>CM029606.1:3129920-3364011 GCA_017311375.1 Mytilus coruscus
ACTCGCTGACTGCTGAACAACTTCTAAGCGGAGCGTCTTTTTACCACAGAACACCACAGAATACCACAGAACACCACAGAATACCACAGAACACCCAAAATATACCACAGAACTACACAAAATACAATTAAACTACTAAAATATACCACAGAACATTGAATTATTTTACAAAATGCAAAACTAATAATTCAGAATTATATTATTTTTATAATTCGGGCTACACTAATGACAGGACGATTGACCGGATGAGATATACTTTTCTTTAATGATCATAACTTTTTTTGTTATTAAGTAGACTAAGATTTTTTTATATTTGGAGACCTTTGAGATACTAAACTATATTTTATAAAAATCTTTTAAAAACAATTTATTGTAAAAGAAAAAGTTTTTCTGTAAAAAAAAATGATTTTCTATAAATAAATGTTTTTCTATAAAAAAAAATAATTTTCTAAAGAAAACGGTTGACATGATGAATTTTACCGGCGCCAATTACACTATTAAGATTAATAAGTTTGTTCTCTCAATTCTGTTAATAAATTTCAAAATAATCAACTATTTACAAAATTGTCAATTGATTGAATTCTAATTGCCATCTGATTATGCAAGGTATAATTCAATTAAATGGTTTATTCCTCCTAAAATTTTGTATGTCATTTGTAAGAAATCCATGTAGGAATAGAAGGAATAGTTGAATAAACAAGGATTCATCAGATTAGATTGTCAAAACATAATGCTAATTAACTTCAGGTAATTATCCATAAAACCAAACGAGTTAGTTTTCATCAATGTACAGTTTGAAAATATTAATAGTAGAAAATATAAAAAAGTTCTAACAAAAGGCTTTGGCACAGCTACGAATCATATTAACAACTGTAAATAAAACACTAATTTCTGTTTATCAACAAAAGACATAAAATCACTATTAAAATGTATTGCTTCATCACATATTTTTTCTAAAATCGTCATATAAAAGACATGATAAGATAACATGGGCTTCATCTTCTAAAATATCCTTACAACTATCGCAGACTCGCTCCTCTAAAACAGTAAAACTGTAAAAGTAATTTTTCAAATCTCCCTGTTTCGATTCTTAGTGGTGCTACACCACATCGAAATTTGACAAAAGAACTCCTTTGTGAAAATGACATTGGAATTGTACAATAAGTTTCCATTTCAAAACTGTTCTTAATAAGTTATATGTTCGAAGTTTGTTACCGACTTTACCAGATAAAGCTTTCTCTGACTGTAAATGGGTGCGTCTAAACACTGCTAAGGAGTCCTTAGTGCACTAAGGACTTATAATATGCCACTAAGGACTAGATGGGGTGCTGTTACATGTAATTTCTTTTCATATTATGGTAGATATTGATATTTAATGCATAAATTTCAAATTTTATAGAAAAATAATCACAAAAACTGAGTTATTCAAAATTGTTTAGACACGTGCCTGTTTTTCTTTCATATGCCGAAAATCAATGAACCGTTAGACACGTGTCAAATTACATAACTGATTACACGGGAATCCTGCTATCTGTTGTGTTTAATCGACAAGATTGGTAAAGTTGGATACTAATAAATGAATTGTTTTCAGATTATTTCAGTGATCAATTTTTATTTGACTTCGCACTGAATAAGTTGTTGAAATTTTATTCATGTTTTTTCAGAATGAAGAAGTATTTTCTCAAGAGTATTTTGTAATTATTTCTTGTAAATAAAAATTTGTTTCAGAGCAATATATCTAATGTCGGGTTTTAATTTGATGTTCATATTAATAAATGACTGAACTATATATTTTTAAATATTTTAATTCATATTCACACACACATGTATATATATGTGTGAATATGAATTAAAATATTTAAAAATATATAGTTCAGTCATTTTTAATATGAACATCAAATTAAAACCCGACATTAGATATATTATACAGTTATTTACATTACATTTCGCAATATCAGACATACAAATATTTAAAACGCGCCTGTATTCGGGCAACCCTTGGTCTTTTTGTTGACATGGTTTCTTGGCAAGTCTCTGAGGCAATGGCATGGTAAAGTCACACAGAGTACTTGTCACTGTTTTTGCTTTTACTGAAGTCAAACTAGACTTGTCACTGGCTTTCATTAGTTTTGGAAAAAGGCGATTTTTTGATCAGGTGTTTTTATTTAATTGTTATTTTTGGTAATAGTAGATTGTCAAACAATCTAAATTTTACACTTGGTGGTAATGATTTAGAAATTGTCAAGGATATATCATATTTAGGCATTATTTTTTCGAAAACGGGTAGTTTCAGAAGTGCTAAAAATCAACTCATTAGTAAAGCCATCAAAGCTATGTATGAAGTCCTAAAAAGGCCGTTTACATAACCTGACAGTTAAATGTCAGTACGATCTTTTTGATAAAATTGTTAGGCCAATATTGCTATACGGCTGTGAAACTTGGGGATTTAGTAATATTGATGCAATAGAAAGAGTCCATTTGAAGTTCTGTAAACTTTTGTTAAATTTGAAAAAATCAACCCCAAACTTTATGGTTTATGGAGAGCTAGGCGCCGCGCTTATCCTATGTCAGTATATGTGGAACACCGTATGGTAACCTTTTGGTCTAACATTGTAAATGGTTCTGATCAGAAATTGACATATTCTGTATATATATATATTTATAAACTCAACGAAAATAGTGGATATACTTTTGAATGGTTGATTTGTATAAAAATATCTTGAATAAAGATGGATTTTCAAATATTTGGATAAATCAGAGTAATTACAGTTTTAATCCAAAATGGTTAAAGTTGAACATTAAACAGAGAATATTTGATCAATTTCAGCAGACTTGGAAATCAGAACTGGAAAACTCTCCAAAAGCATTATGTTATAAACTATTTAAAGAAAATTTGGAATTTGAAGAATATTTAGACTTATTACCTTATAAAGATAGAATAACTTTATGTAGGTTTAGAACTGGAAATCACCGGTTACCTATAGAAACTGGTAGATGGCTTGGGATTGTTAGACAGGAATGGTACTGTGTACTTTGTAATTCTCGAGAGATAGGTGATGAATTTCACTATATTCTAAACTGTACAGCTCTAACAGAAAGTAGAAGAGCTTTTCTTAAACCTTACTATGTAAGCCGAGTAAATGTTTTGAAATTCGGAAGTTAATTTGTTTCAAAAAATATTCGGGTATTGAAAAATTTGTGTAATTTAATCAGAATTATCAATACACTGAGAAGTATGTTCTCCAGGTTGATCATCGATCTCTCATCTTTTATGCTCGTTTTGTACAAACTTGTCATGCGCAGAATCTGTATGTAATTATATGTAAAATGTCTTTCTTTGTACCATTAACTTGGTTTTATAAGAAATAAAGAATCTGAATATAAAAATAAAAGACTGAAAGTTGACTATAGATCGATTTTTTTTTTGAAAATGAAACTTCAAAGTTCGATAAATGATATTTAAACTTCTCATACTTTTAGAAAAAAAAAAAACAAATGTCGAACAATTACAAAAAAATAAGTACGGTATGAAGCCTTTGTAAACAGCTATCAAACTGGTTGAAAACTAGTGGTTTTGAATAACCCCAAGGACGTCACATGATTTTTTTTTTCAATTCAATCGTAATTCGTACTAAATATGAAGCAGTAATAGAAAGTGGAAAAGCAAACACCAGGTTTTGATAGTTTTTTCAGAATTTACTCGTATTTTTTATTGAAACCATTTGTATTTACACCCATCTTTGACGGAATTAAAATTAAAACAAAAAACTTATAAATATATCTATTCCTTTTGTCTTGGGATCTCTAAATATTACTTCCATGCTCTTACATAAACATTTAACAAGCTGACCACACTCTTAACTTATTAGTTGGCGCACATCAAAGTCGTGCACAAATGGCAAATAACTTTGTCCAGAAAGAAATAAAAAATAAATAAAATTATTTGTCCTTTTAATCATTGCAAATAAGAACAACATATTTAATTATAAATTATTAAGCATTAATCTTGTCGATACAATTGTTGATTACTTAAAATAAAAAGATTATGATTGATAAATTTGTTGTTATGTTATATGGCACGTGTCAATCGGTTCACTGATTTTCGGCATATCAAAGAAAAACGGACACGTGCTTAAACAATGCTTAATAACTCGTTTATTTGTGATTATTTTTCTATAAAATTTTAAATTTATGCATTAAATATCAATCTCTAACTTAATATGGAAAAACAATACACGTTACAGCACCCCTTCTAGTCCTTAGTGGCATAGTATACGTCCTTAGTGCACTAAGGACTCCTTAGCAGTGTTTAGACGTACCGACTGTAAATTGTATTGCCACTGTTCAACATATTTACTCAACATTTTAGACATAATAGTATTGACAAATGAAGTACTATGAACATATTCTGTAATGTTACACAAATGTTCTGCATTACATTCAGAAAATGTTTTCGTTACATAAAAATTCCAATTTTTTATACACTTGCATTGTATTTTACTCATAATGTCTGCCCATATGAAAACTTTTCTGTTTAACCGATTAGAACTCATATTGTCCAAACGGCAACATAGCCGAATTAAGCATTGCCATTGTTTTTAAAAGATAGGAATAGAAGGAATATTTATTTTCAAAATGTAGGAATAGTAGGAAAGACACCCAATTAAATGTATTTGATGTCTCAGGTGTGAAAACTTAAATGACATGTTAATTGGCTTGATGAATTGGTGATTACGACGAGTGTCAAAATTAGATAATCTAATTAAATTTTGGTACTTTTAATGTGCCAGTGAACTCGCTCAGATCATCATTTTGGACCCAAAATATAGAATCTATATATTAATCTACATATGCCAGTTTTTAATTATTTAGATGCAGTTCAACTATTTCTAAATGCATACAAAATTTCGTAAAAATCTGAAATATTGTCCAATGACTTTTATTTCATCTCAAGTAAAGTATGTATACAATGTTTCATCTGATGACTTGCCGAGTCAATAATAGTATTTGGTTTTGAACTGCATCAAAAGTAAATGCCACAAATATACCCCAGAATTACAATTGTTGTGAATTTTATTGTTTTTGTATATTATGGTTTTAAAACCGATAGTTGTTTTTGGTATAGCTCAATAATAGGCCAATTCAGTTGGGGGCGTAGCGATAGTGAGTCAACCCTAAATAGAAAAAAATTAATTTATTTGAATAATAAATGTCAAATTATAAAAAGAATTAACAATAACAATAATATAATGTCTGAAGTATTTATATTTCGAAGTTCTGTGGTATATTTTTGGTGTTCTGTGGTATTCTGTGGTGTTCTGTGGTATTCTGTGGTGTTCTGTGGTAAAAAGACGCTCCCACTTCTAAGCATACGCGGCACTAAAAAACTCCAGAAATATCGCATCAAAATGTTGATTGTATCAAGTCTGAGAGTACATAAATATTTGGTAGTTGTTATTCGTTAGGAGAAGTTAATTTGAGAAAGACAGGTATTGGTAAATTGTTCTTTTGTAATACCTCGACATCTCGCACCTTGTACCCGCCATTTGTACGGGAGAGGACATGGAAGGTAGGTGTTATTTTGTACAGACTTCCCACCAAATTGCATTGGGACGGTATTTGGTTCAAGTTATTGGGTACCATTTCCTATAAGTGCTTTGCCTTATGTTATAAATGGGGAAAACATATTTTCCGCGGGTACTTTCTTCCTGATAAAATTTAAAGGAACAATAACAGAACCAGATCACCTGAATTTTTGAAATGTTTTCAATATTGCTTCGCTGCATACTGTTGGTCCATGTACATTGATATAAATCTGAGACTACTATAACACAGAGATTGGTCACTTCCCGTACTGACCAGTCAAATAGTAATTAATTCTAAGTCGTCGATCACGTGACTCGGCACGTGACCCGAAGTGTTTGACAAGAAGGACACGATCCGCCATCTTTGACAGTGGAAGAGGATTTAATAATTGGCAAATGTGGATGTATAAAGAGTTTTATGTTTCGGTAAGTGTGAATTAAAGATTTGAAATAATCATAAATGTTTGTTTATAAGCACTTTAAATAAAATAAGTGCAGTTATGGACTTGAATTTACTGTCCAAACCGGAAGGTAACCTCGAGTTATTACCAGTCCGTGGGATCGGGTCAATGAGCAACTCACCCATAACTTACATTCAGATGAACAATCTGTTTTCCGGATATTTCATTTGCAAGCCTTAATAATAAACCTGTGTAATGATGTAAAATTTGTAATTATATGAAATATCATTTTTTCTGTATCAGTGTTACAATTCCGATGCAGAACTGAGAATCACACGTGACAAGGTGCATACACACAACATGAGGTCTGATACTGAGTGATAGGTCAATTTGTATTGTTAATTTAAGAAATTCAGACTTATATTTTGTTCCGTTGATAATATATATATTCAGTCTATACATGTGAGAATAATAAATGTATGCAATGAAAGTTTGTAGCCATGTCTACATAAAGAGTTATAGACATATATATATTTTTAAATACTAGACCCAAACATGGTATTCTAAGTACATGCACCTTGGTCTGCTTTCTTTATCAGTTTAAATGTTTTGATAAATACTGACATGATTGTTCAATTACTGCTAAGCTTTATCTCAGTTTACTGTCTTAACAAATACTGATTTGCCTATGCTATAAACTTGATAAAAGCTATGTTTTTTATTCATAATATATTCTTTATTGTAGGATTAAGAATGCCCCCCAGAAAGAAATCACGCATTGGAAGAATGGCGAAGTACCATTATAATAAAAGGGAACAGAAGCATGAAATTTGATATAATAAAGGAATAGCCACTTGTAGCAATACTAATAAAAATAAGGAGATTTTGATTTTTAATAATGATCGCCAATCAGACAACTACTTAAGTTAAATTAAGTTCAATGATGTGGATGTAAGCTATTGGAATCCACCGTACATGTAATTACCTTCAACAATGAGAAAACTTATACTGTGCTTCAAAATTCCCCGACATGAAAAATATAAAACAATTCAGTAGAGAAAACGAAGAGTCTACATTAACAAAGCAATTTACAGAAAAATCAAATATGACCGACATCAACCAACGGCAACCACTGAAATACAGGCTCCTGACTTGAGACGCACATAAAAAAAACACTAGCATGGGACATTGGTGTAACGACACAACATAAGAACAAACTTTAAACAGAAGTTGTAAAGTGTTCATTTCGGTCTAATCAGACTGACTGTACATGTACATGAAATATTCGCCATTGACAAGCAGTTGTAAATCGAAGTTGAATTTACAGAAAGGGTGACATCATCATGTGCTATCATATTTAACATTCTTGTTTAGATCTGACATTGCTACGTACACATTCCGCAATTTTTTGGCTTCTCAGAATTTTCACATGGAAAACTGTCAGCAGATACCCAAACGAAAAATGTTATAGGGAACCTATAAAGCATCATGCTGGCAACAAGCACATTTATATTTGCTGTGGTTAAAGCAGTTCTCAACTCTTCATCTAAGTGGCTCGATTATTTGGGTTACAAAAAATATACGAAGAGCCTAGTGTTATAACTAAAACATACAACACTTTTAACAATAGACAATATTCAAATTTTCAAACCACTGGACGTTAAGCAACCAACAATCAATCAAATTTTAAAAAACTTTCTGGTTCTATATTGAAACACAAAATTCCTTGTTTGGGTTTACGAAAGAGGTCAATATTTCTGGTGTTGAAAAAATGTTATCGTAATTTACACAAATGCTGTTCTATTTATGTGAACAAAGAGATAATTTGTTAGATATTTTGATTATTTAGTCATGCAGTTTGGAAGCTTTCTTCATGTAGAATATCTTACGATTCGTCATTAAACCTGGAGCCACATTATATATTTAATTATATATAACAACATTTAGTACACCCAGAAATACACTTCACCAAAAAGGAACGTCAATTGAGGCGTTGCTTCATTTGGAAATTGGCAACTAATATTACAAATTAAATTGAGTTTTGAGATACTTAGTATAGCTTCAATCACTAGGATACAGAGAAAAGTGTACGTCATAAAGATTCTGTAAAACGCAATGAACCCCATTTCGAGAAATATTTGCCACTGACGCTCTCATGTAGCTTAGAAATTGAAAACTTGACAATTCTTAACCACCAGTCTTTTCATTGATCAAATTGAAAAAGGAATTTTAATTCAAAATTGTTGCTTTGGTTCTAGACAATAACTCCTGTTTAAGCATTTCGTGGTAAATGTTGTCGTTTAACACAAGATTTGGACACAACAATGTACTATCTTGACCATGTTAATATAGCTCACTATGTGGTATAGGTTTTGGTCATTGTTAAAGGCCGTACGATGTTCTTTAGTTAACTTCTGTATTATTTGGTCTCTGGGGAGAGTCTTCTCATTTGAATTTATACCACATCTCCTTATTTTTATTTTTGGCACTTTAGTTTTAATGTGACCTGTATTTTCTCTTCTCTATTCTTTAATTGTCGGTCCATTTTTCTCCATTCTATACTTTTTTCCCCTTATTCTCTATTCTATAAAACCCCATCCACACCCTCCTGAATCCTACCACAAGTGCACCGACGATATTTGACAAGGTTTACTACAATAAACATGCATATTGGGCACTCAGCAGTGAAACATACCTTTACAAGTATAGAATAAAACTTTAAAGTTTACTGCAATAAACGGAGCCTCGTGTATCTTGGGCACCCAGTTGTGAAACAAAATTCATCTCCCATGCTTTTGAGACTACCTGTCTTTACAGGTAAAATATTTGTATATTAGATACAATTAACGGACGTGTAGCAAAACAATGTATCTGTAAGATTGATAAGATTAATCACATTCACATTTTCAAGAGTGGCCGCATAATAACAACATGAAACTATTAACAAATTATTAATGATTAAAACAAAATTTAAATATTAATAGAGATAACTACATTTAAAAGATAAAAACTATTTTCCTTTTTTGATTAATTCAATTTTGTTTTAATTTATTTTAGAAGAAAATAATAATATCCGATACTTTTATAGCAGTCTCAGTGATTAGGTGATGATTTATGTCGTCTGCTACGGTCGAATACGAAACTACGGTTAAATACGAAACTACGTTAAAATAACGTAGCTAACTATACCGGAGACTCAGATAATCCAATAAATCGATAGTGACCAATCTCTGTGTTATAGTAGTCTCAGTATAAATGTATCATTCTTTTGGTAACTTTGAGATAAATGATAAGATACATCATGTTTATGATTCTTGGAGAAATGTTTATGCTTTCAGTGTATTCAACTAGGTAGCTCAGGGTCAGAGCATCTCTTTAGACTTTATGAGAAGGTCTTAGGTTCAAATCCTAACTTAGTTACACTGAAACAGTAAATACTATGAATGGAATTTTAACATGTTTAACATGTATTAATCATTTAATATTTTGCCTACTTGAGTCTATCTCATGTGAATGATCAATGTACATATAGCCAATATAATTAGGCAGTGTCTGCGCGTACCCGCATGCGGGTACGAATAGTCAAATTGCCATTCGTAGGCTACGCGTACCCACATCCGGTTTTATAAAAAAAAATGCCATCGGATCGGGAATGAAACATGAAATATAAATGGAAATTATCGATAATATGGGGATTTCGTGTAGAAAGAGTGAAGAGTATGAAAAGTGATATTTTCAAATTGTATTTATTTAATAATAATACATAATAAACATTGCAAATTAAATGCACACTGATGGAAAATGAAACTGTACAGTCCCTGTAAAAAGAAAACACGATAAAATTAATACTATTATAAAATGTAAATGCAAATTTAAAGAATTAAATTTTACTGAATTTGAAAAATACCCATATGAGATTTAAAAATAATCTTTTAGTAAAATGTAAAACAGAAGATGATCAAATAAACAATTTGCTTCCCTCGCAATCAGGTTTTGTCCATCTTTAGTCACGCCAAGTTTAAAGTGGAAAGGAGATTCCATTTGAAATGTATTAAAAGTAGGCATATCCTTTATATTAAGAACGGTTTAAAATAGGAAAACTAGAAGTATTCGACATAAAAAAAAACTTGACCTGAGACTACTATAACACATAGTAGAATGAATGAAACGCGGCAAATTCGATTTAAAACTACACTTTAAAACAAGTACCTTGTGGTAGGCCTTTTTCTATCAAATTTGTTTGGAATTTTTTGCCTCCATGAATACATGAAAAATGTATTCTGTTAAACTTTAATTGTATAAAATTAATCGACTGTTCTAATTCATGATACCTATGAAATGTCTTCCCCACATGTATATCACTCTTTTCCATTTTAAGAATATTTATTAACTGAAATAAAAACTGTTCACTTACCTATATATAAATATTTATAAAACTTCTGAGTTGTTTTAATCAATTTATTCACTAATTGCGACAAATTCTGTATATATTTCACGTTTTATTCCCGATCCGATGGCATTTTATTATAAAACCGGATGTGGGTACGCGTAGCCTACGAGCGGCAATTTTACTATTCGTACCCGCATGCGGGTACGCGCAGACACTGCCATATAATTATGATTTACACCAGTTTTCTCATTGTAACTTGCAACTGATATTTTATATCAATATATGTAGAAAACTAGACCAAATTATCTGTCGTTCAAAAGCTTTTTTTTTTTTGGTTGGTGCTTTTGTGTAAAGCTTGTTACACAGTAAGTATTTTGATCATTGTTCAAGGCCATATACATGACGGACATGTAAATTTGCTTTCATCTCAAGTTGATAAATCTTTTTTATTGGTGTTTTTATATTGCATCTTCTTATTTTTTTGTTATTTGCAGACTGGTTTCAGGTTACATGAAATAAATTGAAGCTAGTAATAATAGGTTGATATGCAAGATGATTTTTTTTTTGTTAATTTGCTCTCTTTGCAAATACATTAAATCGTAATTGCTTAAAGCAAAAATATTTTTACATTTTCAGTATAAGACTATTTTTATTTTCTTAACACTTGTAGTATGATACTGATACAGTGAGTCTTATTATTCGTAGAGCATCTGGAGAAATTCATATTATTTTAGCAATTGATTTGATATATAAAATACATTTGTTGGTCAGATATTTATTGCGTTTAGTTTTAAAAAGTTGATAAAGCATACTGAGTAATGAAAATATTGGATAATAGTCCCACAACTAATAAATGAATTGAATGATTATTATATTTTAGAAATCACTATCACTGTCACTGTCAATTACGCATAGACGCTTTCTTTTGTTCGTTTTGTTGTCATCTGAGGGTTGTTGATCTGATGACGATGATGTCCCATTGTTAAAGGTAAAATTGAAATTTCCACCATGGAATGTTGCATTGGTGAAAAGACCACTCATAGCGGGATGTAATTTCGAAAAATTAAAATTTCCTTTGTAAATTGACTGTTTACTGTTGTTACTAACAGTTGATTGAGTCTGTGTTGATGTTATTGTCTCTAATACTGGTGAGGTATTTTCTTTATTATCTGATTTAGTAACTGTAGGATGCTGTAATTCTCTTGTTGAAGATAGCATTAGAGATGTTTTTTTTTGTTGTTCCAAGCTTGTTTTGGAGTACGACAGCAAACTGTTAACATTTTTGTGTCCTGTTCTTTGTACAATTTCTGTGTCTTGCACTCCATTGTCTTTTTGTTTTTGGATTGAACCCTTCCTTGCACTATGGCCAGTGAGTCTTTTATCGTTATTGGGTAGTGCTTCCGTGGCCATATCTTTTATTATTTTAGAAATTGATTTAGTTCCAAGTCTTAGGTTTTTGTACCAAAGAATTTTTGATTCATAGTTATTATCCTGAAACGTTGAAGCCTGAATATAAAAAGGGGAATCCTCTTTTTTCATGGTTTCTGGTCTTTTTTGTCGAAAAAGTTTATATTGAAACACAGGACATCTGGTGCGGTCAATTTTGTTTTCTACTGCGATTGGTCCTGATTTTCTTAGATTTGTTATATTATCGCCCTGTCTTGTTTTTGTCTGCCTTTCACGACAATACTGAAGGTATTCGTCTCCATTTGTGTCAACTTTTAGTGATATATCACCCCAACATAAATTATAATGTTCAGTTACTCCTCTTAAACCAAAATGGTAATTGTTATTAATATATACTGCGTTTATAAGAGAGCGAGGGCTATTTGACCCCATAACTTTTTTCATATAAAATTTGTTGAGATCGTCATCTGTCAAAGGGTCTGCAGCATTGGGTTTATTACCAAGACCAAGTGATTTTAAGTTTTTAAATTTTGCGCTCAGAGTCTGACGACTTTTGTGGAACTCATCATCAATTATAATGTTACATTCATACTCATTATCCTTTAAATGTCGGCTAATGCTCTGCTGTATTGACTTAAGAGATGATGGTTCATATTCAAAAGTACCATTTGTTTGTTTTTCCTTCGTGGCGCTAAGAAAGAAAAAACTAAGATATCTGTCCAACTGTTGTGGTGGTATTTGTTCAATGTTTCTTTTTTCATCATGTTTTGATTTTAAGAACAATTGGAAAATTTTCAAATCAGACTTTGTTTTCTTGGAAGTATTTTTATTAAGTTGCTCTTGAAGGAAGGAGTCTATATCAGCATCTGTTACATCTCTGAAACGGTCACTCTCTGATGCTTTTGCTAAGGATGTTGTGCCAAAAGATCCAGTTTGATCACTGTCAGTTTTAGTTTTCTTGTTTTCTTTTGCATTTTCCTTTTGTTTTTCATTTGTGGCACTTTGTTTTTGAATTTTGTGAACATTTACAGGGAGATATTTATATCTAGTGCTTGAATTTGGTTTTGAAAAGTCCCAGTAACTGCATGAAGGGCTGTCCATTTCACTTAATAATGTATTTGTGTCTGAATTGTCTCCCGATTCCCATGATTCACTCTCGCTCTCTGTATCAGTGGCCATTTTGTGTGTTTGTTTTGTTTTGTTTTGTTTCAGCAGACGAAATAAGTGCTTTAGACTTGTCTGGAAAAGGGTGTTTGAGCTCTGATAGAACTTTTCATAATTTATTGTAAAATATGTTAGCTTTGCTGTTATTAAACACAAGTGCAGTTAAACAATTTAGATTTAATTTGTTATAGGTTTTACTGTGAATAATTGGTTTATACTGTAAATATAGTTTTAATCGTTAAATTTTCCACCCCCGCTTTGTTGACATTTGTTTCCGTAGACTGATCTCAATGTAGGTCATACCAGGAGTTCATGTAAGGTCACAGAGTTCAATTTAAAAAAAAAAGTAGTCCCGGCAGACGTTATTTAGAATCCGGTGGGACACGTTTTTACTATTGCTTATTCAAGCATAAAAGGTAAATTTGGCAACATAAAAATTGCGCAATGCAAAAATTGGTATGCAAGGGTAATTTATTTGGTCAAATCATCTTTGTAAGTGATATGATATCATTACAATGATGGAATAAATGTTGGGAGAATTTGTTGATATTTCCACCTCAAGTTGATAATGTCTCCTCAGAGCACGCGCTGTCGTGATACGAGTTTTACGGATACGTTGAGGAAACAGATATAGCCGTAGGGAAGGATGATAAAGCAATAATATTTCGCTGTTATCAGTAAGTTTTGTTCAATGTCGTCAAAATAAGCTCTAAATATCGCTGATTTATTATTGGCTTGCAAGTCAATAATTGAACATCATTTGAATCCGTATTCATGCAACCTTTAATTTGCCTTTAAGTAGATATTGGTTGAGCGTGTGTTCAGCATGTGGGCAACATGCTCCTTCATTAAATTTAAAAGAACATCAACATTTAAAAGTGAACAAAGGAGACACTAGCAATAACCTTTTCGTCGACTGATCATTCTTATACACCGTATATTCCCCGTAACTGAAGTTTAAAAATAAAGTTGGGTTTTTAACCATTGCTGGGATTTTATTCCAAATTTGACAAATATACAGACACATTCATGATGTCGTTAAACTTGGCCTGAATAAAACGTTGATATCAGGCTATAATGAACTGGTACAGATGGTCCATAGCATCTGGAATAAAATTTAAAAACCATTTGAACTGTAACCTTAGTTTAATGGTAGGTCGCTACGCATTAGATAAAATTACAGATACATGTCCTTAATAGATACAATATTACTTTTGAAAATTTGTGTTATTCTAACGTATTATGTTAGAACACATGTAGGTCTTTTCACAAAAATCTTTGCGAATAGAATTGATATGAAGAAATATTTACCTAAATGTTCATGTCTTTATTCTCTTAATTTATAATTATGAAATTGAATGCAAAAGTAAGATATACTTTTGTGATATAATCATATCCTGTAATGCCGAGACGATATACATGAATTCCTGATCTCTCCACTGATTTTGTAAGATAACGTTTTCAATTATAGAATAAATAAAGTGTATAACTTTTTATTTATAGTCATATGAAATTTCAAAATTAAAAAAAAGTTGAATATGTTTTATATACTTGAATGGCAAAGTTGTATTATAAAACGACTTTCTTGTGAAAGAAAATCCATCATCTTATCAAAATCTTCAGAAATGTACTGCTATTGAATTATTGTCTTCCCGTATGCTGATTCGTTGATAATTTTTCCGTATGCAGTGACCATAACTACGAGACCTCTCTTTAGAACTTCGGCCACCTCACAGCGCAAGTGCGAGGGAAAACCGTGATGACAGAATGTAAGCAAACGTTCACTTGAAGGTAAATAGTAATAATTGATTCTTAAAGAACAAATTAAATACACAAAATCATTTAACAACAGTTATTGAAAAGTTTATTAAACACACATGAATTTATAGAAAAATGTAAAACACAAGTTGCTTTCTTCAAAAATAAAGCAACACGTGAACCCGAGACCGCTGACTGGTCACCAAAAAATGTTGCTGAATTTTTGTTTGCTTTTGATTTGAAATACTTGACTGTGGATATAATAAGAAAATGATGATGTTAAGACACCTTTTATTGAAAATATGTAATTGTGTGTAGATTCTTGCACAAGTCAATTGAAAGCAATGTTGGATAGTTGTGAACAGAAAAGTGTATATATACAGAACTGCTAATATTTGGATTTACATTTTAAGGCTGGACTATTTTAATTATTACTTGTGAGTGTACATCATTTTTTCATAATCCTATTATTTGCAAATCCCAGTTTCTGCAAACCGAATGTCTAATGCAAATTGCACAAACCAATCGGAATATAAATTTAAGTACTCAGTTTGCTTTATAATCTGGATGCATTTAATAATACTATTTGATCTATCATATCTTCATATTTTGTTTCCTGGATGCCTTCAATTATTCTTATACTCGTTATTGAAGGTGTTTGTACTCATGGTTGATGTTGTTTAGATAAATTTAAAGTCCAATTTCCATGTGAAGTGAAACTCTGTGGCATGCAACTTGTAAGAAGGTTTCGTATATTTTTCTTGAGAGTAACAAACACACCAGCTTCATTTGGGACCTCTTATATACTGACAATTATTTTGGTCTCATAAAACATCTCAAATTTTAAGGATTTCCTGAAATTAGTTAAATCAATCCAAATATTCTACAGGAAAACTTGGTTTTGAAGATTATCTTATTTTCAGAAGTTTTATGAATACCTGAACATACTCTCAAAGATTCAATTTATATGAAAAGATATGCAGCTTGCTGTTCGGTGTGAGCAAAGGCTCCGTGTTGAAGGCCGTACCTTGACCTATAATGGTTTACTTTTATAAATTTTGACTTGGATGGAGAGTTGTCTCATTGGCACTCATACCACATCTTCCTATATCTATATAAAAAGATACCAGGATTAAAATACTGTACGCCAGACACGAGTTCAGTCTACAAAAGACTCATCAGTGAAGCTAGAATAGAAAAGTTAAAAAGGCCAAATAAAGTACGAAGTTGAAAGGCATTGAGGGCCCAAGATTTAGAAAAAAAGGTTTTGCCGAATACATCTAATGTAATCTTTTCCTGGGGTAGGAAATCTTTAGCATTTCGAAAATGTCAAAGTTTATAATAGGACAGTCATTCAAAAAAAAAAAAAACAAACAAAAAACAATTGAAAGAGAAAGAGCTAGAGGCCAGAGAACCTTAAGTAATGATGACCCCATGCTTGAAAGTCAAATGTCCAGCTCTTACTGCCGTGTTCTGAATTTAGATAAGAAAAGCGAAAATTCACATTCGCGAGTTAAATTAATATTTATGCATGCGCGTGGTGAACGCAAACCGATAGTGTGTCTTGTGAACAGGATGATGTATAATCTAAATGAATCAAGACTTGTAGGATAGCTGGTCAACACAATGTATACAATTTTCAAAATCATACCATATTTCAAAGAATTAGATGCTATACGGTTGAACTATTGAAAACAAACAAACAAACAAAAACAAGAATTGAAATTTAATTATTAACATACATTCCTGTTTATGAAGTATAATATCAATAAACACAAACGTCAAATATTTACTGGTGGACATTTTATTTATCAAATCAATCTCTTCTTAAAGTCTTAATTCAGTCAACTATATGAATATATTGCTATACAAAATATAAGCAGAGACTTATAAATCCATACTAAAACAGTATAAAATAATTAACGTAGTACTAATAATTAAATTTTTTTATGATTATTGAAAAATATTAATTGCGTTTTTTGTGAGATGCAAGGATTTAAAATCCTTGTGAATTGAAACCATGCAAGCATTTTTTCATTCACTACCGTTTAAAATTTAGATACTAACTTATGAATACGCATCCCTTCTCATTGGTGCTCATATGTTGCATATATTTTCATAAATGTATTCACTGTTCAAACCTGTGGGACATAACATTTTGTTTTTTATACTTTGATTTTTTGTGTTCGGTTTTCCGTACCTGCAGTTAAGTTGGAACCGTACCATGTGCTACGCCAGTGTTCACTTCTTCCAATAAATATGATAAATTATTTAGCACAAAAATTAGATGAATGATATTCATCAATTATTTACTAGTATGTGTTTTCATGTGTCTATGTAAATTATTACTAGTATGTGTTCTCATATGTCTACTAACTTATCACTAGTATGTGTTCTCATGTGTCTACGTAAATTATCACTAGTATGTGATCTCATGTGTATACGTAACTTATCACGGGTCTTACTAGTATGTGTTCTCATGTGTCTATGTAAGTGATAACTAGTATGAGTTATCATGTGTCTATTTAAATTATCACTTATTTACTAGTATGTGTTTTCATGTGTCTGTAAATTATCCATGTATTTAAATAGCGCATCCGAGCTCACCCATGAGCATGAATGTTAGGCCCGGTGTTTCTGCCGTGTTTGGGGAAAAATCCCTGAGTCCGGCTTCATCAGTGGTCGACTCAATAAGTTGTATATTGGCGTGTTATTTATGTTTTTTGTTTTATTTCGTATATTATATTGGACCATACACCGGTTGTCTTTGGATAACATATTAGTGGATTATGATTTATTTTTTTGTGAGCTCAGTATCATACTGTGTTGTGAAAGGTCGAGCAGACTATACCCGCTAATGCTTTGATAATAGTTCTTGTAAATTTGTATGTCTTTTATAAGCTATAATAGGCTGATGATTAAATATGTTCACACATTCAGGGTTTAATGAAATAAGGTTCCAGTGTTTTGTAATTATATTTTTTAGTTTCTGTATAGATGGGTTGAATTTTGTTAACATAACTAGTGGTTGTTCCCGTTTCGTTGGGCGTTGTATAAGCAGGTTTTCCCTTTCTATATTTTGTGTTTGATAAAAAATTTCGTTGATTTCAGATATTTTATATCCTCGTTTGAGGAGATGTGTTTTAAAAGCTTCCAACTGTTTTTTAAGTTCAGTTCTGCTACTGGTGTTTCTGATGTATCTCAATACTTCACCCTTGATAAATCCTTTGAAAACACTTTTCGGTGTGAGCTGTATCTGTGTAGATATTGAAATGTTTCAGTTGGTTTGATATGGGTTTTAATGTCTAGTATGCCTTCGTTAAAGAATCTTTCTCCTTTGTGTATGACAGTGTCTAAGAATATTGTTTCATTACGGGAAAATTCGTAGGTGAACTTCAAGTGCGGGTGTGCAGTATTAGCTATTGTAAATAGTTCGTGTATTTCCTCTATAGGTCCGGAATATATAATCCAGCCATCATCCCTAAATCTGGAAGTCATTATCATTTTGTTTCTGTGCTGAAAGCGTTGTAAAACGTTTTCAAGAATGACAAACATTGTAAGGTCGGCCAATTCAGCAGATGCCGATCCGCCCATAGGCACGCCCAAGGTTTCACGGTAAAGTTTATTGTTAAAAATAAATTCATTGTTCTCTAGAATAAGCATTAATAGGCGAAGTATACTGTCCTTTGGTGGAACTTTAATTTCATACTCGCTTGGATCAATATTGGTCAGTGCCGCGTTAGTGGCTTCTAGTATTTCATTAAATGTAAAGCAAGTGTACATATTTTTTGCATCGAATGTTACTAGATAGCAGTCTCGTTGGGGTTTTATATTTTCAATCGAATTAATAAAACTTGACGTATCTTTTATATATGTATATTGTTTTTTAACAAGTGGAACAAGAAAATAATCGATATAGGTACATGTTATCTGGGTGTGGATATAGATATAGAAAATATCAGCCCGCGAGCAGAATATGAAGCTAAATGTCGAGTGAGCGTAGCGAACGAGCCATTTAGCTTCATATTCTGTCGAGCGGGCTGATATTTTCAATATCTATACAATCCACATTTAGATAACATTTTATCATCTTTCAAAGCAATGTTTTGATCAAAATTTTCTTTTTAATAATTTAGCGGGAATTGTTATTACCGGAGTGTCTCTGTCGTTACTAGGCAACACACGTCATCGACATATTAAACCGCGGAACACCTTGCGGCCAAAATACGCAGGGTAAAATATTCCCATTAACTACATGAAGAAAAATGTGTTTTGTACATGATAATGCATATATTGATGTATAATATATGAAGATGATACAAAAAAAGAAACAAGGCTTAACGATAGATTGAAAGATCGAAGTATTTCATATCACCAGAAGAAGAAAATTTCTACTCGCTGACTGCTGAACAACTTCTAAGCGGAGCGTCTTTTTACCACAGAACACCACAGAATACCACAGAACACCACAGAATACCACAGAACACCCAAAATATACCACAGAACTACACAAAATACAATTAAACTACTAAAATATACCACAGAACATTGAATTATTTTACAAAATGCAAAACTAATAATTCAGAATTATATTATTTTATAATTCGGGCTACACTAATGACAGGACGATTGACCGGATGAGATATACTTTTCTTTAATGATCATAACTTTTTTGTTATTAAGTAGACTAAGATTTTTTTATATTTGGAGACCTTTGAGATACTAAACTATATTTTATAAAATCTTTTAAAACAATTTATTGTAAAAGAAAAAGTTTTTCTGTAAAAAAAAATGATTTTCTATAAATAAATGTTTTTCTATAAAAAAAAATAATTTTCTAAAGAAAACGGTTGACATGATGAATTTTACCGGCGCCAATTACACTATTAAGATTAATAAGTTTGTTCTCTCAATTCTGTTAATAAATTTCAAAATAATCAACTATTTACAAAATTGTCAATTGATTGAATTCTAATTGCCATCTGATTATGCAAGGTATAATTCAATTAAATGGTTTATTCCTCCTAAAATTTTGTATGTCATTTGTAAGAAATCCATGTAGGAATAGAAGGAATAGTTGAATAAACAAGGGATTCATCAGATTAGATTGTCAAAACATAATGCTAATTAACTTCAGGTAAATATCCATAAAACCAAACGAGTTAGTTTTCATCAATGTACAGTTTGAAAATATTAATAGTAGAAAATATAAAAAAAGTTCTAACAAAAGGCTTTGGCACAGCTACGAATCATATTAACAACTGTAAATAAAAACACTAATTTCTGTTTATCAACAAAAGACATAAAATCACTATTAAAATGTATTGCTTCATCACATAATTTTTTTCTAAAATCGTCATATAAAAGACATGATAAGATAACATGGGCTTCATCTTCTAAAATATCCTTACAACTATCGCAGACTCGCTCCTCTAAAACAGTAAAACTGTAAAAGTAATTTTTCAAATCTCCCTGTTTCGATTCTTAGTGGTGCTACACCACATCGAAATTTGACAAAAGAACTCCTTTGTGAAAATGACATTGGAATTGTACAATAAGTTTCCATTTCAAAACTGTTCTTAATAAGTTATATGTTCGAAGTTTGTTACCGACTTTACCAGATAAAGCTTTCTCTGACTGTAAATGGGTGCGTCTAAACACTGCTAAGGAGTCCTTAGTGCACTAAGGACTTATAATATGCCACTAAGGACTAGATGGGGTGCTGTTACATGTAATTTCTTTTCATATTATGGTAGATATTGATATTTAATGCATAAATTTCAAATTTTATAGAAAAATAATCACAAAAAAACTGAGTTATTCAAAATTGTTTAGACACGTGCCTGTTTTTCTTTCATATGCCGAAAATCAATGAACCGTTAGACACGTGTCAAATTACATAACTGATTACACGGGAATCCTGCTATCTGTTGTGTTTAATCGACAAGATTGGTAAAGTTGGATACTAATAAATGAATTGTTTTCAGATTATTTCAGTGATCAATTTTATTTGACTTCGCACTGAATAAGTTGTTGAAATTTTATTCATGTTTTTTCAGAATGAAGAAGTATTTTCTCAAGAGTATTTTGTAATTATTTCTTGTAAATAAAAATTTGTTTCAGAGCAATATATCTAATGTCGGGTTTTAATTTGATGTTCATATTAATAAATGACTGAACTATATATTTTTTAAATATTTTAATTCATATTCACACACACACATATATATATATGTGTGAATATGAATTAAAATATTTAAAAAATATATAGTTCAGTCATTTTTAATATGAACATCAAATTAAAAACCCGACATTAGATATATTATACAGTTATTTACATTACATTTCGCAATATCAGACATACAAATATTTAAAAACGCGCCTGTATTCGGGCAACCCTTGGTCTTTTTTTGTTGACATGGTTTCTTGGCAAGTCTCTGAGGCAATGGCATGGTAAAGTCACACAGAGTACTTGTCACTGTTTTTGCTTTTACTGAAGTCAAACTAGACTTGTCACTGGCTTTCATTAGTTTTTGAAAAAGGCGATTTTTTTGATCAGGTGTTTTTATTTAATTGTTATTTTTGGTAATAGTAGATTGTCAAACAATCTAAATTTTACACTTGGTGGTAATGATTTAGAAATTGTCAAGGATATATCATATTTAGGCATTATTTTTTCGAAAACGGGTAGTTTCAGAAGTGCTAAAATCAACTCATTAGTAAAGCCATCAAAGCTATGTATGAAGTCCTAAAAAGGCCGTTTACATAACCTGACAGTTAAATGTCAGTACGATCTTTTGATAAAATTGTTAGCCAATATTGCTATACGGCTGTGAAACTTGGGGATTTAGTAATATTGATGCAATAGAAAGAGTCCATTTGAAGTTCTGTAAACTTTTGTTAAATTTGAAAAATCAACCCCAAACTTTATGGTTTATGGAGAGCTAGGCGCCGCGCTTATCCTATGTCAGTATATGTGGAACACCGTATGGTAACCTTTTGGTCTAACATTGTAAATGGTTCTGATCAGAAATTGACATATTCTGTATATATATATATTTATAAACTCAACGAAAATAGTGGATATACTTTTGAATGGTTGATTTGTATAAAAATATCTTGAATAAAGATGGATTTTCAAATATTTGGATAAATCAGAGTAATTACAGTTTTAATCCAAAATGGTTAAAGTTGAACATTAAACAGAGAATATTTGATCAATTTCAGCAGACTTGGAAATCAGAACTGGAAAACTCTCCAAAAGCATTATGTTATAAACTATTTAAAGAAAATTTGGAATTTGAAGAATATTTAGACTTCGTACCTTATAAAGATAGAATAACTTTATGTAGGTTTAGAACTGGAAATCACCGGTTACCTATAGAAACTGGTAGATGGCTTGGAATTGTTAGACAGGAAAGGTACTGTGTACTTTGTAATTCTCGAGAGATAGGTGATGAATTTCACTATATTCTAAACTGTACAGCTCTAACAGAAAGTAGAAGAGCTTTTCTTAAACCTTACTATGTAAGCCGAGTAAATGTTTTGAAATTCGGAAGTTAATTTGTTTCAAAAAATATTCGGGTATTGAAAAATTTGTGTAATTTAATCAGAATTATCAATACACTGAGAAGTATGTTCTCCAGGTTGATCATCGATCTCTCATCTTTTTATGCTCGTTTTGTACAAACTTGTCATGCGCAGAATCTGTATGTAATTATATGTAAAAATGTCTTTCTTTGTACCATTAACTTGGTTTTATAAGAAATAAAGAATCTGAATATAAAAATAAAAGACTGAAAGTTGACTATAGATCGATTTTTTTTTTTGAAAATGAAACTTCAAAGTTCGATAAATGATATTTAAACTTCTCATACTTTTAGAAAAAAAAAAAACAAATGTCGAACAATTACAAAAAAATAAGTACGGTATGAAGCCTTTGTAAACAGCTATCAAACTGGTTGAAAACTAGTGGTTTTGAATAACCCCAAGGACGTCACATGATTTTTTTTTTCAATTCAATCGTAATTCGTACTAAATATGAAGCAGTAATAGAAAGTGGAAAAGCAAACACCAGGTTTTGATAGTTTTTCAGAATTTACTCGTATTTTTTATTGAAACCATTTGTATTTACACCCATCTTTGTCGGAATTAAAATTAAAACAAAAAACTTATAAATATATCTATTCCTTTTGTCTTGGGATCTCTAAATATTACTTCCATGCTCTTACATAAACATTTAACAAGCTGACCACACACTTAACTTATTAGTTGGCGCACATCAAAGTCGTGCACAAATGGCAAATAACTTTGTCCAGAAAGAAATAAAAAATAAATAAAATGATTTGTCCTTTTAATCATTGCAAATAAGAACAACATATTTAATTATAAATTATTAAGCATTAATCTTGTCGATACAATTGTTGATTACTTAAAATAAAAAGATTATGATTGATAAATTTGTTGTTATGTTATATGGCACGTGTCAATCGGTTCACTGATTTTCGGCATATCAAAGAAAAACGGACACGTGCTTAAACAATGCTTAATAACTCGTTTATTTGTGATTATTTTTCTATAAAATTTTAAATTTATGCATTAAATATCAATCTCTAACTTAATATGGAAAACAATACACGTTACAGCACCCTTCTAGTCCTTAGTGGCATAGTATACGTCCTTAGTGCACTAAGGACTCCTTAGCAGTGTTTAGACGTACCGACTGTAAATTGTATTGCCACTGTTCAACATATTTACTCAACATTTTAGACATAATAGTATTGACAAATGAAGTACTATGAACATATTCTGTAATGTTACACAAATGTTCTGCATTACATTCAGAAAATGTTTTCGTTACATAAAATTCCAATTTTTATACACTTGCATTGTATTTTACTCATAATGTCTGCCCATATGAAAACTTTTCTGTTTAACCGATTAGAACTCATATTGTCCAAACGGCAACATAGCCGAATTAAGCATTGCCATTGTTTTTAAAAGATAGGAATAGAAGGAATATTTATTTTCAAAATGTAGGAATAGCAGGAAAGACACCCAATTAAATGTATTTGATGTCTCAGGTGTGAAAACTTAAATGACATGTTAATTGGCTTGATGAATTGGTGATTACGACGAGTGTCAAAATTAGATAATCTAATTAAATTTTGGTACTTTTAATGTGCCAGTGAACTCGCTCAGATCATCATTTTGGACCCAAAATATAGAATCTATGTATTAATCTACATATGCCAGTTTTAATTATTTAGATGCAGTTCAACTATTTCTAAATGCATACAAAATTTCGTAAAATCTGAAATATTGTCCAATGACTTTATTTCATCTCAAGTAAAGTATGTGTATACAATGTTTCATCTGATGACTTGCCGAGTCAATAATAGTATTTGGTTTTGAACTGCATCAAAAGTAAATGCCACAAATATACCCCAGAATTACAATTGTTGTGAATTTTATTGTTTTTGTATATTATGGTTTTAAAACCGATAGTTGTTTTTGGTATAGCTCAATAATAGGCCAATTCAGTTGGGGGCGTAGCGATAGTGAGTCAACCCTAAATAGAAAAAAAATTAATTTATTTGAATAATAAATGTCAAATTATAAAAAGAATTAACAATAACAATAATATAATGTCTGAAGTATTTATATTTCGAAGTTCTGTGGTATATTTTTGGTGTTCTGTGGTATTCTGTGGTGTTCTGTGGTATTCTGTGGTGTTCTGTGGTAAAAAGACGCTCCCACTTCTAAGCATACGCGGCACTAAAAAACTCCAGAAATATCGCATCAAAATGTTGATTGTATCAAGTCTGAGAGTACATAAATATTTGGTAGTTGTTATTCGTTAGAGAAGTTAATTTGAGAAAGACAGGTATTGGTAAATTGTTCTTTTGTAATACCTCGACATCTCGCACCTTGTACCCGCCATTTGTACGGGAGAGGACATGGAAGGTAGGTGTTATTTTGTACAGACTTCCCACCAAATTGCATTGGGACGGTATTTGGTTCAAGTTATTGGGTACCATTTCCTATAAGTGCTTTGCCTTATGTTATAAATGGGAAAACATATTTTCCGCGGGTACTTTCTTCCCTGATAAAATTTAAAGGAACAATAACAGAACCAGATCACCTGAATTTTGAAATGTTTTCAATATTGCTTCGCTGCATACTGTTGGTCCATGTACATTGATATAAATCTGAGACTACTATAACACAGAGATTGGTCACTTCCGTACTGACCAGTCAAATAGTAATTAATTCTAAGTCGTCGATCACGTGACTCGGCACGTGACCCGAAGTGTTTGACAAGAAGGACACGATCCGCCATCTTTGACAGTGGAAGAGGATTTAATAATTGGCAAATGTGGATGTATAAAGAGTTTTATGTTTCGGTAAGTGTGAATTAAAGATTTGAAATAATCATAAATGTTTGTTTATAAGCACTTTAAATAAAATAAGTGCAGTTATGGACTTGAATTTACTGTCCAAACCGGAAGGTAACCTCGAGTTATTACCAGTCCGTGGGATCGGGTCAATGAGCAACTCACCCATAACTTACATTCAGATGAACAATCTGTTTTCCGGATATTTCATTTGCAAGCCTTAATAATAAACCTGTGTAATGATGTAAAATTTGTAATTATATGAAATATCATTTTTTCTGTATCAGTGTTACAATTCCGATGCAGAACTGAGAATCACACGTGACAAGGTGCATACACACAACATGAGGTCTGATACTGAGTGATAGGTCAATTTGTATTGTTAATTTAAGAAATTCAGACTTATATTTTGTTCCGTTGATAATATATATATTCAGTCTATACATGTGAGAATAATAAATGTATGCAATGAAAGTTTGTAGCCATGTCTACATAAAGAGTTATAGACATATATATATATTTTTTAAATACTAGACCCAAACATGGTATTCTAAGTACATGCACCTTGGTCTGCTTTCTTTATCAGTTTAAATGTTTTGATAAATACTGACATGATTGTTCAATTACTGCTAAGCTTTATCTCAGTTTACTGTCTTAACAAATACTGATTTGCCTATGCTATAAACTTGATAAAAGCTATGTTTTTATTCATAATATATTCTTTATTGTAGGATTAAGAATGCCCACCAGAAAGAAATCACGCATTGGAAGAATGGCGAAGTACCATTATAATAAAAGGAACAGAAGCATGAAATTTGATATAATAAAGGAATAGCCACTTGTAGCAATACTAATAAAAATAAGGAGATTTTGATTTTAATAATGATCGCCAATCAGACAACTACTTAAGTTAAATTAAGTTCAATGATGTGGATGTAAGCTATGGAATCCACGTACATGTAATTACCTTCAACAATGAGAAAACTTATACTGTGCTTCAAAATTCCCCGACATGAAAAATATAAAACAATTCAGTAGAGAAAACGAAGAGTCTACATTAACAAAGCAATTTACGAAAAATCAAATATGACCGACATCAACCAACGGCAACCACTGAAATACAGGCTCCTGACTTGAGACGCACATAAAAAAAACACTAGCATGGGACATTGGTGTAACGACACAACATAAGAACAAACTTTAAACAGAAGTTGTAAAGTGTTCATTTCGGTCTAATCAGACTGACTGTACATGTACATGAAATATTCGCCATTGACAAGCAGTTGTAAATCGAAGTTGAATTTACAGAAAGGGTGACATCATCATGTGCTATCATATTTAACATTCTTGTTTAGATCTGACATTGCTACGTACACATTCCGCAATTTTTGGCTTCTCAGAATTTTCACATGGAAAACTGTCAGCAGATACCCAAACGAAAAATGTTATAGGAACCTATAAAGCATCATGCTGGCAACAAGCACATTTATATTTGCTGTGGTTAAAGCAGTTCTCAACTCTTCATCTAAGTGGCTCGATTATTTGGGTTACAAAAATATACGAAGAGCCTAGTGTTATAACTAAAACATACAACACTTTTAACAATAGACAATATTCAAATTTTCAAACCACTGGACGTTAAGCAACCAACAATCAATCAAATTTTAAAAACTTTCTGGTTCTATATTGAAACACAAAATTCCTTGTTTGGGTTTACGAAAGAGGTCAATATTTCTGGTGTTGAAAAAATGTTATCGTAATTTACACAAATGCTGTTCTATTTATGTGAACAAAGAGATAATTTGTTAGATATTTTGATTATTTAGTCATGCAGTTTGGAAGCTTTCTTCATGTAGAATATCTTACGATTCGTCATTAAACCTGGAGCCACATTATATATTTAATTATATATAACAACATTTAGTACACCCAGAAATACACTTCACCAAAAGGAACGTCAATTGAGGCGTTGCTTCATTTGGAAATTGGCAACTAATATTACAAATTAAATTGAGTTTTGAGATACTTAGTATAGCTTCAATCACTAGGATACAGAGAAAAGTGTACGTCATAAAGATTCTGTAAAACGCAATGAACCCCATTTCGAGAAATATTTGCCACTGACGCTCTCATGTAGCTTAGAAATTGAAAACTTGACAATTCTTAACCACCAGTCTTTTCATTGATCAAATTGAAAAAGGATTTTTAATTCAAAATTGTTGCTTTGGTTCTAGACAATAACTCCTGTTTAAGCATTTCGTGGTAAATGTTGTCGTTTAACACAAGATTTGGACACAACAATGTACTATCTTGACCATGTTAATATAGCTCACTATGTGGTATAGGTTTTGGTCATTGTTAAAGGCCGTACGATGTTCTTTAGTTAACTTCTGTATTATTTGGTCTCTGGGGAGAGTCTTCTCATTTGAATTTATACCACATCTCCTTATTTTTATTTTTGGCACTTTAGTTTTAATGTGACCTGTATTTTCTCTTCTCTATTCTTTAATTGTCGGTCCATTTTCTCCATTCTATACTTTTTCCCCTTATTCTCTATTCTATAAAACCCCATCCACACCCTCCTGAATCCTACCACAAGTGCACCGACGATATTTGACAAGGTTTACTACAATAAACATGCATATTGGGCACTCAGCAGTGAAACATACCTTTACAAGTATAGAATAAAACTTTAAAGTTTACTGCAATAAACGGAGCCTCGTGTATCTTGGGCACCCAGTTGTGAAACAAAATTCATCTCCCATGCTTTTGAGACTACCTGTCTTTACAGGTAAAATATTTGTATATTAGATACAATTAACGGACGTGTAGCAAAACAATGTATCTGTAAGATTGATAAGATTAATCACATTCACATTTTCAAGAGTGGCCGCATAATAACAACATGAAACTATTAACAAATTATTAATGATTAAAACAAAATTTAAATATTAATAGAGATAACTACATTTAAAAGATAAAAACTATTTTCCTTTTTTGATTAATTCAATTTTGTTTTTAATTTATTTTAGAAGAAAATAATAATATCCGATACTTTTATAGCAGTCTCAGTGATTAGGTGATGATTTATGTCGTCTGCTACGGTCGAATACGAAACTACGGTTAAATACGAAACTACGTTAAAATAACGTAGCTAACTATACCGGAGACTCAGATAATCCAATAAATCGATAGTGACCAATCTCTGTGTTATAGTAGTCTCAGTATAAATGTATCATTCTTTTGGTAACTTTGAGATAAATGATAAGATACATCATGTTTATGATTCTTGGAGAAATGTTTATGCTTTCAGTGTATTCAACTAGGTAGCTCAGGGTCAGAGCATCTCTTTAGACTTTATGAGAAGGTCTTAGGTTCAAATCCTAACTTAGTTACACTGAAACAGTAAATACTATGAATGGAATTTTAACATGTTTAACATGTATTAATCATTTAATATTTTGCCTACTTGAGTCTATCTCATGTGAATGATCAATGTACATATAGCCAATATAATTAGGCAGTGTCTGCGCGTACCCGCATGCGGGTACGAATAGTCAAATTGCCATTCGTAGGCTACGCGTACCCACATCCGGTTTTATAAAAAATGCCATCGGATCGGGAATGAAACGTGAAATATAAATGGAAATTATCGATAATATGGGGATTTCGTGTAGAAAGAGTGAAGAGTATGAAAAGTGATATTTTCAAATTGTATTTATTTAATAATAATACATAATAAACATTGCAAATTAAATGCACACTGATGGAAAATGAAACTGTACAGTCCCTGTAAAAGAAAACACGATAAAAATTAATACTATTATAAAATGTAAATGCAAATTTAAAGAATTAAATTTTACTGAATTTGAAAAATACCCATATGAGATTTAAAATAATCTTTTAGTAAAATGTAAAACAGAAGATGATCAAATAAACAATTTGCTTCCCTCGCAATCAGGTTTTGTCCATCTTTAGTCACGCCAAGTTTAAAGTGGAAAGGAGATTCCATTTGAAATGTATTAAAAGTAGGCATATCCTTTATATTAAGAACGGTTTAAAATAGGAAAACTAGAAGTATTCGACATAAAAAAACTTGACCTGAGACTACTATAACACATAGTAGAATGAATGAAACGCGGCAAATTCGATTTAAAACTACACTTTAAAACAAGTACCTTGTGGTAGGCCTTTTCTATCAAATTTGTTTGGAATTTTTGCCTCCATGAATACATGAAAATGTATTCTGTTAAACTTTAATTGTATAAAATGAATCGACTGTTCTAATTCATGATACCTATGAAATGTCTTCCCACATGTATATCACTCTTTTCCATTTTAAGAATATTTATTAACTGAAATAAAACTGTTCACTTACCTATATATAAATATTTATAAAACTTCTGAGTTGTTTTAATCAATTTATTCACTAATTGCGACAAATTCTGTATATATTTCACGTTTTATTCCCGATCCGATGGCATTTTATTATAAAACCGGATGTGGGTACGCGTAGCCTACGAGCGGCAATTTACTATTCGTACCCGCATGCGGGTACGCGCAGACACTGCCATATAATTATGATTTACACCAGTTTTCTCATTGTAACTTGCAACTGATATTTTATATCAATATATGTAGAAAACTAGACCAAATTATCTGTCGTTCAAAAGCTTTTTTTTTTTGGTTGGTGCTTTTGTGTAAAGCTTGTTACACAGTAAGTATTTTGATCATTGTTCAAGGCCATATACATGACGGACATGTAAATTTGCTTTCATCTCAAGTTGATAAATCTTTTTATTGGTGTTTTATATTGCATCTTCTTATTTTTTGTTATTTGCAGACTGGTTTCAGGTTACATGAAATAAATTGAAGCTAGTAATAATAGGTTGATATGCAAGATGATTTTTTTTGTTAATTTGCTCTCTTTGCAAATACATTAAATCGTAATTGCTTAAAGCAAAAATATTTTTACATTTTCAGTATAAAACTATTTTTATTTTCTTAACACTTGTAGTATGATACTGATACAGTGAGTCTTATTATTCGTAGAGCATCTGGAGAAATTCATATTATTTTAGCAATTGATTTGATATATAAAATACATTTGTTGGTCAGATATTTATTGCGTTTAGTTTTAAAAGTTGATAAAGCATACTGAGTAATGAAAATATTGGATAATAGTCCCACAACTAATAAATGAATTGAATGATTATTATATTTTAGAAATCACTATCACTGTCACTGTCAATTACGCATAGACGCTTTCTTTTGTTCGTTTTGTTGTCATCTGAGGGTTGTTGATCTGATGACGATGATGTCCCATTGTTAAAGGTAAAATTGAAATTTCCACCATGGAATGTTGCATTGGTGAAAAGACCACTCATAGCGGGATGTAATTTCGAAAATTAAAATTTCCTTTGTAAATTGACTGTTTACTGTTGTTACTAACAGTTGATTGAGTCTGTGTTGATGTTATTGTCTCTAATACTGGTGAGGTATTTTCTTTATTATCTGATTTAGTAACTGTAGGATGCTGTAATTCTCTTGTTGAAGATAGCATTAGAGATGTTTTTTTGTTGTTCCAAGCTTGTTTTGGAGTACGACAGCAAACTGTTAACATTTTGTGTCCTGTTCTTTGTACAATTTTGTGTCTTGCACTCCATTGTCTTTTTGTTTTGGATTGAACCTTCCTTGCACTATGGCCAGTGAGTCTTTTATCGTTATTGGGTAGTGCTTCCGTGGCCATATCTTTTATTATTTTAGAAATTGATTTAGTTCCAAGTCTTAGGTTTTTGTACCAAAGAATTTTTGATTCATAGTTATTATCCTGAAACGTTGAAGCCTGAATATAAAAGGGAATCCTCTTTTTCATGGTTTCTGGTCTTTTTGTCGAAAAGTTTATATTGAAACACAGGACATCTGGTGCGGTCAATTTTGTTTTCTACTGCGATTGGTCCTGATTTTCTTAGATTTGTTATATTATCGCCCTGTCTTGTTTTTGTCTGCCTTTCACGACAATACTGAAGGTATTCGTCTCCATTTGTGTCAACTTTTAGTGATATATCACCCCAACATAAATTATAATGTTCAGTTACTCCTCTTAAACCAAAATGGTAATTGTTATTAATATATACTGCGTTTATAAGAGAGCGAGGGCTATTTGACCCCATAACTTTTTCATATAAAATTTGTTGAGATCGTCATCTGTCAAAGGGTCTGCAGCATTGGGTTTATTACCAAGACCAAGTGATTTTAAGTTTTTAAATTTTGCGCTCAGAGTCTGACGACTTTTGTGGAACTCATCATCAATTATAATGTTACATTCATACTCATTATCCTTTAAATGTCGGCTAATGCTCTGCTGTATTGACTTAAGAGATGATGGTTCATATTCAAAAGTACCATTTGTTTGTTTTTCCTTCGTGGCGCTAAGAAAGAAAAAACTAAGATATCTGTCCAACTGTTGTGGTGGTATTTGTTCAATGTTTCTTTTTTCATCATGTTTTGATTTTAAGAACAATTGGAAAATTTTCAAATCAGACTTTGTTTTCTTGGAAGTATTTTTATTAAGTTGCTCTTGAAGGAAGGAGTCTATATCAGCATCTGTTACATCTCTGAAACGGTCACTCTCTGATGCTTTTGCTAAGGATGTTGTGCCAAAAGATCCAGTTTGATCACTGTCAGTTTTAGTTTTCTTGTTTTCTTTTGCATTTTCCTTTTGTTTTTCATTTGTGGCACTTTGTTTTTGAATTTTGTGAACATTTACAGGGAGATATTTATATCTAGTGCTTGAATTTGGTTTTGAAAAGTCCCAGTAACTGCATGAAGGGCTGTCCATTTCACTTAATAATGTATTTGTGTCTGAATTGTCTCCCGATTCCCATGATTCACTCTCGCTCTCTGTATCAGTGGCCATTTTGTGTGTTTGTTTTGTTTTGTTTTGTTTCAGCAGACGAAATAAGTGCTTTAGACTTGTCTGGAAAAGGGTGTTTGAGCTCTGATAGAACTTTTCATAATTTATTGTAAAATATGTTAGCTTTGCTGTTATTAAACACAAGTGCAGTTAAACAATTTAGATTTAATTTGTTATAGGTTTTACTGTGAATAATTGGTTTATACTGTAAATATAGTTTTAATCGTTAAATTTTCCACCCCCGCTTTGTTGACATTTGTTTCCGTAGACTGATCTCAATGTAGGTCATACCAGGAGTTCATGTAAGGTCACAGAGTTCAATTTAAAAAAAGTAGTCCCGGCAGACGTTATTTAGAATCCGGTGGGACACGTTTTTACTATTGCTTATTCAAGCATAAAAGGTAAATTTGGCAACATAAAAATTGCGCAATGCAAAAATTGGTATGCAAGGGTAATTTATTTGGTCAAATCATCTTTGTAAGTGATATGATATCATTACAATGATGGAATAAATGTTGGGAGAATTTGTTGATATTTCCACCTCAAGTTGATAATGTCTCCTCAGAGCACGCGCTGTCGTGATACGAGTTTTACGGATACGTTGAGGAAACAGATATAGCCGTAGGGAAGGATGATAATGCCCAATATTGTGTAGGGGCGTTCCACACAGTGATACAATTGGTCTGCCCGGAATTAAATTTTCTCGTCTAGCTGTTTCATTTCTCTCCATTTCTGATAGTATATTTTGAGATAGTTTATGTATTTTAGGCAACAAATAGAATTTTCCTATTTTAGTTGTATTGATGTTTTCTTTCAAATATTTGAATGTTATATTGTCAATATAATTATCATTATGTAGGTCTCTGATAATACTGAAAGGCGTTTCAGCTACCTCCTTTACTTTGGATTCAACAATTTCTTCGTAATGTATATTATGTAATTGTCTTAACCCTTCACGTAAAAAGTTGTCTTTGTCAAGAATACACAGTGTTGAGTTTTTGTCTGCTTTACGTATTATAATGTTATTATTTTTCTTTAGATTCCGAATAGCCGACAGTTCCTCGGCAGATATATTTCTGGTGTGTTTGTTTATTTTCATTCTACTAAGTTCTATTTTTGTTGAGAATATGTAATTTTCAATTGCTTGACAAGAATCCAACGGTTTATATCCCGAATTTATGTAAAAAGGGTGTCTCTTGTAAATTCTACCATCATTAAAGAGATATCGACATCTAAATTTTCTTGAGAATTCGTCAAAGTCCTTCATAACGTTTCTTATGGCATTTTTGTTCGAAGGGTTAATTATGAACTTTACACCTTTTGCAAGTAATAAGGTTTCGTGATCCGTCAAATTATGTCCCGATAAATTTTTCACAAATAATTTGGCATTTTTTACTAACTCACAAAAAAATAAATCATAATCCACTAATATGTTATCCAAAGACAACGGGTGTATGGTCCAATATAATATACGAAATAAAACAAAAAACATAAATAACACGCCAATATACAACTTATTGAGTCGACCACTGATGAAGCCGGACTCAGGATTTTCCCCAAACACGGCAGAAACACCGGCCTAACATTCATGCTCATGGGTGAGCTCGGATGCGCTATTTAAATACATTCCACTTGTTAAAAAACAATATACATATATAAAAGATACGTCAAGTTTTATTAATTCGATTGAAAATATAAAACCCCAACGAGACTGCTATCTAGTAACATTCGATGCAAAAATATGTACACTTGCTTTACATTTAATGAAATACTAGAAGCCACTAACGCGGCACTGACCAATATTGATCCAAGCGAGTATGAAATTAAAGTTCCACCAAAGGACAGTATACTTCGCCTATTAATGCTTATTCTAGAGAACAATGATTTTATTTTAACAATAAACTTTACCGTGAAACCTTGGCGTGCCTATGGGCGGATCGGCATCTGCTGAATTGGCCGACCTTACAATGTTTGTCATTCTTGAAAACGTTTTACAACGCTTTCAGCACAGAAACAAAATGATAATGACTTCCAGATTTAGGGATGATGGCTGGATTATATATTCCGGACCTATAGAGGAAATACACGAACTATTTACAATAGCTAATACTGCACACCCGCACTTGAAGTTCACCTACGAATTTTCCCGTAATGAAACAATATTCTTAGACACTGTCATATACAAAGGAGAAAGATTCTTTAACGAAGGCATACTAGACATTAAAACCCATATCAAACCAACTGAAACATTTCAATATCTACACAGATACAGCTCACACCCGAAAAGTGTTTTCAAAGGATTTATCAAGGGTGAAGTATTGAGATACATCAGAAACACCAGTAGCAGAACTGAACTTAAAAAACAGTTGGAAGCTTTTAAAACACGTCTCCTCAAACGAGGATATAAAATATCTAAAATCAACGAAATTTTTTATCAAACACAAAATATAGAAAGGGAAAACCTGCTTATACAACGCCCAACGAAACGAGAACAACCACTAGTTATGTTAACAAAATTCAACCCATCTATACAGAAACTAAAAAATATAATTACAAAACACTGGAACCTTATTTCATTAAACCCTGAATGTGTGAACATATTTAGTCATCAGCCTATTATAGCTTATAAAAGACATACAAATTTACAAGAACTATTATAAAAGCATTAGCGGGTATAGTCTGCTCGACCTTTCACAACACAGTATGATACTGAGCTCACAAAAAAATAAATCATAATCCACTAATATGTTATCCAAAGACAACCGGTGTATGGTCCAATATAATATACGAAATAAAACAAAAACATAAATAACACGCCAATATACAACTTATTGAGTCGACCACTGATGAAGCCGGACTCGGGGATTTTTCCCCAAACACGGCAGAAACACCGGGCCTAACATTCATGCTCATGGGTGAGCTCGGATGCGCTATTTAAATACATTCCACTTGTTAAAAAACAATATACATATATAAAAGATACGTCAAGTTTTATTAATTCGATTGAAAATATAAAACCCCAACAAGACTGCTATCTAGTAACATTCGATGCAAAAAATATGTACACTTGCTTTACATTTAATGAAATACTAGAAGCCACTAACGCGGCACTGACCAATATTGATCCAAGCGAGTATGAAATTAAAGTTCCACCAAAGGACAGTATACTTCGCCTATTAATGCTTATTCTAGAGAACAATGAATTTATTTTTAACAATAAACTTTACCGTGAAACCTTGGGCGTGCCTATGGGCGGATCGGCATCTGCTGAATTGGCCGACCTTACAATGTTTGTCATTCTTGAAAACGTTTTACAACGCTTTCAGCACAGAAACAAAATGATAATGACTTCCAGATTTAGGGATGATGGCTGGATTATATATTCCGGACCTATAGAGGAAATACACGAACTATTTACAATAGCTAATACTGCACACCCGCACTTGAAGTTCACCTACGAATTTTCCCGTAATGAAACAATATTCTTAGACACTGTCATACACAAAGGAGAAAGATTCTTTAACGAAGGCATACTAGACATTAAAACCCATATCAAACCAACTGAAACATTTCAATATCTACACAGATACAGCTCACACCCGAAAAGTGTTTTCAAAGGATTTATCAAGGGTGAAGTATTGAGATACATCAGAAACACCAGTAGCAGAACTGAACTTAAAAACAGTTGGAAGCTTTTAAACGCGTCTCCTCAAACGAGGATATAAAATATCTGAAATCAACGAAATTTTTTATCAAACACAAAATATAGAAAGGGAAAACCTGCTTATACAACGCCCAACGAAACGAGAACAACCACTAGTTATGTTAACAAAATTCAACCCATCTATACAGAAACTAAAAAATATAATTACAAAACACTGGAACCTTATTTCATTAAACCCTGAATGTGTGAACATATTTAATCATCAGCCTATTATAGCTTATAAAAGACATACAAATTTACAAGAACTATTATCAAAGCATTAGCGGGTATAGTCTGCTCGACCTTTCACAACACAGTATGATACTGAGCTCACAAAAAATAAATCATAATCCACTAATATGTTATCCAAAGACAACCGGTGTATGGTCCAACATAATATACGAAATAAAACAAAAAACATAAATAACACGCCAATATACAACTTATTGAGTCGACCACTGATGAAGCCGGACTCAGGGATTTTTCCCCAAACACGGCAGAAACACCGGGCCTAACATTCATGCTCATGGGTGAGCTCGGATGCGCTATTTAAATCCATTATGTATTCCAATGTGTCTCTTTGAGTCAACATGGTGACTTAAATCTTTACCACATGCAGTCATGAGGTTTATCACCTGTTTGTGTTCTCATGTGTCTCTATACATTTCTAAGTTAGCTAAACCCTTTATCACATACACCAAAGTCATGAGGTTGATCACCTGTATTTTTCTTATGTCAGTATGTAAATTACAACGCTGACAAAACCTAGAACCATATATATCACAGTCATAAGGTAAATTGTCTGTATGTATTCTTATATGTCTCTGTAAACTACTAAATTGACTAATTTAAACCCCTTACCACATATATAACAGTCATAAGGTTTATCAACTGTATATGTTCTCATGTGAATCTGTAAATTACCATGCTGACTAAACCCTTTACCACATACATCAGTCATTAGGTTTATCACTTGTATGGGTTCTCATGTGCCTTCGTAAATGAACAGACTCAAACCTTAATCACATACATTAAACTCATGAGGTTTATCACCTGTATATTTTCTCCTGTTAATCTGTAAATTACCGTGTAAACTAAACCCTTTACAATATATATCACAAATATAATGTTTATCATCTGTATGTGTTCTCATGTGTTTCTGTAAATAACTAAGATCACCATACCTTTTACCACTTATAGTGTACGTGACATATATATAAGGTTTATCATCTGTATGTGTTCTCATGTAAATCTGTAGACCACGATAATGGCTAAACCCTTTACCACTTACGTGACATATATATAAGGTTTATCACCTGTATGTGTTCTCATGTAAATCTGTAGACCACGATAATAGCTAAACCCTTTACCACTTACGTGACATATATATAAGGTTTATCACCTGTATGTGTTCTCATGTAAATCTGTAGACCACGATTATGGCTAAACCCTTTACCACTTACGTGACATATATATAAGGTTTATCACCTGTATGTGTTCTCATGTAAATCTGTAGACCACGATTATGGCTAAACCCTTTACCACTTACGTGACATATATATAAGGTTTATCATCTGTATGTGTTCTCATGTAAATCTGTAGACCACGATAATGGCTAAACCCTTTACCACTTACGTGACATATATATAAGGTTTATCACCTGTATGTGTTCTCATGTAAATCTGTAGACCACGATAATGGCTAAACCCTTTACCACTTACGTGACATATATATAAGGTTTATCATCTGTATGTGTTCTCATGTAAATCTGTAGACCACGATAATAGCTAAACCCTTTACCACTTACGTGACATATATATAAGGTTTATCACCTGTATGTGTTCTCATGTAAATCTGTAGACCACGATAATAGCTAAACCCTTTACCACTTACGTGACATATATATAAGGTTTATCACCTGTATGTGTTCTCATGTAAATCTGTAGACCACGATTATGGCTAAACCCTTTACCACTTACGTGACATATATATAAGGTTTATCACCTGTATGTGTTCTCATGTAAATCTGTAGACCACGATTATGGCTAAACCCTTTACCACTTACGTGACATATATATAAGGTTTATCATCTGTATGTGTTCTCATGTAAATCTGTAGACCACGATAATGGCTAAACCCTTTACCACTTACGTGACATATATATAAGATTTATCACCTGTATGTGTTCTCATGTAAATCTGTAGACCACGAATATGGCTAAACCCTTTACCACTTACGTGACATATATATAAGGTTTATCACCTGTATGTGTTCTCATGTAAATCTGTAGACCACGATTATGGCTAAACCCTTTACCACTTACGTGACATATATATAAGGTTTATCACCTGTATGTGTTCTCATGTAAATCTGTAGACCACGATTATGGCTAAACCCTTTACCACATACGTGACATATATATAAGGTTTATCACCTGTATGTGTTCTCATGTAAATCTGTAGACCACGATTATGGCTAAACCCTTTACCACATACGTGACATATATAAGGTTTATCACCTGTATGTGTTCTCATGTAAATCTGTAGACCACGATTATGGCTAAACCCTTTACCACAAACATCACAGATATGGGGTTTATCACCTGTATGTGTTCTCATGTGTCTCTGTAAACTAGCAAACTGACTAAACCCCTTACACTTACCATGCACATAAATCACAGTCAGTTTATCACCTGAATGTGTTCTCATGTGTCTCTGTAAATTACCAGGCAGACTAAACCCTTTACCAGAAACATCACATTCATGTAGTTTATTCCAGTATGTGTTCACGTGTGCATCTTTAGCTTACTAATTCGAGGACTGCGCGTTCAGAAACGAGTTAAACCAGGACACATTCTGGATGTTTGTGTTTGCATTGTTTTACATTTTGTTATGTCAGGGTCTTTTATACAGACTATATGGTATATATACAGACTATATGGTATCGGTGTGAATTTCAATAATGTTGATGCCGTATGGGGACTTATTATAGTTGATTTAAATTGCATGCATGGCTTCTTTTTGACAAACCACATCAGTCTAATATATTCCTTTATATTGTTATATTCCTATTTTGGGTCTTCTGGTTATCGAGACTGCCTCACACAATTTATCTCCTATGTCGGAAAAGGTGGAACATGTTTTTAGCTATTAATTATTAAGTTAGTTGTTGTCTGCCAGTGCAGCCCCTAAGTGCAGTAGCATGCCTTGTATTAACAAGAGTGCACACGCTGAAATGTCTCGCCTTCTTTTCTAACCATTGATATTATGTTGATAGTCCTAAATATAAAGCTTTACTACAACTATCACATAAACTTAACATGATCCAAGAAAATGAGGTCAAAGTCAGATAAAGCAAACGAGAAATACATGTACACCTGACAATCATTCAATACACTAAATATAGTTGACCTATAGCTATTTGCCAAAGTTTCGAAGATACAGACTTAACAAAGAAAACTAAACATTGACCAATGAACCATGAAAATGAGGTCAAGGTCAGATGAACCATGCCAGGCAGACATGTACACCTTACATATAATCTATGCATTAAATATAGTTGACCTTTTGTTTATAGAATCTAAGAAACAAACTTAACCATGAAAACTTAACATTGACCAATGAACCACCAAAATAAGGTCAAGGTCAGATGATACCTGCCAGACAGACATATACAGCTTACAATCCTTCCATACAACAAATATAGTTGACCTATTGCTTATAGTTTACGAAAAAAGAACAAAACACAAAAACTTAACACTCAGCAATGAACCGTGAAAATGATTTTAAATGAGGTCAAATAAAATCTGCGAGACTGACATGCACATCATAACATATTTCCATACACCAAATATAGTTAACCTATTGCATATAGTATTAGAAAAAAAGCCCAAAACTTAACTTTGACCACTGAACCATGAAAATGAGGTCAAGGTCTGATGACACCTGCCAGCTGAACATGTACACCTTACAATCATTCCATACACCAAATATAGTTGACCTATTGCATACAGTATAAGAAAATCAGACCAAAACACAAAAACTTAACTATAATCACTGAACCATAAAAATGAGGTCAAGGTCAGATGACACCTGTCAGTTGGACATGTACACCTTACAATCCTTCCATACACCAAATATACTAGACCTATTGCTTATAGTATCTGAGATATGGACTTGACCACCAAAACTTAACCTTGTTCACTGACCATGAAATGAGGTTGAGTTCAAGTGAAAACTGTCTGACGGGCATGAGGAATTTGCAAGGTACGCACATACAAAATATAGTTATCCCATTACTCATAATAAGAGAGAAATTAACATTACAAAAAATCTTAACTTTTTTTCAAGTAGTCACTGAACCATGAAAATGAGGTCAAGGACAATGGACATGTGACAGATGGAAATTTCGTAACATAAGGCATCTATATACAAAGTATGAATCATCAAGGTCTTCCACCTTCTAAAATATAAAGCTTTGAAGAAGTTAGTTAACGCCGCCGCCGCTGGATCACTATCCCTATGTCGAGCTTTCTTCGACAAAAGTCGCAGGCTCGACAAAAATTGAAAGAAGTTAAGTGTGAAGTACAGTTTATTCGTCGACTCGTTACTTGGTTCTTACCATGGTCCCCCAGCCAAGTACACGATAACATATCATTTATATAAATTGTCATGTCCCTGTAAATTCTAACTGTTCTCATGTCTCTGTAAGTTCTTACTGTTCTCGTGTCTCGTTCAGTTCTGACTTTTCTCGTGTCCCTGTAAGTTCTGACTGTTCTCGTGTCTCTGACAGTTATGACGATTCTTGTGTCTCTGTAAGTTCTGACTTTTCTCGTGTCTCTGTAAGTTCTGACTGTTCTCGAGTCTCTGTATGTTCTGACTTTTCTCGTCTCTCTATTAGTTCTGACTTTTCTCGTGTCTTCGTATGCTCTGACTTTTCTCGTGTCTTTTAAGTTTTTACTGTTATAATGTTTCTGTAAGGTCCGACGGTCAGTATTAAAACACTTTAAAATATACATCACATTTATTAAGTTAATCGCTGTGTGTGATCTCACACCACTATAAGCTGATTTCCTTATCGCACACCCATTTTATTAGGTTTTATACTGACATAATGTTTAACATAGTTTAATACCATGGGTAGTGCTTGCTCTCGCTTGACAACAACCTGATTTCCTTATCAACACCAATTTTTTATACGGTTTCATACTTTCATTAATTATGTTTAACAAAGGTTAATACCGAGATGCATTTGACTCCAGTCTTAATTGACTAGACGCATATGACAGGAACGCTCGACCCAAATCTTAATTGACTAGATTTTCAAAGTTTTCTGTCGATGGTCGTTGGTTATCTCCGGGCACTCCAATTTCCTCCAAAGACAAAAACTGGCTGCCTAGAATTTAACCAATAACAACTGGCGGTCTCAAAAAAAAAAAAAAAAAAAACTGGCTGCCACGAATTAGTACCAAGTATTGAAAGTGGTGATAGTGGTGATAAATACCAACTAGAGACTGTCAGAGAGACAGCAAACCGGATTTTCCTGCAGAGGTCGAACCCTGAACAGTTGAGCAAGTATGGACACGACATTTAAGCTTAAAACAACTCTGAATTTGGATTGTGATTGAATATTTGATACAGCATGGGTTTGTGACACAAAATAAATGTGGTCAAAGAACTGAAAAATTTGAAATTGGACATTTACCTATTATGGACCAATATCCAAAATCTAAGTACATTGCTAGAATCAGCATATCAAAGAACCCCAAGAATTCCATTTTTGATTAAATGCTTTTAGTTAAACCATTTATTTCCATGAACCAATAATGTAAATCTAAAATTAGATATGATTTAACCATAGACTCTAAAATTAAATATGATGTAATTAGATATGATGATATATTTATTTTTAAATTATAATCAAATATAATTAATAGTTTTCAAATAAATCTGTCACCCAATTATAATTACGTGATTGACAATTACCAGATAGTGTGTTATCTTGACAAAGGGAAAATCATTTTAAATAACTTAGTGTAATCAAACTTTATATATATAGTTAATAGTTCCCAATATGTTTTCTTTCATTTGTAACAAACTAATATAGATCTGCAACTTATCTTAACTTCAACTTTTAAGTTATATAAAATAGATTATTATCTAATGAATTTGCAAACAGGATCAAGTAAAAATTAAAATTAACACACACACAATTATATATATAGCACTCAGAAAGTTTGTTTAAACAAACACACCTACCACAAAAGTCTTCAAACAATTTACCAAAGAAAAGAAAAAAATTCTCCAAACAATTTACCAAAGAAAAGAAAAAAAAAGGAAAGAAAAACCAAAATGTATAAAAAAAACAAGAAATAATTGTAACAGGATGCTGTGACGAAGTCTCCCAAACAAAGCTCCCATAATTCGTCATTCCCATGGTCGCCTGACATTGGGCAAAGTCCAGTACAAATTGGTTTGGACTAGTATAGTGATATGTATTAGTGACGCCTAGGGATTGACCCTGTATGTCATTCAAATCTTCTTGAAAAGACGAACAGGAATATATTTGGTTTAGGGGTGGGGATCTTGACCGTTTACAAGTTTTCAAAAAGAGAGGGGGTCGATCTCCAGGGGACTCGCCCTTTATTTCATTTCATTTGTTTTTTGTCCCGTACAAGAATATATATGGTTTAGGAGTGGGGATCTCTACCGTTTACAAGTTCTCAAACAGGAGGGGGAAGTGACTCCAGGGGACTTGCCTTTTATTTCATTTGATTTGTTTTATTGTCCCATACAAGAATATCTATGGTTCAGGGGTGGGAATTTCGACCGTTCACAAGTTCTCAAACAAGAAAAGGGGGGGTGGGGGGTGGGGTGGGGGTGGGAGTGACCTAGGGACTCCCCCTTTATTTCATTTGATTTGTTTTTATTGTCCCATACAAGAAAATATATGGTTTGGGGTGGGGATCTCGACGTTTACAAGTTCTCAAACAGGAGGGGGTGGGAGTGACCCCAGGGGGACTCACCTTTTATTTCATTTGATTTGTTTTATTGTCCCATACAAGAATATATATGGTTTAGGGGTGGGGATCTTGACCGTTTACAAGTTCTCAAACAGGTGGGGATGGGGGTGATCCCAAGGGACTCCCCTATATTTCATTTGATTTGTTTTATTGTCCCATACAAGAATATATATGGTTTAGGGTAGGGATCTCAATCGTTTACAAGATAAAAGCACATTCTCAAATTGAAAAGGGGAGGGGGTGACCCCCAGGGACTCACCCTATATTTTATTTGATTTGTTTTATTGTCCTGTGATCATAAACAGTAAATTTCAAACTATATTTAAACAGTCCTACATATACAGAGCTTATCAGCAAAATCACAAATAAATCTGTCACTCCAATTATAATTGTGATTGATAATTACCACATTGTTATCTTAAAAACACTTAGTAATCAAAACTTTATATCTTTCATTTGTCACAAACTAATATCTGCAACTTATATATTTTAGTTATATGCATTTGAGTAATTGCCCTTTGAACAGAAATAAGTATTTCATCAAAACTTGAATTTTTGAGAAAGGTCTAATATCGCCACAACGAGAAAAGATAAAACCGTGAAAATTGAACTTGACCTTCTTTTAGTCACAGGAAACAACATGTCTAAATTTGAAAAAAATTCTTCAAAGCGTTTTCATGTAAATGAGCGGACACTGTTTGGCAGCCACCCGCCCGCCGTACATCCCCAAATCAATAACCGATTTTTCTTTCGAAAATCCGGTTAAAAATCCATTAATCAAACAACTTTTTCCATAGTTTATTAATACCATGCGTAGTGTGTGCTCTAACGTGACTACAACCTGATTTCCTTCTCACCGACACCAATTTTATAAGTGTATACTTACCATGCTTACACAATGTTTAACCTAGTTTAATACCATGCTCAGTGCGTGCTCTCACGTGACAACAACCTGATTTCCTTCTCACCGACACCCATTTTATGAGGTTTTTATACTTACATAATGTTTAACATGGTTTAATATCTTGCGTAGTGCGTGCTCTCACGTGACTACAACGTTAACTCTCCTTTCGTTTTTCAAATGTTAGTTCCAACTGTCTAAGGGAGCTACCATTTGAGTTTTATGTGTGTGTAAGGGGGGCTGGGATAAAACAAATTGTCCTGCAGTTTTTTTAGATGTAATATCTGTCCTGCCTTTTTACTTTTCACTCTATTCGGTCAAGGATTTGTATAGTAAGACTATACAAATCCTTGATTCGGTCCTGCCTTTTTTTTATTAATTTATCCTGACTTTTTTTTGCTAGAATTTGCCTTCTAATTTTCATAGTACATACTTTTTCCGTGTACTAAGTAACTACGCATGAATGACCACAAGGGTAATATTTCATTGTATCGTAATCAAGATATTAAAACAAAAATTGCCGCTGGCTATTTTGAAACAAAATGCTGTGTTCCAAATTAAATTAAATAGTCAATAGGCCATAACTGAAGGAGGGGCCAAATAATCTCCATGGTAATGAGCTATGCCAATTCTAATGCAACTGCATACAAAATATCATTGACCTACCACTAGTGGTTCCCCATAAACTGACCTAATCACAAACTAATACATGAAAACCTAAGCAAAAGTTTTAAAGCCAATAGACCATGACTGAGGGGGCAGGGCCAAATAATCTCCATGGTAATGAGATGTGCCAATGCTAATACAACTGCATACCAAATATCATAGACCTACCACTAGTGGTTCACCATAAACTAGACCTAATCACAAACTAATACATTGTTGACGCCGCCGCCGCCGACACCGGAAACAGCATATCTATGTCTCGTTTTTTGACTCCGTCAAGGCGAGACAATAAAATAATCTATTTAAATATGACTCCCTCAAAGAAAAGAAAAAGGAGATGCCTTAAAAATCATATCAAATTGCAATGAATCTTTAATGAATCTATCAATCGTAATGATACTAATGATAATAATAATAATAATAATGAAATTACTTCAATCATCTATTTATTGATAAGAGGATTTTCAATAACAAAAACATGAGTCTCATGAACACAAAATTTTCTAGATTAAAGGTACACAATTTGAAAAAATGTTAAATGTATTTTACATGTCAAATGACATAACTTTGCCATCGAAGGAGACAACTTTCATAGTTTGGACTAAATAGGTAAAAAATGTTTTGTTTCATAACCCTGAATGTAAAGAAATTCGTATTTTGAACATAAACAAGATAATCCTTCTTATATAGGAACACTTATGTTATGGAGAAAAAAAGTAACTGTCGATACCTTCTGCAATGTATGCAATGTATTATCGTATCAATTTAATATTATCATCCCCTGTTTCACCTGTAATTATATATTTATAAAACTCCTTACTTATGAGCACTTTGGTGTGCACTTAAAAATACTTTTTTGTAACAATTAAAATTAGACTAAATAACTTCCAATTACATATATTCTTATGTTTGAACAAGTAATTAAATTGAAGATAATTTAATTGCATCAAAAATTCAATTTTGCATATAGATCTCCATCTTTCAAAACTACCTGTTTATTTTTATAGACTGGTAATTCAGTTATAAAACATTGAAATTTTTGATGATTATTTTCCTTACCAAATGTTTAAAAATAAAACTGAGAATGGAAATTAGGGGATATGTCAAAGAGACAACAACCCGATCAAAGAGCAGACAACAGCCGAAAAACCACCAATGGTTCTGCAACGCAGCAATAAATTCCAGAAAAGAAAAGTTTGTTTAGATTAAAATCAAAATGATGTGCTTTGCTACAACATTAAGAACACAATTATTTCTAAATAAGGTTGAAATACAACTAATGTTCTCCAGCTTGGACTAGCAATATTCAAAGTAATTTATACACTGTCCAAAAGTGCCCTTACAATCTGGGTTATTATGCTAAAGTGCCATTTCTGACAACTAGCACCCTTCTGCCCTAAGATCAAGCTGAAACACTGATTGCAATGGGAAAACTTTTGAATTTGAGTTATCTTCCTTTTTTGCATAATTGAAGTTGACGTTGAACTTATTTGAAGAATAAATCCATACACAACATATGTAATTTCTAATTAAAAACAGTTTCCTTGACAACTATTGTTAAACACATCCACATCATTTTGTAACAGTTATCTAAATATATCATTAGTTTAAACACATTTTATTTTATTCAGAATGCAAAAGGAATGAAACACAAGTTAATCAACATGATCAAACTTTGTTAACGTGACTTGGATGGCGAGTTGTCTCATTGGCACTCATACCACATCTTCTTATCTATATTATAAAATAAAACCTCTATACTGTGTATCAGATCTTATATATACGACGAAACCTCTATTCTGTGCATCTCAGATCTTATGCATACGGTAACAAGAGTGCACACGCTGAAATGTCTCGTCTTCTTTACTAACCATTGATATTATGTTGATAGTCCTAAATATAAAGCTTTACTACAACTATCCCATAAACTTAACATGATCTAAGAAAATGAGGTCAAGGTCATATAAACCAAACGAGAAATACATGTAAACCTTACAATCATTCAGTACAATAAATATAGTTGATCTATTGCTTATAGTTTCTAAGATACAGACTTAACCAAGAAAACTTAACATTGACCAATGAACCATGAAAATGAGGTAAAGATCAGACGAACCATGCCAGGCAGACATGTACAGCTTACAATCCTTCCATACAACAAATATAGTTGACTTATTGCTTATAGTTTAAGAAAAACAGACCAAAACACAAAAACTTAACACTAAGCAATGAACTGTGAAAATGAGGTCAAGGTCCAATAAAACCTGCAAGACTGACATGCACATCATAAAATGTTTCCATACACCAAATATAGTTGACCTATTGCATATAGTATTAGAAAAAAAGACCAAAACTCAAAAACTTAACTTTGACCACTGAACCATGAAAATGAGGTCAAGGTCAGATGACACCTGCCAGTTGGACATATACACCTTACAATCATTTCATACACCAAATATAGCAGACCTATTGCATACAGTAAAGACAAACAGACCAAAACACAAAAAACTTAACAATAACCACTGAACCACGAAAATGAGGTCAAGGTCAGATGACACCTGCCAGTTGGACATGTACACCTTACAATCTTTCCATACACCAAATATACTTGACCTATTGCTTAATAGTATCTGAGATATGGACTTGACCACCAAAACTTAACCTTGTTCACTGATCCATGAAATGAGGTCGAGGTCAAGGTCAAGTGAAAACTGTCTGATGGGCATGAGGACCTTGCAAAGTACCCACATACCAAATATAGTTATCCTATTATTCATAAGAGAGAAATTAACGTTACAAAAAATCTTAACTTTTTTCAAGTAGTCACTGAACCATGAAAATGAGGTTAAGGACAATGGACATGTGAAAGACGGAAACTTCGTAACATAAGGCATCTATATACAAAGTATGAAGCATCCAGGTCTTCCAACTTCTAAAATATAAAGCTATCAAGAAGTTAGTTAACGCCGCCGCCGCCGCCGCCGGATCACTATCCCTATGTCGAGCTTTCTGCGACTAAAGTCGCAGGCTCGACAAAAACTCTACACTGTGCATTAGATTTTATACATACGATAAAACCTCTATACAATGCAATAGATCTTATATATACGATAAAACCTCTACACTGTGCATTAGATCTTATACATACGGTAAAACATTTATACTATGCATCAGATCTTATATAATACAGTAAAACCTCCATACTGTGCATTAGATCTTATATATACGATAAAACCTCTATACCATGCATGCATGATGCATACTGTGCTTTAGATCTTACATCTATACGATAAAACCTCTATACTGTCATGGCTGTGTATCAGATCTTATATATACGGTAAAACCTCTATACTGTGTATCAGATCTTATATATACGGTAAAACCTCTATACTGTTATCAGATCTTATATATACGGTAAAACCTCTATACTCTGAATCAGATCTTATAAATATACACGAGTTAAGATAGATCTGAATTTTAATCAGATCGCCAAAGTCTTTTCTCATATGTTTTAGGCACTGGCTACGGTTACATGGAAATGTAACAATAATATAAAAATTATTGTACATGTTACATTGGAGACTAATTGCCGGAATGCAGGGTTGGGTAAGGAACCGATTAATTACGAATGTAACAATAATATTTGGGTCTACGGTTACATTGCGTTATTGTTACATTAAAGACTGCAATGTATGATAGATTTATTAAACTTAAACCTTCTATAGTTTTGTTGCTTAATTCTTCGATATGTACTAGATAATATTAATAATAATAATATTATTCAGCGAATAAATATTGATTGTTTTGGTGATGTTAAAAATTTTGACTACTACAGTTTAGTTCAATATCACTATTGATGACTATTCAATAGAGCATGTACTGTCACGACTGATAAGATCACAAAATATCTGGACTCTGAAAATGAAAACACTGTGTCCACCAATTTTAATCTGTCGGCAAATGTCAACACTAATTGCTTTCACAATTGACTTGTATTTAAACAACCTAACATGCTTCCAAAAACAATATTGGACGAAAATGTAAACATCGCAAGAGTAACAAAATATTTTTCACCTGAAGCATGGCATTCAGACGTTGAACGTTTCTTAAACTTCATAAAGGGAAAATGCAGAATGGAATGTAATATAGAAGGTGCACATTGCCGTATCACTGGTTTGTGATGGCGGCTTAGAGTGGTTTCACCGAAAATGCGTCGGACTAAAACATGCTCCAAAAACAACATACTGGATTTGTAGAAACTGTCATTGTAAATAAAAAATCAAAATATTGTATGCAATATTGTAAATATCAAATAAAAGTTTTCAAGTTTTATTTCAATACATATTTATTACTATTCCCATCGTACATTGCAGTGCGTTAATGTAACAATAACACAATGTAACCGTAGACATTATTGTTACATTCGTAATTAATCGGTTCCTTACCCAACCCTGCATTCCGGCAATTAGACTCCAATGTAACAATAATTTTTATATTATTGTTACATTTCCATGTAACCGTAGCCAGTGCCTATGTTTTATGAATCAACTGCATGACACAGCTTGGGCTGGATATGATCCATAATCAAAAGAAATAATATGCATTAGGTAAATAATATATATGCAAATTTTCACATGTCAATCATGTCTATGTAAATAACAAACTTGACTTGAACCCTTGACCATGTTTATTCTTTAATTGACATTACCTCGAACATGACATTTATCACCTGTATGTGTTCTCATGTGTCTCTGTAAACTACTACGATGACTAAAGTTACCACATACATCAGTCATGAGGTTTATCTCCTGTATGTGTTCTCATGTGGTTCCGTAAACTACCAAGCCATCTGAACCTTTTACCACATACATCACAGTCATGAGGTTTATCACCTGTATGTATTCTCATGTGTCTCTTTAAACTACAAAGCTCACTAAACCGTTTACTACATACATCACAGTCATAAGGTTTATCGCCTGCATGTGTTCTCACGTGAATTTGTAAACTACCAAGCCATCTGAACCTTTTACCACATACCTCACAGTCATGAGGTTTATCACCTGTATGTATTCTCATGTGTCTTTTTAAACTACAAAGCTCACTAAACCGTTTACTACATACATCACAGTCATGAGGTTTATCGCCTGTATGTGTTCTCATGTGAATTTGTAAACTACCAAGCCATCTGAACCTTTTACCACATACATCACAGTCATGAGGTTTATCACCTGTATGTATTCTCATGTGTCTCTTTAAACTACAAAGCTCACTAAACCGTTTACTACATACATCACAGTCATGAGGTTTATCGCCTGTATGTGTTCTCATATGAATTTGTAAACTACCAAGCCATCTGAACCTTTTACCACATACATCACAGTCATGAGGGTTATCACCTGTATGTATTCTCATGTGAATCTGTAAACTACCATGCTGAGTAAAAACTTTACCACATACATCACACTCATGGGGTTTATCACCTGTATGTGTTCTCTTGTGAATCTGTAAACTACTATACTGATTAAACCGTTGATCACATAAATCACACTCGTGATGTTTATCACCTGTATGTATTCTCAAGTGTCTCTTTAACTTAGCATGCAGACTAAACTGTTTACCACATAAATCACAGACATGAGTTTTATCTCCAGTATGTATTTTCATGTGTCTCTTTAACTTAGCATGCAGACTAAACTGTTTACCACATAAATCACAGACATGAGTTTTATCTCCAGTATGTATTTTCATGTGTCTCTTTAACTTAGCATGCAGACTAAACTGTTTACCACATACATCACAGACATGAGTTTTATCTCCAGTATGTATTTTCATGTGTCTCTTTAACTTAGCATGAAGACTAAACTGTTTACCACATTCATCACAGACATGAGTTTTATCTCCAGTATGTATTTTCATGTGTTTAATTAGGATACTACCTTGAAAAAATTCTCTACCACAAACATCACATTTATAAGGTTTTTCACCTGTATGTATTCTCATGTGTTTCTGTAAACTACTATGCTGATTAAACCGTTTATCACATAAATCACACTCATGAGGTTTTTCACCTGTATGTATTCTCATGTGTTTCTGTAAACTACTATGCTGATTAAACCGTTTATCACATAAATCACACTCATGAGGTTTTTCACCTGTATGTATTCTCATGTGTTTCTGTAAACTACTATGCTGATTAAACCGTTTATCACATAAATCACACTCATGAGGTTTTTCACCTGTATGTGTTCTCATGTGTTTCTGTAAACTACTATGCTGATTAAACCGTTTATCACATAAATCACACTCATGAGGTTTATCGCCTGTATGTATCATCATGTGATTCTTTAATGTACTCTGCTGACTAAACAGTTTACCACATAAATCACAGGCATGAGGTTTATCACCAGTATGTAATCTCATGTGACTTTGTAAATAACGAGACTGACTGAACCGTTCACCACATACATGACAGTCATCAGGTTTATCGCCTGTATGCGTTCTCATGTGTCTCTGTAAACTACTATGCTGAGTAAACAGTTGATCACATAAATCACACTTATGAAGTTTATCACCTGTATGTATAGTCATGTGTCTCTGTAAACTAGCATGCCGACTAAACTCTTTACCACATACATCACAGTCGAGAGGTTTGTCACCGTTATGTTTTCTCATGTGACTTTGTAAATAACGAGGACGACTGAACCGTTCACCACATACATCACAGTCATGAGGTTTTTTGTCTGTATGTGTTCTCATGTGACTCTGTAAAGTACTATACTGATTAAACCGTTTATCGCATAAATCACACTCATGAGGTTTATCCCCTGTATGTATTATCATGTGTCTCTTTAAATTACCATGCAGACTAAACCGTTTACCACATAAATCACAGGCATGAGGTTTATCTCCAGTATGTGTTCTCATGTGCACCTTAAGGTTACTACTGCAATAAAATTCTCTAGCACAAACATTACATTTATGAAGTTTTCCAACAGTATGTGTTCTCACATGTCTCTTTAAGTCACTGCTTTGACTAACATGACTAAGTTCTCTAGGAATAACCTCACATTTAGGAAGTTCATTACCAGCCTCTGTTCTTATCTGTCTCTGTTGAGTAGCATTGGTTGTAACTAAATCCTCTGCCTCATACATCCTATTAATAAGGTTTATCACCAGTGAGTTCTTGTACGACTATGTTAGGAACAAAAATAAAATTAAGATCAAAATATCTATTTTGACATTCTCTGCATTTATGCATAGATCTGCATGTTTTGGTAATTCTAATTCCATGCTATATACAACATGTACAAGAAGTTTATATGCTGTACTGCCTCATTGATGTATGCCTAACATCTTCTTTATTCATCATTTGTTCATCTGTACTGCCTCATTGATGTATGCCTAACATCTTCTTTATTCATCTGTACTGCCTCATTGATGTATGCCTAACACCTTCTTTATTCATCTGTACTGCCTCATTGATGTATGCCTAACATCGTCTTTATTCATCTGTACTGCCTCATTGATGTATGCCTAACATCTTCTTTATTCATCTGTACTGCCTCATTGATGTATGCCTAACATCTTCTTTATTCATAAGGAAAATAATGTTCAGGTCAGAGCTCAGACATAAACAAGTCGTTTTTTTGTTTTTGACTTACAGAAGTCAAAAAATTTATTTATTTTAAAAATATGTTTTCATTTTCAGACTTATTTATAGTAAGAAAATGACAGACTTGTTTAGGTCTATTTATGTTTATGAAAAGATTTAATTTTAATTGGTGGCCAGAGTTCACCACCTATGACATCATAAACCTGTCTGAACGTTCATAAGGACCTGAGCTATCTATATTTAATTATCTAATTGAACTTTTTTGCTTAACATACGATTATTTTCCTCATTTTGTGTGGTTATAGATAGTTGCATTGTAAAGTAAATAAACATTATCTCCGTTTTTAGACTCTCATGCATATTTTTCTTTAGAAGACAAAGCATTGTCTTTCAATGTTGTCATAATTTCATGCAGATGCTTGACCTTTTTATAAATATGCTTGGGTCTTGAAGTTGACCAATTTTGGTAACTCATCGACTTGTAGGAGTCAATATTTGCAACTTTTTAATTCATGTCAAATATTTCTTGCTTAACACTAATTGACTTATTGAAGTCATAATTTGTCTTAAATTAAAGGGAGACAAATCTTTAAACCTACAAATTTAGACCTCTATGAGTCAAAAGTAGATTTAGACTTATTCATGTCTGAGCTGGTGTTGATAAATGTCAATATAATTTACAGGGCTCCATGTTGAAGGCCGTACTTTGACCTATAATTGTTAACTTTTCATACATTGTGACTTGGATAGAGTTGTTTTATTGGCACTCATACCAGATCTTCTTATTTGTAATAAATAAACTGTTGACACAGAGATATGTCTTGTCTATCTGCATAAAAAAAATAAATCAGAAAAGACAATCTGATGGACAGCAACATTGCCAGTAAATTAATAATGACGTTGCTGGACCATGAACTAGGGATAGGACCTCATAATAGTTGCCAAACTGATATGCGTTGCTAGGTATGCAACTATTTAGAAAATATCATGGATATATCACAATTAATTTCTATCAAATTAACTTAATAAAAGAGAAAAATTACCATTGGAAACCGCTAATAAATTCAGTTACTTGACCATGATTGACCTAGGTTGCAATCAAACTGTAGGAGGAGTTGTGTGGAATATCTTTAATATTAAATGGGGCATACGAACGGATGGACAGTGGTAAAACAATATGCCCTCCCCCAACTTTCAGTTGCAGGGGCATAAAAAGTGTTCTTTACAACTATGGTTAAACACACTCAAATCATTTTGTAACAGTTATCTAAATGTATAATAGTTTAAACATATTTCATTTGCTCCAATATGCAAAAGGGTTTAGAAACAAGTTAATCAAACTTTGTAACTTTTTATACACTGTGACTTAGATGAAGAGTTGTCTCACTGGCACTCATACCGCATCTTCTATTTTATATATAAAGTAAAACCTCTATACCATGTATATACCTCTCTTGAACACGCCAATTATCCCTACATGTATATACCAAGATTAGAGAAGTTCAAGGGAAAAATTCATATGGAATCAATTGATATTTAGAAAAGATTAAACATAAAAAAAAATAGGTACATTTTGGGAAATTGTAACATTCTCACATGGCTAACGACTATGTGGAACACTCCAGAAATTTTTTACATGAAAGATCTTTAGATTTTGTATGTACAATGATCATGATGATGTATATGAATTTTTCCAATTTCTTTTTTTCAATATGCAGCAAAAGATCAACATTTTTTTTTAATTTCAGTTTCACAAGCTTTTAATGCAATTATGTATGTAAATAATGAACTTAAAACATCATGTCTTTGCATATATATATTATTTATCATGCTTATAACACAGTTTAATTAACATTTTTTTAAATGTAGGATTGTTTCTAGAAATAACTTTTAATCTATGTTGTCACCTAAATGAATATTTTCTTAAAGAATTTAAAATTAAAACAATGATTTGTATCCTTGATCATTGTTGAATAAAAATTTTAAACTGTCCTTGATTTTAATATGCCTTTTTTCAGTGTACAAAATAACCATGATAACTATAATCTATATATCAGTGCAGTACATTTTGTACCTTTAATTTTTTTGACATTGCACAAGGTCATGTTTTTTTACACTAAATCCATTGGATGGTGGATGTGTGCTGATTTTTTTTAGTCTACAGGGTTTGAAAAAGCGCTATCCTGCTTTCCCGAGGCAAGTAAAATCTGCTGCAGGCAAGTGAAACCCATCACGAAGTTGTCCGCGGGGCAAGTTGAAATATTGTGTTTGTGTATAACTATGTCAGACGTTGATTTCTCTAAGTTGTGTGTATTACTACTTTCGTTTTCTTTATTTGTTTCATATACGCATGCCTGGAAAATCGTAAACATCGTGGTTTCCCCCAAATAGTTCTATTGGTCAATTCCTATGCGTAAGCCAATGAGTGACGACATTTTAAATGTTCAGTCGCATCTGCTTGGGGATTTCTGCTACTATTCGTGAAAGGAAGTCGAAACAATGATCCAATCAGAACGCATTTCACAAACGACTGTTGGGTTGAAAAAAACAAGAGTGCACACACTGAAATGTCTCACCTTCTTTACTTACCATTGATATTATGTTGATAGTCCTAAAAGAAAGCTTTACTACAATTTAACTATTACATAAACTTAACATGATCTAAGAAAATGAGGTCAAGGTCATATAAACCAAACGAGTAATACATGTACATCTTACAATCATTCAATACACTAAATATAGTTGACCTATTGCTTATAATTTATAAGAAACAGACTTAACCAAGAAAACTAAACATTGACCAACCAATCGTGAAAATGAGGTCAAGGTCAGATGAACCATGCCAGGCAGACATGAACAGCTTACAATCCTTCCATACAACAAATGTAGTTGACCTATTGCTTATAGTTTAAGAAAAACAGACCGAAACACATAAACTTAACACTGAGCAATGAACCGTGAAAATGAGGTCAAGGTCAAATAAAACCTGTGAGACTGACACGTACATCATAAAATATTTCCATACACCAAATATAGTTGACTTATTGCATATAGTATTAGAAAAAGGACCAAAACTCAAAAACTTAACTTTGACCACTGAACCATGAAAATGAGGTCAAGGGCAGATGACACCTGCCAGTTGGACATGTACACCTTACAATCCTTCTATACACCAAATATACTAGACCTATTACTTATAGTATTTGAGATATGGACTTGACCACCAAAACTTAACCTTGTTCACTGATCCATGAAATGAGGTCGAGGTCATGTGAAAACTGTCTGACGGGCATGAGGACCTTGCAAGGTACGCACATACCAAATTTATATAGTTATCCTATTACTCATAATAAGAGAGAAATTAACATTACAAAAAATCTCAACTTTTTTTTCAAGTAGTCACTGAACCATGAAAATGAGGTCAAGGACAATGGACATGTGACAGACGGAAACTTCGTAACATAAGGCATCTTTATACAAAGTATGAAGCATCCAGGTCCTCCACCTTCTAAAATATAAAGCTTTTAAGAAGTTAGCTAACGCCGCCGCCGGATCACTATCCCTATGTCGAGGTTTCTGAGACAAAAGTCGCAGGCTCGACAAAAATGAAAGTAGAAAGAAAATTTGACAACCAGGTCAATTTCTACATTTACATTTGAATTTTTTTTATCTATTTTTTGGTAAAAGTAAAAGTTTGGTTAAAATAATGTTGTATGGAAACTTGAAATTATCTGCCAGGAGAGGTCTAGAGTGCAGGATTTGGCTTCATTTACCCCAGACCCCTTGCATTAACGACGACGAGCTATGCTCGTCGACGCTACGGCTTCGCCGAATGCGTTAGTAGGGCAAGTTAATATGCTCTTTTCTTATTTCTACCCCTCTATAGATAAATGACATTCTTTAAAAGTAGTTAATGTTAATTCAGAAATTATAGCCAGGTTTTTATCAATGTGAATAATGCGACTACTTGAGTATCCCAATAATAATTAAGAACTCGTTTTCTGATATCTGATATTACATACATCTGAATGTGGCTTTGCTAAAATTGCAATCTTTAAACTCTCATTTTTTGTTTATTCTTCAAAAATCTCAATAATAAACATGATACATGTACAATAATTTCTGAATTTACTTTTTAGATATACTGTTCCCAGCTTTCAGAAACTGATATGTGCTTTAACTTGTGTCTCTTGCATTTTTGTTAGTTTTGTGTGTGTATTGACCTGACGAGTAAAGCCCTTGAGCTTTAAACTGATATTTATATTTGTTCAAATGTCACAATTGCTGTTACAGCACAGTCCCAGGTTGGGGGAGGTTAGGGAAAAGTTTGGGTGCCAGCAAAAATGTTAAACAATGCGACCATAACTTTCTGCATGTGCCTGTCCAAAGTCAGGAACCTGTGAATCATTAGTTGTTATTTGCTGCTGTATATCATATATGTTTTTCGTTTATTATTTTGAACTTAAATCAGGCCGTTAGTTTCCCAATGGCAATTGAACTGTTTTAACATTTGTGATTTCATGGCCTATTATAGCTTGCTATGCGGTATGGGTTTTTCTCGTTGTTGAAATTCATACGATTGTCTATAATAGCTTACATATTATACATCTATTTCATTTGATGATAAGTTGTCTCATAATTTTGCAATCATAACACAACAGTTCAACATGTTATTTACGGTCTCAAAATAGCAAATATAAGTATGTACAAGTGAATACTAGCTTCTTTAGTTTTCACGTTATAAACATCATTAAGTGTACTCATATATTTTTCACTCCAGTTTGTAAAATATAAGATAAATCATTGTCTTCTCATTAACTTACTTTTTCTTTTCAGGGAGAATATAAGTCGAGGGAAAGAAACCAACGTTATCTTTGTACAGGTCCCCTACCTACCTTATCTGTAAGTTCCGCCTATGCCAGGCACACCATCAAAATGGTATATGTAGGGATTTGAGTAAGGTGTAAATGCGCTCCTTACATAGTAGCGCTGCTCGTTCAATCGTCGGTTAAAAGATCATCATACCTTATGTTATGTCCTTACATTTTTTATATACTATGTCGACTCTAAACTGATAAAGCTTATTTATTATTATTATTTACTCGACAAAAACAAAGTCGGACTTTAACTTTCACGGCCTACAATTCTATATATATATATATATATACATATTACATGTGTTAGAAACAGTGGCGGATCCAGAACTTTTTATAAGGGGAGGGCGCTGACTGACCTAAGGGGGCCCGCTCCAGTCATGCTTCAGTGATTTCCTATATAATCAACAAATTTTTTCCCACAAAGGGGCCGGGCCCCTCCACCCCCTCCCGCCGGATCCGCCTATGAGAAATAAAGTGAACATACTCTATGTTTACACAGAGACATGTACACACAGATTGTGAACTTCAACAATATACATGTATTTCTCTGGTTTACACGAAGATGGGGTTTTTTTTCTGACTTTTTTAACATGTTTTTTTTTGTTTTACGTAAAATTGCTAACAACGAATTGACATTATGTGGTAATATTCAGAAAGATTTTTGAGAAAAATACAAAAAAAAAATATCTCTTAAATGAAGTCAGTTAGCTTAGACGCACAATACATCAGTTGGACAACAACAACAGATCGATGTAGCTTCAGGCATGGGGGAAATTACAATGGAATGTAATGCATTATATTACAATTACTTTGACAAAACCATGCATTAAATTACAATTACAATTACATGCATTTATCAAAGTAATGCATTAAATTACTATTACTTTTGCAAAGTAATGCATTGAATTACACATTACATTCATGCCAAGAAATTGCCTCCGTTGAAATTTTGCAAACATCCCATAGAGCAAATTACACGGATGATTAATATTGACCATTTGGTATATGGCTGTGTTCTGAGCGACACGTATATGCAGGTCATAAATTAATTTGTTGAATGAAATCAAATCTTTAACTACTAATGGGTGCCGTAGGAGGTCGACCGGACTTTTAGCGAGGATTTCTTGGCATGTAACAGATAGAAAAACTCAGGGTTAGAATTCATAGAACAGACAAGGGCAGTGGCAAATATTTCATATATAGTTTGAACACAGAGAGGATTACCCAGGCACCCTTTGCAAAAAACGAACTTTTTCTTCTTTGTGCCTTCGGACTTTATGTTTTGAATTGTAGTTTCACTTTCCATATTCGGTATTTACTCTAATGTAAGCTCCACGTGGTAAAAACACGTGATGCAGGAATATATTATCTTGAACTTAGGCTATTTCCTTCTTTTAGGCGGGGACTCCAAGCAGACAACATGCATGTGTATAACGGAACTGTAGATTTTCTTATTAAATAAAGAGAGTTGCCGGTCCGGTACATGAATAGATCGGTTAGAAAGCAAGGTTTTAATTTTAATTAGATTGGTAAGCTTAAATCGAGGGTTCAAAATGCAGAACGCCAAAAAGGGGGCGGGTTCACAGGAATAATTTTATTGATGAGCTCTACATTTGAAAAGTTTATTTTTTTAAATTTAATTAAAGAGAGAAAAAATGTTAAACAAATTATGAATGGTCTTTCTTCCTTTCTCCCATGCCAAGAAATTGCCTCCGTTGAAATTTTGCAAACATCCCATAGAGCAAATTACACGGATGATTAATATTGACCATTTGGTATATGGCTGTGTTCTGAGCGACACGTATATGCAGGTCATAAATTAATTTGTTGAATGAAATCAAATCTTTAACTACTAATGGGTGCCGTAGGAGGTCGACCGGACTTTTAGCGAGGATTTCTTGGCATGTAACAGATAGAAAAACTCAGGGTTAGAATTCATAGAACAGACAAGGGCAGTGGCAAATATTTCATATATAGTTTGAACACAGAGAGGATTACCCAGGCACCCTTTGCAAAAAACGAACTTTTTCTTCTTTGTGCCTTCGGACTTTATGTTTTGAATTGTAGTTTCACTTTCCATATTCGGTATTTACTCTAATGTAAGCTCCACGTGGTAAAAACACGTGATGCAGGAATATATTATCTTGAACTTAGGCTATTTCCTTCTTTTAGGCGGGGACTCCAAGCAGACAACATGCATGTGTATAACGGAACTGTAGATTTTCTTATTAAATAAAGAGAGTTGCCGGTCCGGTACATGAATAGATCGGTTAGAAAGCAAGGTTTTAATTTTAATTAGATTGGTAAGCTTAAATCGAGGGTTCAAAATGCAGAACGCCAAAAAGGGGGCGGGTTCACAGGAATAATTTTATTGATGAGCTCTACATTTGAAAAGTTTATTTTTTTAAATTTAATTAAAAGAGAAAAAATGTTAAACAAATTATGAATGGTCTTTCTTCCTTTCTCCCATGCCAAGAAATTGCCTCCGTTGAAATTTTGCAAACATCCCATAGAGCAAATTACACGGATGATTAATATTGACCATTTGGTATATGGCTGTGTTCTGAGCGACACGTATATGCAGGTCATAAATTAATTTGTTGAATGAAATCAAATCTTTAACTACTAATGGGTGCCGTAGGAGGTCGACCGGACTTTTAGCGAGGATTTCTTGGCATGTAACAGATAGAAAACTCAGGGTTAGAATTCATAGAACAGACAAGGGCAGTGGCAAATATTTCATATATAGTTTGAACACAGAGAGGATTACCCAGGCACCCTTTGCAAAAAACGAACTTTTTCTTCTTTGTGCCTTCGGACTTTATGTTTTGAATTGTAGTTTCACTTTCCATATTCGGTATTTACTCTAATGTAAGCTCCACGTGGTAAAAAAACACGTGATGCAGGAATATATTATCTTGAACTTAGGCTATTTCCTTCTTTTAGGCGGGGACTCCAAGCAGACAACATGCATGTGTATAACGGAACTGTAGATTTTCTTATTAAATAAAGAGAGTTGCCGGTCCGGTACATGAATAGATCGGTTAGAAAGCAAGGTTTTAATTTTAATTAGATTGGTAAGCTTAAATCGAGGGTTCAAAATGCAGAACGCCAAAAAAAGGGGGGGCGGGTTCACAGGAATAATTTTATTGATGAGCTCTACATTTGAAAAGTTTATTTTTTTTAAATTTAATTAAAAGAGAGAAAAAAATGTTAAACAAATTATGAATGGTCTTTCTTCCTTTCTCCCATGCCAAGAAATTGCCTCCGTTGAAATTTTGCAAACATCCCATAGAGCAAATTACACGGATGATTAATATTGACCATTTGGTATATGGCTGTGTTCTGAGCGACACGTATATGCAGGTCATAAATTAATTTGTTGAATGAAATCAAATCTTTAACTACTAATGGGTGCCGTAGGAGGTCGACCGGACTTTTAGCGAGGATTTCTTGGCATGTGTAAATTTTATTAACAATTAATTTAATGGTCAAGGTACACATCTCTGTCTTTTATCTTAAAAGAAATTACAGAGATGAAGTTTAATACTTATTTTTACTTTTATAAATGTACATTTGTTTTTTTTTTTTTAATTTCAATCAAAACATTTACAGAGAATTTCTTTCCTAATTATAAAATAAACATAAAGCTTAATTTATGACCAAGTGGTAAAAGATTGATTGTAAAACAAACTAATTAGTGTTTTATGACCATGTTCAATTATCTGTTATCTAATCATGACAAGGTATTCATTGATGATTAATTTGATCCATTCAACAATGGAACACTTTTACAGTAATACTTTTCAAATATCAAATTTTATGCAGGAAAAGGTATGAAAGAAATGAAATTAAAAAATGAACTCAATCTGTTATACGGCGTTGTGTTATTCATTTAGAATTGTTATTTGGTCATTCTAGTATTTATACCACTTTATTTTTATTTTTTTTTAATTATTTATGATTATGTTCTTAGTTAAACAAGAAATCTTAAATTTTGCTTTAGTTAAATCTCCAACAATCTGATAAAGATATATAGTTTGTGAAAAAAGAAATGTTATTGAATGCAATGTAATGCATGAAATTACACAACTTTTTGCTAAAGTAATGCATTAAATTACAATTACATGTAGTTAAAAAATTGCTGCATTACACATTACATGCAATTACATGAAAAAATGTAATGCATTACCATGCATTACAATTACAAATTTGCATTACCCCATGCTTGTGTAGCATAATAAAACTTAATTCGCAACATAAAGAATTCGGCACCTCGTCAAATCGGGACCCTGCATGTTAATTCGGCACCCATGATTAATATCATGTTTTTCATTTTTAAAGATATTTTGGTTCAAGATGTCAACATATATATTTATGACGCATAACAGAATTTTCAATGGAAACTTTGTTATAAACACGTGCATCTGTTCCTACTGATCATGAAACGTATATCATCAAGAAAGTTCCATTTGATGACAACTGTTCATTGCTAGTAAACATACAAAACTGGTGCCAGCGTTAGTCATTTTATCAAGGATTTATATAGTAAGATTTTATATACGTAGACAGAAAATGGCATTATGCATAAAAAAATACTGCCGATAGCTCAGCAAGCATAACATTATGTGGATTAAACAAATAATAGCTTGGGTAATGGCTTCTTTGGTTAATCTAAGACATTTGAATTATAAAAACACGAAAATGTTTGAAACAACAAGCGGGTAATTGTTTATAATTAATACCATTTTTTTTACATGATACCCAATCATACGTATTTCTGTAAGTTCCGACTTTCAGTGAACCATGGTTGAACACTTACACAAAATTGATAAGGCCTATCATCAGTATATGTAAATGTTAAACATTTTTGTTAAGGGGTAAGCTGAAGCTCGCCTCCGGTTGCGGGCTGGTGGCCTTGGGCTGTTTTCGGTTCTTTTGTTGAGTTGTTGTCTCTTTGACAAATTCCCCGTTTCCATTCTCAATTTTATTTCTCTCTCTCTCTCTCTCTCTCTCTCTCTCTCTCTGAATTCTATCTGTCAGTAAAATATTGAACACTAACTTCACATATCTCTCTGCGAGTTCTAGCTGTAGGTAAAACACTGAACACTAACACCACATTAATTAGTTTTATCACCAGTAAGTGTTCACATATCTCTCTGTGAGTTCTAGCTGTAGGTAAAACACTGAACACTAACACCACATTAATTAGTTTTATCACCAGTAAGTGTTCACATATCTCTCCGCGAGTTCTAGCTGTAGGTAAAACACTGAACACTAACACCACATTAATTAGTTTTATCACCAGTAAGTGTTCACATATCTCTCTGCGAGTTCTAGCTGTAGGTAAAACACTGAACACTAACACCACATTAATTAGTTTTATCACCAGTAAGTGTTCACATATCTCTCTGCGAGTTCTAGCTGTAGGTAAAACACTGAACACTAACACCACATTAATTAGTTTTATCACCAGTAAGTGTTCACATATCTCTGCGAGTTCTAGCTGTAGGTGAAACACTGAACACTAACACCACATTAATTAGTTTTATCACCAGTAAGTGTTCACATATCTCTCTGCGAGTTCTACCTGTAGGTAAAACGCTTAACACTAACACCACATTAATTAGGTTTATCACCAGTAAGTGTTCACATATCTCTCTGTGAGTTCTAGCTGTAGGTAAAACGCTTAACACTAACACCACATTAATTAGTTTTATCACCAGTAAGTGTTCACATATCTCTCTGTGAGTTCTAGCTGTAGGTAAAACACTGAACACTAACACCACATTAATTAGGTCCAACACAAGCATTTTTCCATATGTCTCTCTGTGAGTTCTGGTTGTCAGTTAAACATTGAACATTTACACCACATTAATTAATGCGAGTTGTAAGTTAAACATTGAACCCTTTCGTCACATTAAACACCAGCATGTGTCCACATGTTTCTTTGTGAGTTCTGAAGGTCAGTTAAACATTGAACACTTACATGATCTTACATCGCAGTAATTGTGTTTATCACCAGCATGTGTTCACATGTCTCTTTGTGAGTTCGGGCTGTAAGTAAAAAAAAGAGCACTTACACTACATTGAATAGTTTTATCACAAGTATGTGTAAACATGTCTTTCTGTACGTTTAGCTGTCAGTAAAACATTGAACACTTACACCATATTAGTTAGGTTTATCACCAGTATGTTTTCACATGTCTCTCTATGTATTCTGTCAGTAAAAAATTGAACACTTACACCACATTCATAAGAATTTTCACCAGTATGTGTTCACATATCTCTCTGTAAGTTTTGGCTGTCAGTAAAACATCGAACACTAACACCACATTAATTAGGTGTATCACCAGCATGTGTTCACATGTCTCTCTGTGAGTTCTGGTTCTCAGTAAAACATTGAACACTTACACCACATTAATCAGGTTTATCACCAGTATGTGTTCACATGTCTCGCTGTAAGTTCTAGTTGTTAGAAAACGTTGAACACTAACACCACATTAATTATGTGTGTTACCAGCATCTGTCCACATATCTCTCTGTGCGTTCTAGCTGTCAGTAAAAATTGAACACTCACACCACAGTAATAAGGTTCATCACCAGCATGTGTCCACATGTCTCACTATGAGTTCTAGCTGTCAGTAAAACATCTAACACTTACAACTCATTAATTAGGTTTATCACCAGCATGTGTTCACATGTCTCTTTGTGAGTTATAGCTGTCAATTAAACATTGAACACTTATACCACATTAATTGAGTTTATCACCAGGATGTGTCCATATGTCTCTGTACATGTAAGAGATGGCTGTCAGCAGAGATATATTATACAATCATTATATGTCTCGGCAGTCTATGAGCCATGATCCAAGAACGCTTGCATTAGATTATTAAAGTTTCTACCAGTGTGTGTTCACATATCTGGGCAAGTTCTTACTATTCTATGTCTCTGTATTTCTGGCTGATACTACCTCTGTTTAGTTATGACTGTTGTCATGCTTCTGTAAGTTCTGACTGTTTTCATGTTTGTAAGCTCTGACTGTTCTCATGTCTATAAGTTCTGACTGTTTTCATGTCTCTATTAGTTCTGACAATTCTCATGTCTATGTAAGTTCTGATTGTTCTCATGTCTGTGTAAGCCCTGACTGTTCTCATGTCTAAGTTCTAACTGTTTTCATGTCTCTGTAAGCTCTGACTGTTCTCATATCTATATAAGTTCTGACTGTCCTCATGTCTGTGTAATCTCTGATTGTCATTTACCAATTGATCACATTTATATGTGTTCGTATGTCTGTAAGCGTTAACTGTCATTCACAAAACGAACATTTACAACACATTTATATGTGTTCACATGTCTATAAGTTCTGACTGTTATTGAAATATTAAATACTTGTGTTTATGTAGTTTATTTTCATTGAACTAGTACAAATTTTGTTAAGGGGCCAGCTGAAGCCTGCCTCGGGATGCGGGTTTTTCTCGCAGTGTTGAAGACCCATTGGTGGCTATCGGCTGTTTTCTGCTCTTGGTCGGGTTGTTGTCTCTTTGACACATTCCCCATTTCCATTCTCAATTTTATTTTATTGAGTATCGACTTTAGATAAAACTTAATTGAATTGAATTAGATTAAACCGTTGAATATTTACACATTTATATGTGTTCAAATGTCTCTAAGTTCTGACTGTCATTGCCCTATTGAACATTATACAACATTTATATGTGTTCACATATCTCCAAGTTCTGACTGTCATTGTCCTATTGAACATTTACACAACATTTATATGTGTTCACGTGTCTCAAAGTTCTGACTGTCATTGTCCTATTGAACATTTACACAACATTTATATGTGTTCACATGTCTCGAAGTTCTGACTGTCATTGTCCTATTGAACATTTACACAACATTTATATGTGTTCACATGTCTCGAAGTTCTGACTGTCATTGTCCTATTGAACATTTGCACAACATTTAGTTTACATTTAAGTCTTTTGTAAGCTGTAATTGACCCATTTTTTTATAATATTTTAGCCAAGAAACTAGATCTCTCCAGTTTCCAAAGCCATAGATAATCTGTGACTAATAAAGCTACTTCATATTTGGCATAATTAAGAATTCTTTTCAGAATGATTTCATACTAGTATATGTAGCCACGTACGTCAGCTTTTCGACTAAACTGTTCATTAAATATGTATATCACATGTATTATATGTTTGTCACCAGTATGTGGTGTTTCACAACTGTCCCAGGTTAGCAGGAAGATTGAGCGTTCAGAAACGTTTATATCCACGACATATTCTATATGTGTCTGTCCAAGATCGGACTTTTTTTCCGTTTGCATTGATTTACATTTTGTCACGTGGGGCCTTTTATACCTGCCTATACGGTATGGGTTTAGCTCATTGTTGAGGCTGTACGGTGACATTAGGTAGCAATACACAGTTAGAAGTTTAGTTTCGCATTATGGCCATGGTGAATTTTTAAATATGAAAGTTTTGTACAATAAAATTGATTTTTAGATAGTTGAAGAATAATATAGCCTTCCAAGTGGGTTTATATGATCATTTAGATTGTTTTAGCATGTTTTATAGGCCATTTTTCTGTTTGACAGTCCGTATTTTCCTATCCGCACCGCCCTAGATCTAGAAATTATTGTAGTGTTTTTCAACAAAGATTTGTTGCTCGATCTTTTCAATTCAATTTTATGGAAAAGCAAGCAGAAATGCATATGATTTTTTTGGACCTCTTGATAGATATAGGTCTATGGTTTCAGGAAAGGTATCACTCTAATTGATTGAAATTTTCCTTTGGACCAAATTTTGAGACTTTTGTGACATGTTCACCCCCTTTTTGCAATATTTTGTATCAAATAAATGCAGATTGTTGCCATGGTTACACCAAAAGAGATTATATTTCACCTTTTAACTATTAAAATGAAATCTATGGAAGATGCTCTTTCCAGAAATATACACATGCATAACACAAATAGTAAGCCTTATTTATTAGATAGGAAGGAAAGAGGGTAGTTAAAATTATGAGTGTCAATTTTAAGATTTTTCCTAACTGTGTATTGCTACCTTAATATGTGTTTTCTTTTCGCTGTAAGTTCTGACGGTCGACGGTTAGTCTACAGTTTCATCACATGTGTAATCGCTGTGCGTACTCTCACGTGACTTAAATTTTCTATAAAACCTAGACTCTTAATCACACACCTATTTTAAAGGGTTTAATACTTTCAAATGTTAAACATATTTAAAACCAGAATGCATTCGACTCAAATCTTAATTGACTAGGTATGTCTGTTTTCATACCGATGTTCGTTGGTTCATTCCGGAAACACCGGCTTCTTCCACCAATAACAAGAGTGCATACGCTGAAATGTCTCGCCTGTTTTACCTGGGACTATTATACTAACAGTCCCAGGTTTTACTCATCATTAAATTTTTGTTGAAAGTCTGTAATATGAAGGTTTTACCACAAGTAGCACATAAGCTTAACGTTATCAACGTTCTATGATAGTGAGGTCATGGTCAGATGACCCAAGCAAGACAGACATGTAAACCTTACAATCATTCAATACACCAAATATAGTTGACCTGTTGCTTATAGTATCTGATAGACTGACAAAATTACGAAAATGTATCATTGACCAATGAAACCTCAAAATGAGGTCAAGGTCAGATAATACCTGCCAGACAGACAAAAAAAGTCATGTTCACCTTACAATTATATCATTTTCCATATATAGCTGACCTATTACATCAAGAATTTGAAAAACAGACCGAAACACAATTTAAAAAAAAAACTTAACATTGACCAATGAACCATGAAAATGAGGCCAAGGTAAGATGATACGGGCTAGAACTTCATGAATACCTTACAATCATTTTATACACCTAATATAGTTGAACTATTACTAATAGTTTTGAAAAACAGAAAAAATCTTAAAATTGACCAATGAACCATGAAAATGAGGTCAAGGTCATGTGATACTGGCTAGAACTACATGTTTAACTTACATTCATTCAATACACCAATTATAGTTGACCTGTTGCTATAGTACTTGAAAAAACAAACCAAAACACATTAAACTTAATATTATTAACCAATGAACCATGAAATTAAGGTCAATATCAGATGACACCTGCCAGACTGACATGTACCCATTACAGTAATTCCATACACCACATATAGTTATCCTACTGCTTACAGTATTTAAGAAATGGACCTAATCGCGTAACTTTAATCTTGATCACTGATCAATGAAATGAGGTCGATGTCAGGTGAATCCTGTCTGACGGACATGTAGACGTTGCAAGGAACCCATATACCAAATATAGTTATCCTATTACTCATAATATGTAAGAAATTCACATTAAAAACAAAACTCTTTTTTCAAGCAGTCATTGAACCATGACAATGAGGTCAATGACATTGAACACATGACAGACGGAAACTTCGTAACATAAGGTATCTGCATACAGGATATGAAGCATCCAGGTCTTCTACCTTCTGAAATATAAAGATTTATTCAAATAGTTAACGCCGCCGTCAGATAGAAATATCTTTGTCCTGCATACTGCGACTTTCGTCTCAGGCGAGACAAAAACGGGCTTCAACGATTAGCTTATAATGATGAACATGATGAAAGTGATGATAAATACTTATGATCAATCAATTAATGTTATAACATAGTAAAATACCCGGATGAACCTGATACAACCATAATAATAAAAATTATAATAATAATAGTATAAATTCTTTATTTAAAGAGGGTAAACAAAGTTAGTAACAACAAACTAATCTTCCCTGAGGCCCTCACACACACATCACAATACAATCAAAACAGATATTTACACTAGCATAGTTAATATACAGTCAAGTAGTTCAATTTATTATTATCAACATGACAAGATATATTACTGTTCAAGAGGTACATGTAGTAAAATACAACTAGAGGCTCCAAGTAGCCTGTGTCGCCAATTGATGCATGAAATAATGCAACCGTTATACATTTGCTTTAGTTTTAGAGATATAAGTCAAAAACTGCATTTTCCCCCTAAGTTCTATTTTTAGCCATGTCTGACATGTTGGTTGGCAGGCAGGGTCATCGGACACATTTTTTAAACTAAATACCCTAGTGATGATTGTGGCCAAGTTTGGTTAAATTTGTCTCAGTTGTTATAGGAGAGAAGATTTTTGTAAAAGATTACAAAAATTTACGAATAATTGTTAAATTTGACTTTAAAGGGCAATAACTCCTTATGGGGTCAATTGACCATATTGGTCATGTTGACTTTTTTGTAGATCTTACTTTGCTGAACATTACTGCTGTGTACAGTTTATCTCTATCTATAATAATATTCAAGATAATAACCAAAAACTGCAAAATTTCCTTAAAATTACTAATTCAGGGGCAGCAACCCAACAACGGGTTGTCTGATTCATCTGAAAATTTCAGGGCAGATAGATCTTAACCTGATGAACATTTTTACCCCATTACATTTTTACCCCATGTCAGATTTGCTCTAAATGCTTTAGTTTCAGAGATATAAGCCAAAAACTGCATTTTACCCCTTTGTTCTATTTTTAGCCATGTCGGCCATCTTGGTTGGCAGGCGGGGTCAACGGACATATTTGTGCCAAGTTTGGTTAAATTTGGCCCAGTAGTTTCAGAGGAGAAGATTTTTGTAAAAGTTAACGACGACAGACGACGGACGCCAAGTGATGAGAAAAGCTGAGCTAAAAATAAGATAAAAAATATACAAATCAAAATAATAAATTGTAGAAAACAGAATCATATCATGACCAGGGTTATCACTAAGGCGGGTCCATGATTCCTGGACTCATGAAAATCTGTCTGGACTTGCCATTTTAAAAATTGGTGAGTCCAAATATGCATCAAGATTGAAATATTTTGTATTTATACTGAACACACATATCATCAAATTATAGCAAGAGTGTAAAAGTAATCTGAATTTATTGTCATATCACAATTAATGTTTTAACATAGTTTAATATCAGGATGCACTCTCTCATACATTCATGACATTGTCATATCAAAATTAATGTTTTAACATAGTTTAATACCCGGATGAACTCTCTCATACATTCATGACATTCTTGGAGGTTGCGCGCTCGCCAACCACATTCTGTATGTGCCTGTCCAAAGTCAGGAGCCTGTAATTTAGTGGTTGCCATTTGTTTTTGTGTATTATACTTGTTTCATGTTCATTATTTTGTACATAAATTAGGCTGTTAGTTTTCTTGTCTAAATTGTTATATATATACAACTCATCTAAACATCAACCCAACAATGTTAGATCTGTAAATTTGCTTTCGCAAATTTTTTGTTCTTCCCTCGCCGGGATTCGAACACATGCTACTGAGATATCGTGACACCGAATCGCCTGCACTGTAGCCGTCCCGCTAGACCACACGACCACCTGGGCTTCAAAATGAAGCTTTCGGTGGCCGGGTGTTACCTTTCCACGTCAGTTTTAATCTAGCGTCGTACTACAGTACATGATATACATGATATATAAAGCATGGAGATGTTATTTTTACAGATCAGCAAAATTATCTATAGTAAAGGATCCTACAAATTAATGTAAGATACAGTCACAGAAAATAATTATATTTATAAGTACGTCTGAGCCAGTGACAACTCTACAACAGATTTATCCATCGGATCACCAGCAGTGATGGTGATACATGGCTGTGTACATTATGTATATACAACTCATCTAAACATCAACCCAACAATGTTAGATCTGTAAATTTGCTTTCGCAAATTTTTGTTCTTCCTCGCCGGATTCGAACCCATGCTACTGAGATATTGTGACACCGAATCGCCTGCACTGTAGCCGTCCCGCTAGACCACACGGGCTTCGAAATGAAGCTTTCGGTGGCCGGGTGTTACCTTTCCACGTCAGTTTTAATCTAGCGTCGTACTACAGTACATGATATATAAGACATGGAGATGTTATTTTTACAGATTTGCTAAATTATCTATAGTAAAGGATCCTACAAATTAATGTAAAATACAGTCACAGAAAATAATTATATTTATAAGTACGTCTGAGCCAGTGACAACTCTACAACAGATTTATCCATCGGATCACCAGCAGTGATGGTGATACATGGCTGTGTACATTATGTATATACAACTCATCTAAACATCACCCCAACAAGGTTGATGTTTAGATGAGTTGTATATACATAATGTACACAGCCATGTATCACCATCACTGCTGGTGATCCGATGGATAAATCTGTTGTAGAGTTGTCACTGGCTCAGACGTACTTATATAATATATATATATGTCATTTAGGGCTATTATAAGTGACTGCGGTATGGGTTTTGCTCATTGTTGCAGGCCGCCATTATGGTGGCCTTAGTATAGTTGTTAATTTCTGTGTCATTTGGTCTCTTGTGAAGAGTTATTTCATTGGCAATCATACCATGTCTTCTTATTTTTATTTTTATCTCTCAAACGTTTACGACATTGCCATATCTGACACAATTAATGTTTTAAATAACATAGCTTAATACCCAGATGAACTCTCATACAATTTATGGCATTGTCGTTCACAATTGATGTTTTAACATAATTTAATACCCGGATGAACTCTCATACATTCATGGATATTCATCTGATCCTTAAACATGTTAAACAAAGAAATAACATTCAATATATATGTATATACAATTCAACTTTAACCTATGCATTATCAAATATGTATACATGTAAAACACATGACATGCCTGACGGGTTCGATTCTTAAAGTACATCCACTACATACATCACATTTTAAAGACTATCTCCAGTATGTGTTCTTATGTATCTGTATGAGTCATTATTTCAAATAACGTTTGGCTCATGATTAAAACCTCACAGGTATATGTTCTCAGTTCATGTGTCTGTCAGTTCCCATTATTATAAAACCCCCTACTAAATACATCACATAAATTATAAGGTTTAATAATTATTTCCAGTGTGTGATCTCATGTGTCTCTTTAATGCATTTTTTCTGAAAACAACTTTTAAGAATGTACATAAATTAATATCTATTATGTTCATGATGTTTGTCACAAGTACATGTGTTCTCTGCAAGTCTTAAAAAGGTTTTCTTCCAATATGTTATTTGGCACAAAAATTAGATTTGCCTTGATATGACTATGTGTTCTCATGTGTCTATGTATATATCACTCACACTGAACCTCAACCCCATATATCTCATTGTGAGTGTTGCATGTATCTGCTTTATCCTCAGTATGTATTCTCATGTGTCTCTTTAAACTACCAAGCTGACTAAACCCTTTTCCACATACATCACAGTCATAAGGTTTATCCCCTGTATGTGTTCTCATGTGAATCTGTAAATTACCAGACAGACTAAACCGTTTACCACATACATCACAGTCATTAGTTTTACTTCCAGTATGTACATTATGTATACTCATCATGTGTCTCTTTAAACTACCATGCTGACTAAACCCTTTTCCACATACATCACAGTCATGAGGTTTATCACCCGTATGTGTTCTCATGTGAATCTGTAAATGACTAAGCTGACTAAACCGTTTACCACAAATATCACAGTCATTAGTTTTATTTCCAGTATGTACATTATGTATACTCATCATGTGAATCTGCAAATTACCATGCTGACTAAACCCTTTACCACATACATCACAGTCATGAGGTTTATCACCTGTATGTATTCTCATGTGTCTATGTAAATTACTAAGATGACGAAACCCTTTACCACATACATCACATTCATGAGGTTTATCACCTGTATGTGTTCTCATGTGAATCTGTAAATTACCAAGCAGACTAAACCCTTTACCACATACATCACAGTCATGAGGTTTATTACCTGTATGTGTTCTCATATGTCTCTGTAAATGACTAAGATGACTAAACCCTTTATCACATACATTACAGTCATGAGGTTTATCACCTGTATGTGTTCTCATGTGAATCCTTAAATTACCAGGCCGATTGAACCCTTTACCACATACATCACAGACATGAGTTTTTTCAGTTGAATGTGTTCTAATGTGATCCCGTAAATTACTAATATACCTAAACCCCTTACCACATTCACCACAGTCATAAGGTTTATCTCCTGTATGTGTTCTCATGTGTTTCTTTAAGTTACTATCTCTAGAAAATTCTCTCTGACACATATCACATTTGTGATGTTTTTCAGCAGTTTCCATGCTTATGTGTCGCTTTAAGTCTCTACGACTATTTTTTCTAGCACAAACATCCCATTCATGCAGTTTATTACCAGCCTCTGTTCTTGTATAGAGTACCATTGATTGTGACTAGATCCTCTACCAAATTCATCCTGATAAGAAGGTTCATGTCTGTAAGAAAAAAAAAAAAGTAAGGACTACATGTAAAACCATTTTAAACCTCCCTATTAAATTACCTATAAAATATCTATGTTGTAAACACTGTTTTGGAGGATCACAACATATTCTGCATTTATGCATCTACATGTTTACAGGGTAACTCTACTTCAATACTATATATGACATCTACATCTTAGGATAGTTCATATGTTAGGGAAGTTCTACTTCAATAATCATGATAATATACATATACATGTACAGTGATATATGACATCTACATGTTAGGGTAGTTCTACTTCAATACTAAACATGACATCTACGTGTTAGGGTAGTTCTACTTCAATATATATCAGACCTGGGGTAATTAAAAATGTAATTGTAATTAGCTGTAATTAATTTGATGATTTAATGTTAAAAAAAAAATTTCATATACTTAATCCCCAATTTTTATTCAGGAATTTATATTTGGTATATGACATCATGTACATGTACATATAAAAAATATCTAATAATTTAACTGGAATTGGAATTTGAATACACGAATGTGTAGGGTGCGAATGTACCAAGTGTGTGGTGCCAACATGTAGGGTCCTGCATCATTACCCAGAAACAGTTCTTGCATTGCTCCGTGACGACGCAGGTTTCCTAACTATTTGGTTTTTCCTGGACGGCGAGTGACCATTTATGACAGGTATTCAATATATGATATTTATTATTTGGAATGTTTTTGGAAGTATATAGATATTTACTACTATTGACAGTATTGTTGCCGGTAGTATATTGTTTTGTTCACCAAGCTGTGTGTAATTTACTTTGAATAGATACTATCACTGTGTCATATGATCACAAAAAATTGAATAAATGCTGGCTCCAGTCTGTCTGCACAGCAAAATGCATATTTGAGTTGAGTCTTATTTAATTGACAGTTGGCCAAAACCGTCTTCTGTAAAACTTAATATGTTATTTAGGTCTCAAAATGTCAAATATAATAACATGTCTACACGTTTTCACGTTATACATGTAACTGTCAACGTATATTTGTTCCACCTTACAGAAGTTCCACTGGAACCTTTGTTATAAACAATGTCATAATATCTGTTCCTGTTGGAACAAATATTCTATACCATTTATTCCGTAAGGACACACATGAAGGAACCAATACTGTACCGATGGAAATAATATTACAGAATATATTTCTTCCTCTTGGAACATATATTATGAAGGAACTTCTATTTCGTGACATAACCAGCATTGGGGTTATCCTATATTCAGCAATTCAGTTTATAAAAACATAAGATAAATCGTTGTTTACTGATAAACTTACATAATGTTACTTTTCTCTACAAGGGGAAAATAAGTTAAAGGAGGGAAACCAGCATTATCATAACGGAAGAAAGACTCGCCCCAGAGAAAAATCGCCCCACACCAAATCGCCCTACTTTTCCACCAACTCGTCCAACTTATGAAAAAGAGTTTATTTCCTGTTCAATTAATCCTCCCAACTCGCCCCAGTTACAACAATCAAAATGATAACATCGTATGTCACAGAAAGGCTGATAATTACCTCTTCCTGAAAATTAGTAAAAAAAAATCAAGAAGGCAATCTTTAAAAATCATTTGCATCTTCGTCTTTTGAAGCGGTAACAAAATGGCCGCTGTTTATATTCTAGCATAGCAACGTAAATTGGGGTTATCGGTCATGCGCATAAATTGTGCATCTTCCAACTTCCGGGGTCCGCTAAAACAGATTCTACCCTTATCATTAATCTCAGATTTTTTAATATATATCACTTATTTGTACGTACAATATATATACTAATATACCATATTTTTACTCTAAATATGCATGTTTACTATCAGCGTGAATCTCGACTATCGCCCGCCTATAGTCGAGATTCACGCTGATAGTAAACATGCATATTTAGAGTAAAAATATGGTATATTAGTATATATATGGTACAAATAAGTGATATATATTAAAAAATCTGAGATTTATGATAAGGGGGAGGGACTATGGGGGGCTCAGAACAGGATCCTGTCCTCAAGCACCTATGAGGTCTTCATCAGTTTTTGTCGAGCCGGAAGCTCGACATAGGGATAGGGTAGTGATCCGGCGGGGGCGGCATTAGCTAACTTCTTAAAAACTGTATATTTAGGTGGAAAACCTAGATGCTTCATACTTTGTTTATAGATGCCTTATGTTATGAAGTTTCCGTCTGGCACCGGCGTCCATTGTCCTTGACCTCATTTTCATGGTTCAGTGACTACTTGAAAAAAAAGTTAAGATGTTTTGAAATGTTAACTTCTCTCTTATTATGAGTATTAGGATAACTATATTTGGTATGTGCGTACCTTGAAAGGTCCTCATGCCGGTCAGACAGTTTTCATCAGACCTCGACCTCATTTCATGGATCAGTGAAGAAGGTCAATATCTCAGATACTATAAGCAATAGGTCTACAACATTTGGTGTGTGGAAGGATTGTAAGGTTGACATGTCCAACTGGCAGGTGTCATCTGACCTTGACCTCATTTTCATGGTTCAGTGGTTATAAAGTTAAGTTTTTGTCTGTTGGTCTGTTTTTCTAATACTGTATGCAACAGGTCAAGTATATCTGTTGTAAAAACATATTTTACAATGTACATGTCAGTCTGGCATGTTTTATTTGACCTTGACCTTATTGTTATGGTTCATTGCTCAATATTAAGTTTTTGTGTTTTGGTTTATTTTTTTAATACTATAAGCAATAGGTTAACTTTATTTGGTTTATGGAATGATTATAAGGTGTATATGTCTGTCTGGCAATTATCATCTGATCATGACCTCATTTTCATTGTTCATTGGTCAATCTTAAATTTTCCTGTATGAGTTTGTTTCTTCGATACTAAAGGCAAAAGGTCAACTATATTTAAAGCATGTAAAGATTGATAGGTGTACATGTCTGTCTGGCAGGGTTCATCTCACCTTGACCTAATTTTCTTGTTGCATTGATCAATATTAAGTTTTCCTGGTCAATGGAATTAAACTCCTTTTCATAAAAGGGCGAGTTGGCAGACCTTTATTTGTCGGGATTAAACTCCTTTGCATAATGAGATGAGTTGGTAGTCCTTAAGTAATGCTTCAAGATTTTATTTTTTTACACCTTTTCATAAGTTGAGTGAGTTTATAGTCCTTAATGCAGTAAGATTTTATTCTCCTTTTCATTAGTGGGGCGACCTTTGTTCAATGGGATTACTCTTCCTTTCTCATAAATGGGGCGAGTTAGCAGACGTTTATTTGTCAGGATTAAACTCCTTCCATAAGTTGAAGATGAATTTCATTTCATTATTACATGTACCAAACTTAATAAAATGCTCCGCTGGGCCGAGCTTGATACGACCGCAGAGGTCGAACCCTGAACAGTTGGGGCAAGTATGGACAGAACATTCAAGCTTGAAACAGCTCTGAATTTGGATTGTGATTAAATATTTGACACAGCATAGGTTTCTGACACAGAATGAATGTGGTCTGAGAACTTATTTTTTTTTAATTTACCTATTATGGTCCAATATCCAAAATCTAAATACATGGTTAGATTCAGCATATCAAAGAATCCAAAGAATTCAATTTTTGATGAAATCAAACAAAGTTTAATTTTGGACCCTTTTGACCTCAATGTGGACCAATTTGATAACGGGGCCCAAAAATCAAAAATCTAAATACATGGTTAGATTCAACATATCAAAGAAACCCATATATTCAATTTTTGTTGAAATCAAACAAGGGTTTAATTTTGGACCCCAATTTGGACCAGCTTGAAAACTGGGCCCATAATCAAAAATATAAACACATGTTTAGATTCAGCATATCAAAGAACACCAATAATTCAATTTTTGTTAAAATCAAACTAAGTTTAATTTTGGACCCTTTGGACCTTAATGTAGACCAATTTAAAAAACGGGACCAAAAATTAAAAATCTCAATACACGGTTAGATTTGGCATATCAAAGAACCCCAATAATTCAATTTTTGATGAAATCAAACAAAGTTTAATTTTGAACCCTTTTGACCTCAATATGAACCAATTTGATAGCGGGCCCATAAATAAATAAACTGCTTCGCTGAGCGCAGCTGGATCAGTGGCGGATCCAGAGGGCGTGAGAGGCGACGCCCTTTGCTTGCACTTTTTTTTTTTTTTTTGTAAAATGATTAATCAGACTAGATTTCGTGAACTTTGCCATTTCCGTGTATTTAATTTTTATCGACAATTCTTTACTTATAAAGATATTTTTCGTCGTATTTACTGTAATATATTATTGATTATGTCAAAGTCATGTGATTCTCAACGGTGGAGTTGACCAGTTCGTCAAAAAACGTCACTCAGTCATTTTGAAATTCAAATTACAGTAACATATTGCTTAGGCTGAGGATGACAAGCATGACGCCTTCAAAGCGAGAAAGTATTGAGCAAGAACGTATTGACTTCTATTTCACAATTCCACCCAACAGAAAGTAATACTCTATATCACTCTCATGGAAAAAGTTCCACAGCAATATTATTTACCTACGAAAACATGTTTAACCCCACACGCCCCATCCCATTAATAACATTACTGAATAGTGATCCCCAGTCAGTAAGCTCTAGATATAGATTTAAAGTCTAAGGTACGGATCATTTGATCTGAGGGGCAGTCTGAGATATTTTAGAGAAAAATTCTGACCCTGATTTTTGCCTTATTTGCAGAATTATTTAGCATTAAATGAACATGATGAATAAAAACGGGCGTAATTTTTTTTTGGGGGTTGCATGTGAATCCCATATCTGACCGGAATGTCTGTTTCGCCGAACTGATATACTGAATACTCTTTTCAAGGTCCGACTGCAACCTGCCTGCTGGGTGTGGCCTATATATCGCCATGTGTCGACCGTCATTCACAACTTCATTGTCATTTCCGACTCATTCGTAGCCTTTGGTTGATTTGGAACCCCTCACTTCCCTTGTTGGGTGAAACATTTCAACCAAACATTTGGATGAAAATTACTTGTTTGTCTTTCTTCGTGTCGGTCGTATTGTAAATTTCATTGAATAGCCGTATATCTTAGTTTAAACAGTATTTTATTCAAATAAATTGAATTGGATTGGGCAACAGGCATAGCCTATGTAAGCCCTCTCCATAAAACAAGGTACAATATATTACATTCAAACAAAGCAACACATACACAAACATAATGGCAACACAGAATTAATTTTCCAAAAATACCTCATAGCTGACTGGAATGATGTTTCAAATAGTTAATTCAGATAAAAAGTATGAATATTCTAAGAATGCTTCAAATACATGTAGTTAACTCAGAAAAAAAAAAAAAAAAAAAAATAATATTCTGGGTAATAAACTCCAACATTAATTTAGAGGCTTTACCTTAAATTAAACAGTCTCCAGTCAGCTGTTCAATATTATAATTTTAATAACTCATTTTCAAAACAACATGTTTGATATCATGTACTTATTTTACTAATTTATCGCACCTGAAGAATAACGACAATGAGTAATAACCAAATTGATACATTAAAGAATCATAATAATATAAAAAGAATTTAGAATGTTAATAAGAAAAAAAATAGATTTAAGAGGCTAAAGATAAACAAAAGATGGTTTGAATGATATAGAAAAATAGAGGTGCATTTATTAGTTTTTAATTTTTATAATATCAATTACAATATATTGTCGTTTATTTTTAATTTTTAATTCAATTTTAATTTTAATTATTTTTCAGCACGTTGGGGTCTAAGAACTTGAATATAAAATAAAATACAGACATACAAAGTAACAGTATATTTAGTTTTGGACTATAAAATATATTTCATTATACAAATCTCTGAATTTTTATGTATTCATGAACAGCCTTAACTATCTGAATATTGTCTTCAATACTCATGGATTGATCACCAAATAGTAATAACTTTAAATCAATATCAACTTCATAAGTAGACAGTTTATCAAGGAGTATTATTCTGTTTAAAGTGTATGATGGACAATCAAAAAATAATGTTGATTGTCTTCACATTGATATAAACATTTTGGACAGGAAGGTTCTTCAATCAAAAATCATGAAACAAGTGCAATTTAAATTACTTGCTTCATTTCGTAATTGACAATGAATAATATTAAATTTTCTTATACCAGAACAAAAATATTTAGGAGGAGTCTCTGGTTTATATATTTTATCAAGTACAGATTTGAACTGGTTAATCGACAAAGCATTTTTTACATTAGTATCTAATTCATTCCAGAGTTTAACAACAGATGGTATGAAACTTCTATAATATGAAACTGTTCTGCACCTTGGGATGGTATAATTCTGAGAATCACTCCTAAGATTGTAATCATTTTGTGTGGGAAGACAAGGTTCTAATAAATCTTTCATATAACTTGAGAGAATCCATTTTTATTTTATAAAATGTAGTCAGTTTATGCTTCTTCCTTCTGTCTGATAATTTTCAAGACCTAATTCAGTGTATAATTTTTTAGAGAAGTTGTACGTCGGAGACCAGTAATATCTGAGCAGCTTCAGTTTGAACACTTTCCAATAAGTTAGCTTCTTGTAAAGTACAATTATCCCATATAATGTTTGCATATTCTAGAATAGGCGAATAAATGCTGTATAAATTGTAATAAGTACATTTCGATCCAAACTATATTTTACTTGTCTTAATAAATTTAATCTAGAACATGCTTTTTGTGAATTGCATTTATATGTAATTTCCAACTAGCCTTACTCTCAAAGGTGAGACCTAGGTGACAGTGACTTTTAACTTCTTTTATTTGATCTCCACCAATACCAAAATATAAAGAAGGAGGATTTATGTCTTTCCTAGAAAATAAAAGGGTTTCTGTTTTGGAGGGATTAAATGTAACAGCCCAGTTTTCAGCCCATGTTTTATTCTCCCAAGATCATCAGTCAATGACTTAGAAACAGTATCATAGTCATCATCAATAATGGCATATAAAGAGGTGTCATCTGCAAATAATCTAATATGATTACTCATATTTTCCACAATGTCGTTTATATAATTTAAAAAAAGGAAGGGACCCAGTACTGAGCCTTGTGGTACCCTGCACTGATACCTTTTGAGATGAATAAAACCCATCCAAAACAACTTTCTGGCATCTGTCACCTAGGTAGTCTCCAATCCAATCAATTAAATTACTATGAATACCAAAAACTTTCAATTTATAGATTAAACCATCATGCCAAACTTTGTCGAAAGCTTTAGAAATATCACAAAAAATAAAGCGTATATCTTTTCCTTGATCAAGATTGGAAATAATAGTATTATATATTTCTGCTAGTTGATTTACTGTACTATCACCTGGTTGAAAACCAGATTGAAATTTACATAATAAATTGTGATCTTTCATGTAATTAAATAAATGTTTGAACAAAATTTTCTCCATAATTTTTGATATGATACTTGTAAGTGAAATAGGTCGGTAATTAACAGGATCATGACAGCTTCCTTTCCTTAAAAACAGGAGTGACATGGGAAATTTTCCATGCACATGGAACCTTTTTGAGTTTCAGTGAAAATTGAATAACAAAGTAAGTGGTTTGACAATACCAGATTTAATTTCTTTCAAAATTCTAGGTAAAACACCATCAGGACCAGAAGGTTTATTACAATTTAGGTTTTTTAATTGATCGAGAACTTCTTCTTCTGTGATAATTATTTCCTCCATTTTAAATGGTGGGTCTGGTACATTATTTGGAAGTTCAGGCTCAATATCAATTTTAGAAATATTTGAAAATGAGTGTTTAAGAGTTCAGCTTTATTTACTGGATGTAAAAATATTTGACCTTCAGATTTAAGAAAAGGTGTAGGTTCACGAGACTTTGATAATTTAGAAATAGATTTTACAATCCTCCACCACTTTCCTGGTGGTATATTTTTGTCAGTAATTTCCTTTGTAAGTTTTAGTTTATATTGCTCTTTAGATTTTCTGACCAAATCAACCACCTCATTACGTAATTCTCTAAATTTTTGCCAATGGATACAATTATTAGTATTTTTTGCTTTGTAATGAATTCTATTTCTTTGTCTCATTTTCCTACGGATAGTGGAATTCATGAATGGTTTGTCGGCTGGACGTATAGTAACAACTTTAGTTGGTATATATTTATTCACATTAGTTGAATAAATATTTAAAAATTGTGAATACATGTCATTTATATTATCACATGAGTGAAAATGTTCATTCCAATCAATATTGTTCAAGTCATTCACAAAATCTTTATAATTAGCATTTTCATATTTTCTAATTGTGCGTTTGTATGTATATAGGTGTAACACCACTAATTCGGGCCCGGCCAGAAAGCACATACCAGAAAGTAGTACATATTTAACACAAAATAGTTCCTACGCATGGGTGTAACTTTCAAAATATGTAGAATATTTAGGTAATTTTGGTATCAAATGAAAGCTGAATGACTGGTGATCATTGTAGAACACTGTTTGACTTATAATTTTGAAAATAAAAAATTGCATGAAATTTAAAAAGAGGGTACATTTTGCCTGTTTGTCAGATCTGAAGTACCTGTTTTGGTATATCTGAAGTTCCGGGAACCAGTTCTTTCTTATATGCCATTAAAGGTATGTTGATTTTTTCAGTACAAGGCACCATAAAGTGTTGCTTTGACATGCAATGATTGTCACTTTATTTGAACTTGAAACAAAAGAGCTGTGCCTGCTTGAAATTGGGGAATTTAACATAGAAAGCAATGGGGCCATGAATTAGTGGTGTACTTCCTATTACAGAGAATCATCAGAAATTTAATTTTATAAGTTGTACCTATTCCAATGAAAATTGATCATATTTGATGTCAGTAATCATGTTTAATCAACTTTTTTGGATGAAAAATTCAGTTTATGGAAATTTCAGCTCTTAAATTGACACAATAAGGTACTTAAGTCTTTTATGGTCATACAACATGCATGCAGTTAAGACTTGACTCCAAATTCTTTTGTTTGCATTATTTTGGATTGAAATCAATAAAACATGTATATTATGACTTGTTTATGGTAAAAAAATAGCTCCTGGTCAAATAATCCTATGATTTTTCAAGTTTTATTGGTTTTCTTATGGTAGCCTTTTACAATCTAGGCAATTTGTATATACTCATATAAGAATTCAAAAATCTCACTGTACATGTAATGTTGAACCATTTTAGCCAGTTATCCAGCTGAGGGATATATAAATTGCTCTTAATAATCTATGTTGTACCACAGAAGTATGGTTTATACCAAAAATGTCCCTTTCCAATTTGAAGAAAAAGGGGACAATATTCTAAATTATGTCTTAGGTCTGGACTAATATATTTTTATTAAATGAACAACCTCTGATAAAAATATGACTATTGGTAAGCACATTGCTTTCCTAGTAGAAATTAACAATTAGAAGCATGATATTGAGAATAAAAAAATCATATTGGCCATTGGTAATATCCATATGCAGTTTTCTTTGCATAACCCGTATGTTACTACTAGTCCAATTTGAGCTGAAAATCAATAAAATAGTGTTTGGACTAAAGCTTTATATGTTTTTTATTGCTTGAAATAGATCATAGAATGAAATAAAGTAATGCTGAAGTCAATACAGCAAGTTTGGTTCTGTTATAGGTGTAACACCACTAATTCGGGCCCGCCAGAAAGCACATACCAGAAAGTAGTACATATTTAACACAAAATAGTTCCTACGCATGGGTGTAACTTTCAAAATATGTAGAATATTTAGGTAATTTTGGTATCAAATGAAAGCTGAATGACTGGTGATCATTGTAGAACACTGTTTGACTTATAATTTTGAAAAATAAAAAAATTGCATGAAATTTAAAAAAGAGGGTACATTTTGCCTGTTTGTCAGATCTGAAGTACCTGTTTTGGTATATCTGAAGTTCCGGGAACCAGTTCTTTCTTATATGCCATTAAAGGTATGTTGATTTTTTCAGTACAAGGCACCATAAAGTGTTGCTTTGACATGCAATGATTGTCACTTTATTTGAACTTGAAACAAAAGAGCTGTGCCTGCTTGAAATTGGGGAATTTAACATAGAAAGCAATGGGGCCATGAATTAGTGGTGTACTTCCTATTACAGAGAATCATCAGAAATTTAATTTTATAAGTTGTACCTATTCCAATGAAAATTGATCATATTTGATGTCAGTAATCATGTTTAATCAACTTTTTGGATGAAAAATTCAGTTTATGGAAATTTCAGCTCTTAAATTGACACAATAAGGTACTTAAGTCTTTTATGGTCATACAACATGCATGCAGTTAAGACTTGACTCCAAATTCTTTTGTTTGCATTATTTTGGATTGAAATCAATAAAACATGTATATTATGACTTGTTTATGGTAAAAAAATAGCTCCTGGTCAAATAATCCTATGATTTTTCAAGTTTTATTGGTTTTCTTATGGTAGCCTTTTACAATCTAGGCAATTTGTATATACTCATATAAGAATTCAAAATCTCACTGTACATGTAATGTTGAACCATTTTAGCCAGTTATCCAGCTGAGGGATATATAAATTGCTCTTAATAATCTATGTTGTACCACAGAAGTATGGTTTATACCAAAAATGTCCCTTTTCCAATTTGAAGAAAAAAGGGGGGACAATATTCTAAATTATGTCTTAGGTCTGGACTAATATATTTTTATTAAATGAACAACCTCTGATAAAAATATGACTATTGGTAAGCACATTGCTTTCCTAGTAGAAATTAACAATTAGAAGCATGATATTGAGAATAAAAAAATCATATTGGCCATTGGTAATATCCATATGCAGTTTTCTTTGCATAACCCGTATGTTACTACTAGTCCAATTTGAGCTGAAAATCAATAAAATAGTGTTTGGACTAAAGCTTTATATGTTTTTATTGCTTGAAATAGATCATAGAATGAAATAAAGTAATGCTGAAGTCAATACAGCAAGTTTGGTTCTGTTATAGGTGTAACACCACTAATTCGGGCCCGCCAGAAAGCACATACCAGAAAGTAGTACATATTTAACACAAAATAGTTCCTACGCATGGGTGTAACTTTCAAAATATGTAGAATATTTAGGTAATTTTGGTATCAAATGAAAGCTGAATGACTGGTGATCATTGTAGAACACTGTTTGACTTATAATTTTGAAAAATAAAAATTGCATGAAATTTAAAAAGAGGGTACATTTTGCCTGTTTGTCAGATCTGAAGTACCTGTTTTGGTATATCTGAAGTTCCGGGAACCAGTTCTTTCTTATATGCCATTAAAGGTATGTTGATTTTTTCAGTACAAGGCACCATAAAGTGTTGCTTTGACATGCAATGATTGTCACTTTATTTGAACTTGAAACAAAAGAGCTGTGCCTGCTTGAAATTGGGGAATTTAACATAGAAAGCAATGGGGCCATGAATTAGTGGTGTACTTCCTATTACAGAGAATCATCAGAAATTTAATTTTATAAGTTGTACCTATTCCAATGAAAATTGATCATATTTGATGTCAGTAATCATGTTTAATCAACTTTTTTGGATGAAAAATTCAGTTTATGGGAAATTTCAGCTCTTAAATTGACACAATAAGGTACTTAAGTCTTTTATGGTCATACAACATGCATGCAGTTAAGACTTGACTCCAAATTCTTTTGTTTGCATTATTTTGGATTGAAATCAATAAAACATGTATATTATGACTTGTTTATGGTAAAAAAATAGCTCCTGGTCAAATAATCCTATGATTTTTCAAGTTTTATTGGTTTTCTTATGGTAGCCTTTTACAATCTAGGCAATTTGTATATACTCATATAAGAATTCAAAAATCTCACTGTACATGTAATGTTGAACCATTTTAGCCAGTTATCCAGCTGAGGGATATATAAATTGCTCTTAATAATCTATGTTGTACCACAGAAGTATGGTTTATACCAAAAATGTCCCTTTTCCAATTTGAAGAAAAAAGGGGGGACAATATTCTAAATTATGTCTTAGGTCTGGACTAATATATTTTTATTAAATGAACAACCTCTGATAAAAATATGACTATTGGTAAGCACATTGCTTTCCTAGTAGAAATTAACAATTAGAAGCATGATATTGAGAATAAAAAAATCATATTGGCCATTGGTAATATCCATATGCAGTTTTCTTTGCATAACCCGTATGTTACTACTAGTCCAATTTGAGCTGAAAATCAATAAAATAGTGTTTGGACTAAAGCTTTATATGTTTTTTATTGCTTGAAATAGATCATAGAATGAAATAAAGTAATGCTGAAGTCAATACAGCAAGTTTGGTTCTGTTATAGGTGTAACACCACTAATTCGGGCCCGCCAGAAAGCACATACCAGAAAGTAGTACATATTTAACACAAAATAGTTCCTACGCATGGGTGTAACTTTCAAAATATGTAGAATATTTAGGTAATTTTGGTATCAAATGAAAGCTGAATGACTGGTGATCATTGTAGAACACTGTTTGACTTATAATTTTGAAAAATAAAAATTGCATGAAATTTAAAAAGAGGGTACATTTTGCCTGTTTGTCAGATCTGAAGTACCTGTTTTGGTATATCTGAAGTTCCGGGAACCAGTTCTTTCTTATATGCCATTAAAGGTATGTTGATTTTTTCAGTACAAGGCACCATAAAGTGTTGCTTTGACATGCAATGATTGTCACTTTATTTGAACTTGAAACAAAAGAGCTGTGCCTGCTTGAAATTGGGGAATTTAACATAGAAAGCAATGGGGCCATGAATTAGTGGTGTACTTCCTATTACAGAGAATCATCAGAAATTTAATTTTATAAGTTGTACCTATTCCAATGAAAATTGATCATATTTGATGTCAGTAATCATGTTTAATCAACTTTTTGGATGAAAAATTCAGTTTATGGAAATTTCAGCTCTTAAATTGACACAATAAGGTACTTAAGTCTTTTATGGTCATACAACATGCATGCAGTTAAGACTTGACTCCAAATTCTTTTGTTTGCATTATTTTGGATTGAAATCAATAAAACATGTATATTATGACTTGTTTATGGTAAAAAAATAGCTCCTGGTCAAATAATCCTATGATTTTTCAAGTTTTATTGGTTTTCTTATGGTAGCCTTTTACAATCTAGGCAATTTGTATATACTCATATAAGAATTCAAAATCTCACTGTACATGTAATGTTGAACCATTTTAGCCAGTTATCCAGCTGAGGGATATATAAATTGCTCTTAATAATCTATGTTGTACCACAGAAGTATGGTTTATACCAAAAATGTCCCTTTTCCAATTTGAAGAAAAAAGGGGGGACAATATTCTAAATTATGTCTTAGGTCTGGACTAATATATTTTTATTAAATGAACAACCTCTGATAAAAATATGACTATTGGTAAGCACATTGCTTTCCTAGTAGAAATTAACAATTAGAAGCATGATATTGAGAATAAAAAAATCATATTGGCCATTGGTAATATCCATATGCAGTTTTCTTTGCATAACCCGTATGTTACTACTAGTCCAATTTGAGCTGAAAATCAATAAAATAGTGTTTGGACTAAAGCTTTATATGTTTTTTATTGCTTGAAATAGATCATAGAATGAAATAAAGTAATGCTGAAGTCAATACAGCAAGTTTGGTTCTGTTATAGGTGTAACACCACTAATTCGGGCCCGCCAGAAAGCACATACCAGAAAGTAGTACATATTTAACACAAAATAGTTCCTACGCATGGGTGTAACTTTCAAAATATGTAGAATATTTAGGTAATTTTGGTATCAAATGAAAGCTGAATGACTGGTGATCATTGTAGAACACTGTTTGACTTATAATTTTGAAAAATAAAAAAATTGCATGAAATTTAAAAAAGAGGGTACATTTTGCCTGTTTGTCAGATCTGAAGTACCTGTTTTGGTATATCTGAAGTTCCGGGAACCAGTTCTTTCTTATATGCCATTAAAGGTATGTTGATTTTTTCAGTACAAGGCACCATAAAGTGTTGCTTTGACATGCAATGATTGTCACTTTATTTGAACTTGAAACAAAAGAGCTGTGCCTGCTTGAAATTGGGGAATTTAACATAGAAAGCAATGGGGCCATGAATTAGTGGTGTACTTCCTATTACAGAGAATCATCAGAAATTTAATTTTATAAGTTGTACCTATTCCAATGAAAATTGATCATATTTGATGTCAGTAATCATGTTTAATCAACTTTTTGGATGAAAATTCAGTTTATGGGAAATTTCAGCTCTTAAATTGACACAATAAGGTACTTAAGTCTTTTATGGTCATACAACATGCATGCAGTTAAGACTTGACTCCAAATTCTTTTGTTTGCATTATTTTGGATTGAAATCAATAAAACATGTATATTATGACTTGTTTATGGTAAAAAAATAGCTCCTGGTCAAATAATCCTATGATTTTTCAAGTTTTATTGGTTTTCTTATGGTAGCCTTTTACAATCTAGGCAATTTGTATATACTCATATAAGAATTCAAAATCTCACTGTACATGTAATGTTGAACCATTTTAGCCAGTTATCCAGCTGAGGGATATATAAATTGCTCTTAATAATCTATGTTGTACCACAGAAGTATGGTTTATACCAAAAATGTCCCTTTTCCAATTTGAAGAAAAAAGGGGGGACAATATTCTCAATTTTGTATTAGGTTTGGACTAATATATTTTTATTAGATGAACAATCTCTGATTAAAATATGACTATTAGTAAGCACATTATTTTGCTAGTAAAAATACACAAATAGAACCATGATATTGATAATAAAAAAATCATATTGGCCATTGGTAATATCCATATGCAGTTTTCTTTGCATAACCCGTATGTTACTACTAGTCCAATTTGAGCTGAAAATAAGTAAAATAATGTTTGGACTACAGCTTTATATGTTTTTTATTGCTTGAAATAGATCATAGAATGAAATTAAATAATGCTAAAGTCAATATAGTAAGTTTGGTTCTGTTATAGGTGTAACTCTACTAATTCGGGCCCGGTCAGAAAGCACATACCAGAAAGTAGTACATATTTAACACAAAATAGTTCCTACGCATGGGTGTAACTTTCAAAATATGTAGAATATTTAGGTAATTTTGGTATCAAATGAAAGCTGAATGACTGGTGATCATTGTAGAACACTGTTTGACTTATAATTTTGAAAAATAAAAAAATTGCATGAAATTTAAAAAAGAGGGTACATTTTGCCTGTTTGTCAGATCTGAAGTACCTGTTTTGGTATATCTGAAGTTCCGGGAACCAGTTCTTTCTTATATGCCATTAAAGGTATGTTGATTTTTTCAGTACAAGGCACCATAAAGTGTTGCTTTGACATGCAATGATTGTCACTTTATTTGAACTTGAAACAAAAGAGCTGTGCCTGCTTGAAATTGGGGAATTTAACATAGAAAGCAATGGGGCCATGAATTAGTGGTGTACTTCCTATTACAGAGAATCATCAGAAATTTAATTTTATAAGTTGTACCTATTCCAATGAAAATTGATCATATTTGATGTCAGTAATCATGTTTAATCAACTTTTTTGGATGAAAAATTCAGTTTATGGGAAATTTCAGCTCTTAAATTGACACAATAAGGTACTTAAGTCTTTTATGGTCATACAACATGCATGCAGTTAAGACTTGACTCCAAATTCTTTTGTTTGCATTATTTTGGATTGAAATCAATAAAACATGTATATTATGACTTGTTTATGGTAAAAAAATAGCTCCTGGTCAAATAATCCTATGATTTTTCAAGTTTTATTGGTTTTCTTATGGTAGCCTTTTACAATCTAGGCAATTTGTATATACTCATATAAGAATTCAAAATCTCACTGTACATGTAATGTTGAACCATTTTAGCCAGTTATCCAGCTGAGGGATATATAAATTGCTCTTAATAATCTATGTTGTACCACAGAAGTATGGTTTATACCAAAAATGTCCCTTTTCCAATTTGAAGAAAAAAGGGGGGACAATATTCTAAATTATGTCTTAGGTCTGGACTAATATATTTTTATTAAATGAACAACCTCTGATAAAAATATGACTATTGGTAAGCACATTGCTTTCCTAGTAGAAATTAACAATTAGAAGCATGATATTGAGAATAAAAAAATCATATTGGCCATTGGTAATATCCATATGCAGTTTTCTTTGCATAACCCGTATGTTACTACTAGTCCAATTTGAGCTGAAAATCAATAAAATAGTGTTTGGACTAAAGCTTTATATGTTTTTTATTGCTTGAAATAGATCATAGAATGAAATAAAGTAATGCTGAAGTCAATACAGCAAGTTTGGTTCTGTTATAGGTGTAACACCACTAATTCGGGCCCGCCAGAAAGCACATACCAGAAAGTAGTACATATTTAACACAAAATAGTTCCTACGCATGGGTGTAACTTTCAAAATATGTAGAATATTTAGGTAATTTTGGTATCAAATGAAAGCTGAATGACTGGTGATCATTGTAGAACACTGTTTGACTTATAATTTTGAAAATAAAAAATTGCATGAAATTTAAAAAGAGGGTACATTTTGCCTGTTTGTCAGATCTGAAGTACCTGTTTTGGTATATCTGAAGTTCCGGGAACCAGTTCTTTCTTATATGCCATTAAAGGTATGTTGATTTTTTCAGTACAAGGCACCATAAAGTGTTGCTTTGACATGCAATGATTGTCACTTTATTTGAACTTGAAACAAAAGAGCTGTGCCTGCTTGAAATTGGGGAATTTAACATAGAAAGCAATGGGGCCATGAATTAGTGGTGTACTTCCTATTACAGAGAATCATCAGAAATTTAATTTTATAAGTTGTACCTATTCCAATGAAAATTGATCATATTTGATGTCAGTAATCATGTTTAATCAACTTTTTGGATGAAAAATTCAGTTTATGGAAATTTCAGCTCTTAAATTGACACAATAAGGTACTTAAGTCTTTTATGGTCATACAACATGCATGCAGTTAAGACTTGACTCCAAATTCTTTTGTTTGCATTATTTTGGATTGAAATCAATAAAACATGTATATTATGACTTGTTTATGGTAAAAAAATAGCTCCTGGTCAAATAATCCTATGATTTTTCAAGTTTTATTGGTTTTCTTATGGTAGCCTTTTACAATCTAGGCAATTTGTATATACTCATATAAGAATTCAAAATCTCACTGTACATGTAATGTTGAACCATTTTAGCCAGTTATCCAGCTGAGGGATATATAAATTGCTCTTAATAATCTATGTTGTACCACAGAAGTATGGTTTATACCAAAAATGTCCCTTTTCCAATTTGAAGAAAAAAGGGGGGACAATATTCTAAATTATGTCTTAGGTCTGGACTAATATATTTTTATTAAATGAACAACCTCTGATAAAAATATGACTATTGGTAAGCACATTGCTTTCCTAGTAGAAATTAACAATTAGAAGCATGATATTGAGAATAAAAAAATCATATTGGCCATTGGTAATATCCATATGCAGTTTTCTTTGCATAACCCGTATGTTACTACTAGTCCAATTTGAGCTGAAAATCAATAAAATAGTGTTTGGACTAAAGCTTTATATGTTTTTATTGCTTGAAATAGATCATAGAATGAAATAAAGTAATGCTGAAGTCAATACAGCAAGTTTGGTTCTGTTATAGGTGTAACACCACTAATTCGGGCCCGCCAGAAAGCACATACCAGAAAGTAGTACATATTTAACACAAAATAGTTCCTACGCATGGGTGTAACTTTCAAAATATGTAGAATATTTAGGTAATTTTGGTATCAAATGAAAGCTGAATGACTGGTGATCATTGTAGAACACTGTTTGACTTATAATTTTGAAAATAAAAAATTGCATGAAATTTAAAAAGAGGGTACATTTTGCCTGTTTGTCAGATCTGAAGTACCTGTTTTGGTATATCTGAAGTTCCGGGAACCAGTTCTTTCTTATATGCCATTAAAGGTATGTTGATTTTTTCAGTACAAGGCACCATAAAGTGTTGCTTTGACATGCAATGATTGTCACTTTATTTGAACTTGAAACAAAAGAGCTGTGCCTGCTTGAAATTGGGGAATTTAACATAGAAAGCAATGGGGCCATGAATTAGTGGTGTACTTCCTATTACAGAGAATCATCAGAAATTTAATTTTATAAGTTGTACCTATTCCAATGAAAATTGATCATATTTGATGTCAGTAATCATGTTTAATCAACTTTTTGGATGAAAAATTCAGTTTATGGAAATTTCAGCTCTTAAATTGACACAATAAGGTACTTAAGTCTTTTATGGTCATACAACATGCATGCAGTTAAGACTTGACTCCAAATTCTTTTGTTTGCATTATTTTGGATTGAAATCAATAAAACATGTATATTATGACTTGTTTATGGTAAAAAAATAGCTCCTGGTCAAATAATCCTATGATTTTTCAAGTTTTATTGGTTTTCTTATGGTAGCCTTTTACAATCTAGGCAATTTGTATATACTCATATAAGAATTCAAAATCTCACTGTACATGTAATGTTGAACCATTTTAGCCAGTTATCCAGCTGAGGGATATATAAATTGCTCTTAATAATCTATGTTGTACCACAGAAGTATGGTTTATACCAAAATGTCCCTTTCCAATTTGAAGAAAAAGGGGACAATATTCTAAATTATGTCTTAGGTCTGGACTAATATATTTTTATTAAATGAACAACCTCTGATAAAAATATGACTATTGGTAAGCACATTGCTTTCCTAGTAGAAATTAACAATTAGAAGCATGATATTGAGAATAAAAAAATCATATTGGCCATTGGTAATATCCATATGCAGTTTTCTTTGCATAACCCGTATGTTACTACTAGTCCAATTTGAGCTGAAAATCAATAAAATAGTGTTTGGACTAAAGCTTTATATGTTTTTTATTGCTTGAAATAGATCATAGAATGAAATAAAGTAATGCTGAAGTCAATACAGCAAGTTTGGTTCTGTTATAGGTGTAACACCACTAATTCGGGCCCGCCAGAAAGCACATACCAGAAAGTAGTACATATTTAACACAAAATAGTTCCTACGCATGGGTGTAACTTTCAAAATATGTAGAATATTTAGGTAATTTTGGTATCAAATGAAAGCTGAATGACTGGTGATCATTGTAGAACACTGTTTGACTTATAATTTTGAAAAATAAAAAAATTGCATGAAATTTAAAAAAGAGGGTACATTTTGCCTGTTTGTCAGATCTGAAGTACCTGTTTTGGTATATCTGAAGTTCCGGGAACCAGTTCTTTCTTATATGCCATTAAAGGTATGTTGATTTTTTCAGTACAAGGCACCATAAAGTGTTGCTTTGACATGCAATGATTGTCACTTTATTTGAACTTGAAACAAAAGAGCTGTGCCTGCTTGAAATTGGGGAATTTAACATAGAAAGCAATGGGGCCATGAATTAGTGGTGTACTTCCTATTACAGAGAATCATCAGAAATTTAATTTTATAAGTTGTACCTATTCCAATGAAAATTGATCATATTTGATGTCAGTAATCATGTTTAATCAACTTTTTTGGATGAAAAATTCAGTTTATGGGAAATTTCAGCTCTTAAATTGACACAATAAGGTACTTAAGTCTTTTATGGTCATACAACATGCATGCAGTTAAGACTTGACTCCAAATTCTTTTGTTTGCATTATTTTGGATTGAAATCAATAAAACATGTATATTATGACTTGTTTATGGTAAAAAAATAGCTCCTGGTCAAATAATCCTATGATTTTTCAAGTTTTATTGGTTTTCTTATGGTAGCCTTTTACAATCTAGGCAATTTGTATATACTCATATAAGAATTCAAAATCTCACTGTACATGTAATGTTGAACCATTTTAGCCAGTTATCCAGCTGAGGGATATATAAATTGCTCTTAATAATCTATGTTGTACCACAGAAGTATGGTTTATACCAAAAATGTCCCTTTTCCAATTTGAAGAAAAAAGGGGGGACAATATTCTAAATTATGTCTTAGGTCTGGACTAATATATTTTTATTAAATGAACAACCTCTGATAAAAATATGACTATTGGTAAGCACATTGCTTTCCTAGTAGAAATTAACAATTAGAAGCATGATATTGAGAATAAAAAAATCATATTGGCCATTGGTAATATCCATATGCAGTTTTCTTTGCATAACCCGTATGTTACTACTAGTCCAATTTGAGCTGAAAATCAATAAAATAGTGTTTGGACTAAAGCTTTATATGTTTTTATTGCTTGAAATAGATCATAGAATGAAATAAAGTAATGCTGAAGTCAATACAGCAAGTTTGGTTCTGTTATAGGTGTAACACCACTAATTCGGGCCCGCCAGAAAGCACATACCAGAAAGTAGTACATATTTAACACAAAATAGTTCCTACGCATGGGTGTAACTTTCAAAATATGTAGAATATTTAGGTAATTTTGGTATCAAATGAAAGCTGAATGACTGGTGATCATTGTAGAACACTGTTTGACTTATAATTTTGAAAAATAAAAAAATTGCATGAAATTTAAAAAAGAGGGTACATTTTGCCTGTTTGTCAGATCTGAAGTACCTGTTTTGGTATATCTGAAGTTCCGGGAACCAGTTCTTTCTTATATGCCATTAAAGGTATGTTGATTTTTTCAGTACAAGGCACCATAAAGTGTTGCTTTGACATGCAATGATTGTCACTTTATTTGAACTTGAAACAAAAGAGCTGTGCCTGCTTGAAATTGGGGAATTTAACATAGAAAGCAATGGGGCCATGAATTAGTGGTGTACTTCCTATTACAGAGAATCATCAGAAATTTAATTTTATAAGTTGTACCTATTCCAATGAAAATTGATCATATTTGATGTCAGTAATCATGTTTAATCAACTTTTTTGGATGAAAAATTCAGTTTATGGGAAATTTCAGCTCTTAAATTGACACAATAAGGTACTTAAGTCTTTTATGGTCATACAACATGCATGCAGTTAAGACTTGACTCCAAATTCTTTTGTTTGCATTATTTTGGATTGAAATCAATAAAACATGTATATTATGACTTGTTTATGGTAAAAAAATAGCTCCTGGTCAAATAATCCTATGATTTTTCAAGTTTTATTGGTTTTCTTATGGTAGCCTTTTACAATCTAGGCAATTTGTATATACTCATATAAGAATTCAAAATCTCACTGTACATGTAATGTTGAACCATTTTAGCCAGTTATCCAGCTGAGGGATATATAAATTGCTCTTAATAATCTATGTTGTACCACAGAAGTATGGTTTATACCAAAAATGTCCCTTTTCCAATTTGAAGAAAAAAGGGGGGACAATATTCTAAATTATGTCTTAGGTCTGGACTAATATATTTTTATTAAATGAACAACCTCTGATAAAAATATGACTATTGGTAAGCACATTGCTTTCCTAGTAGAAATTAACAATTAGAAGCATGATATTGAGAATAAAAAAATCATATTGGCCATTGGTAATATCCATATGCAGTTTTCTTTGCATAACCCGTATGTTACTACTAGTCCAATTTGAGCTGAAAATCAATAAAATAGTGTTTGGACTAAAGCTTTATATGTTTTTTATTGCTTGAAATAGATCATAGAATGAAATAAAGTAATGCTGAAGTCAATACAGCAAGTTTGGTTCTGTTATAGGTGTAACACCACTAATTCGGGCCCGCCAGAAAGCACATACCAGAAAGTAGTACATATTTAACACAAAATAGTTCCTACGCATGGGTGTAACTTTCAAAATATGTAGAATATTTAGGTAATTTTGGTATCAAATGAAAGCTGAATGACTGGTGATCATTGTAGAACACTGTTTGACTTATAATTTTGAAAAATAAAAAAATTGCATGAAATTTAAAAAAGAGGGTACATTTTGCCTGTTTGTCAGATCTGAAGTACCTGTTTTGGTATATCTGAAGTTCCGGGAACCAGTTCTTTCTTATATGCCATTAAAGGTATGTTGATTTTTTCAGTACAAGGCACCATAAAGTGTTGCTTTGACATGCAATGATTGTCACTTTATTTGAACTTGAAACAAAAGAGCTGTGCCTGCTTGAAATTGGGGAATTTAACATAGAAAGCAATGGGGCCATGAATTAGTGGTGTACTTCCTATTACAGAGAATCATCAGAAATTTAATTTTATAAGTTGTACCTATTCCAATGAAAATTGATCATATTTGATGTCAGTAATCATGTTTAATCAACTTTTTGGATGAAAAATTCAGTTTATGGAAATTTCAGCTCTTAAATTGACACAATAAGGTACTTAAGTCTTTTATGGTCATACAACATGCATGCAGTTAAGACTTGACTCCAAATTCTTTTGTTTGCATTATTTTGGATTGAAATCAATAAAACATGTATATTATGACTTGTTTATGGTAAAAAAATAGCTCCTGGTCAAATAATCCTATGATTTTTCAAGTTTTATTGGTTTTCTTATGGTAGCCTTTTACAATCTAGGCAATTTGTATATACTCATATAAGAATTCAAAATCTCACTGTACATGTAATGTTGAACCATTTTAGCCAGTTATCCAGCTGAGGGATATATAAATTGCTCTTAATAATCTATGTTGTACCACAGAAGTATGGTTTATACCAAAAATGTCCCTTTTCCAATTTGAAGAAAAAAGGGGGGACAATATTCTAAATTATGTCTTAGGTCTGGACTAATATATTTTTATTAAATGAACAACCTCTGATAAAAATATGACTATTGGTAAGCACATTGCTTTCCTAGTAGAAATTAACAATTAGAAGCATGATATTGAGAATAAAAAAATCATATTGGCCATTGGTAATATCCATATGCAGTTTTCTTTGCATAACCCGTATGTTACTACTAGTCCAATTTGAGCTGAAAATCAATAAAATAGTGTTTGGACTAAAGCTTTATATGTTTTTTATTGCTTGAAATAGATCATAGAATGAAATAAAGTAATGCTGAAGTCAATACAGCAAGTTTGGTTCTGTTATAGGTGTAACACCACTAATTCGGGCCCGCCAGAAAGCACATACCAGAAAGTAGTACATATTTAACACAAAATAGTTCCTACGCATGGGTGTAACTTTCAAAATATGTAGAATATTTAGGTAATTTTGGTATCAAATGAAAGCTGAATGACTGGTGATCATTGTAGAACACTGTTTGACTTATAATTTTGAAAAATAAAAAAATTGCATGAAATTTAAAAAAGAGGGTACATTTTGCCTGTTTGTCAGATCTGAAGTACCTGTTTTGGTATATCTGAAGTTCCGGGAACCAGTTCTTTCTTATATGCCATTAAAGGTATGTTGATTTTTTCAGTACAAGGCACCATAAAGTGTTGCTTTGACATGCAATGATTGTCACTTTATTTGAACTTGAAACAAAAGAGCTGTGCCTGCTTGAAATTGGGGAATTTAACATAGAAAGCAATGGGGCCATGAATTAGTGGTGTACTTCCTATTACAGAGAATCATCAGAAATTTAATTTTATAAGTTGTACCTATTCCAATGAAAATTGATCATATTTGATGTCAGTAATCATGTTTAATCAACTTTTTTGGATGAAAAATTCAGTTTATGGGAAATTTCAGCTCTTAAATTGACACAATAAGGTACTTAAGTCTTTTATGGTCATACAACATGCATGCAGTTAAGACTTGACTCCAAATTCTTTTGTTTGCATTATTTTGGATTGAAATCAATAAAACATGTATATTATGACTTGTTTATGGTAAAAAAATAGCTCCTGGTCAAATAATCCTATGATTTTTCAAGTTTTATTGGTTTTCTTATGGTAGCCTTTTACAATCTAGGCAATTTGTATATACTCATATAAGAATTCAAAATCTCACTGTACATGTAATGTTGAACCATTTTAGCCAGTTATCCAGCTGAGGGATATATAAATTGCTCTTAATAATCTATGTTGTACCACAGAAGTATGGTTTATACCAAAAATGTCCCTTTTCCAATTTGAAGAAAAAAGGGGGGACAATATTCTAAATTATGTCTTAGGTCTGGACTAATATATTTTTATTAAATGAACAACCTCTGATAAAAATATGACTATTGGTAAGCACATTGCTTTCCTAGTAGAAATTAACAATTAGAAGCATGATATTGAGAATAAAAAAATCATATTGGCCATTGGTAATATCCATATGCAGTTTTCTTTGCATAACCCGTATGTTACTACTAGTCCAATTTGAGCTGAAAATCAATAAAATAGTGTTTGGACTAAAGCTTTATATGTTTTTATTGCTTGAAATAGATCATAGAATGAAATAAAGTAATGCTGAAGTCAATACAGCAAGTTTGGTTCTGTTATAGGTGTAACACCACTAATTCGGGCCCGCCAGAAAGCACATACCAGAAAGTAGTACATATTTAACACAAAATAGTTCCTACGCATGGGTGTAACTTTCAAAATATGTAGAATATTTAGGTAATTTTGGTATCAAATGAAAGCTGAATGACTGGTGATCATTGTAGAACACTGTTTGACTTATAATTTTGAAAAATAAAAAAATTGCATGAAATTTAAAAAAGAGGGTACATTTTGCCTGTTTGTCAGATCTGAAGTACCTGTTTTGGTATATCTGAAGTTCCGGGAACCAGTTCTTTCTTATATGCCATTAAAGGTATGTTGATTTTTTCAGTACAAGGCACCATAAAGTGTTGCTTTGACATGCAATGATTGTCACTTTATTTGAACTTGAAACAAAAGAGCTGTGCCTGCTTGAAATTGGGGAATTTAACATAGAAAGCAATGGGGCCATGAATTAGTGGTGTACTTCCTATTACAGAGAATCATCAGAAATTTAATTTTATAAGTTGTACCTATTCCAATGAAAATTGATCATATTTGATGTCAGTAATCATGTTTAATCAACTTTTTTGGATGAAAAATTCAGTTTATGGAAATTTCAGCTCTTAAATTGACACAATAAGGTACTTAAGTCTTTTATGGTCATACAACATGCATGCAGTTAAGACTTGACTCCAAATTCTTTTGTTTGCATTATTTTGGATTGAAATCAATAAAACATGTATATTATGACTTGTTTATGGTAAAAAAATAGCTCCTGGTCAAATAATCCTATGATTTTTCAAGTTTTATTGGTTTTCTTATGGTAGCCTTTTACAATCTAGGCAATTTGTATATACTCATATAAGAATTCAAAATCTCACTGTACATGTAATGTTGAACCATTTTAGCCAGTTATCCAGCTGAGGGATATATAAATTGCTCTTAATAATCTATGTTGTACCACAGAAGTATGGTTTATACCAAAATGTCCCTTTCCAATTTGAAGAAAAAAGGGGGGACAATATTCTAAATTATGTCTTAGGTCTGGACTAATATATTTTTATTAAATGAACAACCTCTGATAAAAATATGACTATTGGTAAGCACATTGCTTTCCTAGTAGAAATTAACAATTAGAAGCATGATATTGAGAATAAAAAAATCATATTGGCCATTGGTAATATCCATATGCAGTTTTCTTTGCATAACCCGTATGTTACTACTAGTCCAATTTGAGCTGAAAATCAATAAAATAGTGTTTGGACTAAAGCTTTATATGTTTTTATTGCTTGAAATAGATCATAGAATGAAATAAAGTAATGCTGAAGTCAATACAGCAAGTTTGGTTCTGTTATAGGTGTAACACCACTAATTCGGGCCCGCCAGAAAGCACATACCAGAAAGTAGTACATATTTAACACAAAATAGTTCCTACGCATGGGTGTAACTTTCAAAATATGTAGAATATTTAGGTAATTTTGGTATCAAATGAAAGCTGAATGACTGGTGATCATTGTAGAACACTGTTTGACTTATAATTTTGAAAAATAAAAAAATTGCATGAAATTTAAAAAAGAGGGTACATTTTGCCTGTTTGTCAGATCTGAAGTACCTGTTTTGGTATATCTGAAGTTCCGGGAACCAGTTCTTTCTTATATGCCATTAAAGGTATGTTGATTTTTTCAGTACAAGGCACCATAAAGTGTTGCTTTGACATGCAATGATTGTCACTTTATTTGAACTTGAAACAAAAGAGCTGTGCCTGCTTGAAATTGGGGAATTTAACATAGAAAGCAATGGGGCCATGAATTAGTGGTGTACTTCCTATTACAGAGAATCATCAGAAATTTAATTTTATAAGTTGTACCTATTCCAATGAAAATTGATCATATTTGATGTCAGTAATCATGTTTAATCAACTTTTTGGATGAAAAATTCAGTTTATGGAAATTTCAGCTCTTAAATTGACACAATAAGGTACTTAAGTCTTTTATGGTCATACAACATGCATGCAGTTAAGACTTGACTCCAAATTCTTTTGTTTGCATTATTTTGGATTGAAATCAATAAAACATGTATATTATGACTTGTTTATGGTAAAAAAATAGCTCCTGGTCAAATAATCCTATGATTTTTCAAGTTTTATTGGTTTTCTTATGGTAGCCTTTTACAATCTAGGCAATTTGTATATACTCATATAAGAATTCAAAATCTCACTGTACATGTAATGTTGAACCATTTTAGCCAGTTATCCAGCTGAGGGATATATAAATTGCTCTTAATAATCTATGTTGTACCACAGAAGTATGGTTTATACCAAAAATGTCCCTTTTCCAATTTGAAGAAAAAAGGGGGGACAATATTCTAAATTATGTCTTAGGTCTGGACTAATATATTTTTATTAAATGAACAACCTCTGATAAAAATATGACTATTGGTAAGCACATTGCTTTCCTAGTAGAAATTAACAATTAGAAGCATGATATTGAGAATAAAAAAATCATATTGGCCATTGGTAATATCCATATGCAGTTTTCTTTGCATAACCCGTATGTTACTACTAGTCCAATTTGAGCTGAAAATCAATAAAATAGTGTTTGGACTAAAGCTTTATATGTTTTTATTGCTTGAAATAGATCATAGAATGAAATAAAGTAATGCTGAAGTCAATACAGCAAGTTTGGTTCTGTTATAGGTGTAACACCACTAATTCGGGCCCGGCCAGAAAGCACATACCAGAAAGTAGTACATATTTAACACAAAATAGTTCCTACGCATGGGTGTAACTTTCAAAATATGTAGAATATTTAGGTAATTTTGGTATCAAATGAAAGCTGAATGACTGGTGATCATTGTAGAACACTGTTTGACTTATAATTTTGAAAAATAAAAAAATTGCATGAAATTTAAAAAAGAGGGTACATTTTGCCTGTTTGTCAGATCTGAAGTACCTGTTTTGGTATATCTGAAGTTCCGGGAACCAGTTCTTTCTTATATGCCATTAAAGGTATGTTGATTTTTTCAGTACAAGGCACCATAAAGTGTTGCTTTGACATGCAATGATTGTCACTTTATTTGAACTTGAAACAAAAGAGCTGTGCCTGCTTGAAATTGGGGAATTTAACATAGAAAGCAAGCAATGGGGCCATGAATTAGTGGTGTACTTCCTATATCGCGGAGGACCTACTCTGTGAGATCTGTCTATTTCACCAGGTTCTAACTGAGAATAAAGCACATCATTAGAAAATTTAAGTACTTCATCATCGGTACTTTCGAAAAATTTTTCGGGATACCGGCTATACGAATTGATTGTCTGCGAGTGTATTGTTCAAGGTCATCGTTCTTCCACTCCAGTTCTTCACATTTTGCTTCGGATTTTGTTAATCTATCACTCATTATTTCAACATTTTACGTAAAGGTGTTAAGATGTCCGATACTTGTGCGTCAAGGGATGGGAGTAGGTGTTCAACGAGCTTTGATTTCAAATGGGGTATGTCACACAAGGAAGCAACAAACTTGTCCATGATCTTTTGGTCATTGAGGATGCCTACGAATACATCCAACAGGACTTCAGGGTCATCGTTTTCAATGTCACTACTACCAGTTCGAAATCGTTTCGCGGAATGGTAGCCACCACGGCCCTGAGCCTGTTCCTGACCCTGGGAACTTTGAAAACCCCGTTGATAACTCCCCCTTCCTCTGCCAGTACGTCCCATAGTGAATGCTAGATGTTGATATGATGATCAAAGACTAACTGAATTATCTAATATTTTATATTAAATTATCGGGATTGTGTGATCATATTTTCCAGTGAGTGTGTATTTACAATGTTTACAACAGGATTGCCGAGAACAAAGAGATCGTCCAAAACTTGACCAGTTGACCTGTTACTCACTTTTGCGCTGACAAAATCCAAATTTCCAATTTACAGCATAATAGTTGTATAATTAAATCTCCATTTCAAAGCAAAAAGTCAGTTTTGAATCACAATTAGTTACATACTACCCCATATTTTAGCTGGAGAAATATTAAAAGTCTGCCATTTTTTCTGATCACTACTCACACTGTGAGCCGTATATCTTGTTTACAACAAGAAATCTGTGAGGTTATGCTAACTAACCATACAACAAACGATAATTTTCCATGTCCATTTTTACTGACAAATCCCACATCAAATATATTAATTAGTACATAGCTTTGGATCCATCCAATCATTTCATAATAGACAACTGATGGAGAGAATACGGCACCAAAATGTCCAACCCTACACTTAAACTATAAAATGTATTTTACACTTTTTATGTTTTCAGCCAAAAAGGTCCAAAATTTTTCGCCTCCTCCGCTCGGCGAACTTTAATACTACGCCCCTTTCCAAAATCCTGGATCCGCCCTGTGGATACACCCGCAGAGGTCCAACCCTGAACAGTTGGGGCAAAAATGGACACAATATTCAAGCTTGATACAGGTCTGAATTTGGATTGTAATTAAAAATTTGATATATTATAGGTTTCTGAATAAATGTAGTCAAAGAACTTGAAATTGGTTATATGAAAGATTTCTTGCTGTTGTGCAATACACTGTGCTGTTGCGCAATACTTAGTAAATCTGTTGTCAGACTATAAACAAATAAAATCTTATAACTCGGAAACGTAAAATCGAAAATTTATAAAAATCAAAAGAGAGCTTACAAAAATAGATGTAAACAATTTACCAAAGTTTCATAAAAATGCTGAAAGCATTTTTGAGTTATTGTCCGAAAACTGGAAAATCCCCCTTTTTGTAATGAATAAAACCCCATAGATCGGAAACGTATAGTCTGAAATTTATAAAAATCAAAAGGGAGCTCATGTCGATAGAAATAAACAATTCACCAAAGTTTCTTGCAAATTGGTGAAATTGTTTTTGAGTTATTGTCTGAAAAATGGAAAATCCCTCCTTTTTTAATGAATAAAACCCCAAAACTCGGAAACGGTAAATCTGAAATTTATAAAAAATGAAAGGGAGCTCACGTCAATAGATATGAACAATTCACAAAAGTTTCATGCAAATTGGTGAAATTTTTTTTGAGTTATTGTCCGATAACTGGAAAATCCCCCCTTTTTTAATGAATAAAACCCCAAAACTCGGAAACGGTAAATCTGAAATTTATAAATACGAAAGGGAGCTCACGTCAATAGATATTAACAATTCACCAAAGTTTCATGCATATTGGTTACAGCGTTTTTGAATTAATGTCCGACATGTTGACGACGGACGGACACACGGACAGACGGTCAACGGTATACCATAATACATCCCGTAAACGGGCGTATAAAAATCTAAATACATGGTTAGATTCAGCATATCAAAGAACCCCATATATTCAATTTTTGTTGAAATCAAACAAAGTATCATTTTGGACCCCAATTTAGACCAACTTGAAAACTGGGCCCAAAATAAAAAATCTAAATACATGTTTAGATTCAGCATATCAAAGAACCCCAAGAATAAAATTCCTTTGCAACCATTACAGCCCATTTAAATACATCATAAAGGTATTAAAATATAAAAATGACATCATAGTCATTGCTAAAAATAAACAAAAAACCTTAATCAGCAATATTTTACAGTAATATCTAAAAATAAAATTCCTTTGTAACCATAAAAGCCCATTTAAATACATCATAAAGGTATTAAAATAGAAAATGACATCATAGTCATGGCTAAAAATAAACAAAAAAACCTTCATCAGCAACATTTTATATTTGCAAATTTCCAATGGAGTTTAATTATTATACTAAAGTTATTGGCAAATTTCCAATGGAATTTATTAATACTAAAGTTATTGGCAAATTTCCAATATACATAATTTAAAACAGTGTATCTGAGATATTCAAATGAGTTTGAATTACAACCCCAATAAATTTGCAACCATAAAAGCCCATTTAAAATTCAGGGATGATTCCAGCTGTTTTCAAATGGGTCCCTTGACCATCAAATTGGGAATTTTTTATGCATACAATCTAAGATGAAATAATATTATTTCCCTGTAAAAACGGAAAATGTATATTAAGTTTCATCTGTACACTGATGTAAGAAGTTGTAACATTTTGAATAATTCTGGATGGGCTACTGAATATGATGTATATATCATATGTGATAACCAGATCGCTTGACAGTTATTTGATTGAGATCAGGGAAGTTGTTACATTGAAAGATCATTGCACATGATGCACCATCTTTTGTAGGCTTGCATCTTACAATGTAGCTATGGTAACCTAGGTCCTTTCCAATAATATATATATATATCAGCTAACATACACCACTGAAAAAAATCATCCATTTGGGTATTATTTCAACAACAGATCATCTTTATAAATTTACCTTGATTCAAAGTGATTTCAAATTGAACTTGCCATGGCCAATTGTCGAATTCAGAAAAGCAAAATTTACGAAAGTTTATATACTTTATAATTGATAAGATATTTTGTGATTTTTGCTTGCTGTTTAATATGTAGAAGGTTGCCATAGTTTAACTTTTGGTGTCACTCTAAGAAACAGGAAATTAAAGCATTGAACCATTGTATTTTAATATTATTTTGATCATCTTCACAACCTTTGAAACAGTTCCATAATGTCGACGTCGTATTAATAATTTCATGAATGATCTATTATCCACATGTATTTTCAAAAACGCTCAAACTTATGACTTTTGCGGAAATAGAGCCTGACAAAATATAAAATAATTTCTTTTACAAAGTTTTCATTATATTATATAACCGGCTCTGCTGGGCGATCTCCTTTTACGAGATCGGCGCCCATCATTTACATTTATTCATCAATGTTATATCAAAATTTGAATTTTGCTCTCTGTCGACGTTTGTCTTGATGACACACATTTTGACAAAAAAACATCTTTTTATCAACATGCTGGGCGATCTGCTTTTACGAGATCAAATACTCTAATAACATCAAATCACTTAGGCCACATGTTGACATAATTTAATCGTTGTTAATAAAGTGAAATCGTTGACAGCATTCTTATCCGGTTTTTAAAACGTTTTGACGACAAACTATGAAAAATTATAGTTGCCTAAATCGATGACGGAAACATTTCCGGATATATAAATTTTATTTTATTTTTCCTGAATTGGGAATTTATATTCACATAATTTTTTTGGGGCATAGTGGAAAAGTATTAAAAATTTAAATACATCATAAGGCTATTAAAATAGAAAATGACATCATAGTCATGGCTAAAAATAAACATAAAACCTTCATCAGCAACATTTTATATTGGCAAATTTCCAATGAAGTTTAACATACTAAAGTTATTGGCAAATTTCCAATGGAATTTATTAACAATAAAGTTATTGGCAAATTTCCAATATACATAATTTAAAAGCAGTGTAGGTGAAATATTCAAATGAGTTTGAATTACCAACCTTACACTGCTTTTAAATTATGTTTTGTACTTAAGTAATTGTCCATTAACCTGGAAACCCTTGTTTTTTCCCCTTATTCCTTAAAGGTTTGAGCCATAACCCCCCACAGACAATTCTTACTTTCCAATAGAGTTTATTATACTAAAATTATTGGCAAATTTCCAATGGAATTTATTAACAATAAAGTTATTGGCAAATTTCCAATATACATAATTTAAAAGCAGTGTAGGTGAGATATTCAAATGAGTTTGAATTACCAACCTTACACTGCTTTTAAATTATGTTTTGTACTTAAGTAATTGTTCATTAACCTGGAAACCCTTGTTTTTCCCCCTTTTTTGCCCCTTATTCCTTAACGGTTTGAGCCATAACCCCCCAAAGCCAATTCTTACCATCCCTTTGTGGTATGGAAACTTGTGGTATAATATCAGAGAGATCCATACACCATTCCACAACTTATTGTCTGAAAACTAGAAAAAATGCTTATTTGGGCCCTTTTTTGGCCCCACATTCCTGTTGGGACCAAAACTCTCAGCATATCAAAGAACACCCATAATTCAATTTTTAATGAAATCAAACAAAGTTTAATTTTGGACCCTTCGGACCTCAATGTGGATAAATTTAAAAACGAGGCCAAAAATCCAAAAATCTAAATACACGGTTAGATTCAGCATATCAAAGAACCCCATATATTCAATTTTTGTTGAAATCAAACAAAGTGTAATTTTGGACCCCAATTTGGACCAACTTGAAAACTGGGCCCATTATCAAAAATCTAAATACATGTTTAGATTCAGCATATCAAAGAACCCCAAGAATTCAATTTTTGTTAAAATCAAAATAAGTCTTATTTTGGACCCTTTGGACCTTAATGTAGACCAATCTAAAATCAGGGCCCAAAATCCAAAAAATTAACACATGATTAATACACGGTTAGATTCAGCATATCAAAGAACCCCAAGAATTCAATTTTTGTTAAAATCAAACTAAGTTTAATTTTGGACCCTTTGGACCTTGACCAATTTGAAAACGAGACCAAAAATTAGTCTAAATACACGGTTAGATTCAGCATATCAAAGAACCCCAATATTTCAATTTTTGATGAAATCAAACCATATCATTTTTATTTGCTTTTATATATAAATCAGAAATAACCTACTTAAAATGGAAAATTTTAAAGAAAAAAAAAAGGAAAAAAAAATCCCCCCCTAAATTTTTTGAACCCCCTTATGATTCATCACCCCCAAACTCAATCCCAGCCTTCCCTTTGTGGTATGGTACCTTCCAGTACAATTTCAGAGAGATCCATATACTTGAACACAAGTTATTGTCTGGAAACTAGAAAAATGCTTATTTTTGGCCCCTTATTCCTAAACGTTTTGAGCAATTACCCAAACTCAATTCCAGCTTTCCCTTTGTGATATGGAACCTTGTAGTACAATTTCAGAACGATCCATACACTTACACACAAGTTATTGTCATGAAACTAGAAAAATGCTTGTTTTTTGCCCCTTTTTTGGCCCCTAATTCCTAAAATTTTGAGGCAATTACCCCCAAAATCAATCCCAGCATTCCCTTTGTGATATGGAACCTTGTGGTACAATGTCAGAGAGATCCATATACTAACACACAAGTTATTGTCTGGAAGTTACAAATATGCTTTTGGCCCCTAATTCCTTAACTGTTGGTACCATAACCCCCAAAATCAATCCCAACCTTCCTTTTGTGGTATTGAACCTTATGGTAAAATTTCATAGAGATCTATTCACTTAAACTAAAGTTATTGTGCGAAAACCAATGTGTCTTTGGACGACGACGACGCCAACGTCATACCAATATACGACCGCAATTTTTTGCATTTGTATAAAAAGCCAAGGGAAGAATTATTTGAAAAACATGCATTATTTCTGTTATACCTTCTTTTTCTGATTTTTTGTGAGATTGAGAAATTTAAATTTATAATAAGCAGTAATGACTTAGATATATGCAAAATATGTATTTTAGGTGTCAACAAGATGTATGATATGAATCTGTTTTAAAACAAAATGTATAAATACTAATCACTCACTGTAAAAATTTTATTTATACTGAAATTTAAAAGTATTTTCATTGTTGTGTAGTAAGGAGATAACCTGTAAATTTTCTGTAATAACTAAGATATAAATATATATAAACCAAGGATTTGTATACTATACAAATCCTTGCATAAACTCAGCCGTGGAATCAGTGTTAATTATTCTTTTCAATGTACTGTTGTTTAATAATTTCTTTCAACTGTGTAAACACATGTATGTATATGTTCATTTGATGATAGTCCAATGTCTGGACTTTATTTCAATAAAAATTACTTACTTACTTACATATTAATATTGATTAATAAGTAGGGCAACAGTTGTTAGGCCTTAAAACAGTTTAATTCTTTTTTGCAATAGTGGGGCGATTTGGCAGACCTGAATTCAATGGGATTACACTCCTTTTCATGAGTTGGGCGAGTTGGAAGTCCAGGCAGGTCTACATGAACGATACTAGTATATCTCATAGTTGTCTCTTTGGCAATCATACAACATCTACTTATTTTTATATACTATATTCATGATATTTGATAGATATTCAGCCTTGCAACACACAACCTTTGCACTTCTCCAAAAAGGCAATTCACGTGCGAATAGGGCAAAACTTCTCTACACACCCCAATTATGACCATACAAGGCTGAGTACTCATCCGAGCCATACAGCAAAAAAAAAAAAAAAACATGCAGGGTTTTACTGCAGGTCGGAAGAAGACCAAATATTACATTTGATTTTGTCAGTTTTTACCAACTTTCCCCTTTTTGAATTTGCCTTAAGGTTTTATATTTTTGTTATATTTTATTACCATATTTTTTTATCCATTTGTACACGGTCATCCTGACATATAATGTTATAAAGGGACATAATTCAAGAAAAGTAAAAGTGACACTACCCAAACTTAAACATGTGTTAAACAAGAGAACGGTAACGAAAAAATCAGCAATTTCTCATCTGTAAAGGAGCATAAGTCTAGAACGGTAAAAGTGAAGCCACCCAAATTCAAACTTGATCTGTGTGTTGTGGTAATAAGCATTGTGTATAAGTTTCATAACATTTGGTTGAAGCTAACCAATAGCTATAGAGAGCGGAAACAAATTTCGGGACGTACAGATGGACAGACAGACAACGGTAAAACTTAAGGTTATGGAGTGGGCATAAAAACATCTACAGTATCACGTACATTACATTTTAATGCTTATCTCCAGTTTGTGTTCATTTGTCATGTTTGTGTCTCTGTAGGCCAGTATTTCAAATAATGTTTAGCTCATGCAAACCTCATAGTTATGAGGTTCATCACCAGTAAATGTTTTATTATCTGTAAGTTTACATTATGATCAAACCCTCTGATTAATACGTCACATTTATAAGGGTTTATGATTATTTCCAGCATGTGTTCTAATGTGTCTCTTTCATGTCTTTAGGGCATTTCTTTCTGAAAACAACTCTAAATCACCTTACATCATATGTATGCTGTTTGTCATAAGTGTAGTTCCTCTGTAAGTCACTTCTTCAAATATATATTACTAGTATTTAAAACAAAAATAAGATTGATGGCATACATCGCTAGTGTGTTCTAGTTCTAGTGCTAAATGATCTAATGTGTCTATATAAATAACCACTCTCAATGAACCCTCAACTACAAACATTTCGTTTATGAGTTTGATGTCCAGTATGTATTCCAATGTGTCTCGTTACGTCAACATGCTGACTAAACCCTTAACCACAAACACCACAGTCGTGAGGTTTATCATCTATATGTTTTCTCATATGAATCTATCAGTATATTACTATGAGGACAAAACTCTTAACATAATACACCACAGTGTTGCGGTTTGTCACCTGTATGAGTTCTCGTGTGTCTTTGTAAACTACTATGCTGACTGAACCTTTTACCACATTCATCACAGACATGCGGTTTGTCACCTGTATGAGTTCTCATATGTCTCTGTAAATCACTACGCTGACTGAACCTTTTACTACATACATCACAGACATGCGGTCTATCACCTGTATGAGTTGTCATGTGAATTTGTGAATCAACATGCTGACTAAACCCTTTACCTCATACATCACAGTCATGAGGTTTATCAGCTGTATGAGTTCTCATGTGTCTCTGTAAATTACCAAGCTGACTAAACCCTTTACCACATACATCACAGTAATGAGGTTTATCGCCTGTATGTATTCTCATGTGAATTTGTAAACTAACAAGCTGAGTAAATCGTTTACCACATACATCACATTCATGAGGTTTATCGCCTGTATGTGTTCTCATGTGAATTTGTAAACTACCATGCTCACTGAACTTTTTACCACATACATCACAGTCATGAGGTTTATCACCTGTATGTATTCTCATGTGAATCTGTAAACTACTATGCTGATTAAACCGTTGATCACATAAATCACACTCATGAGGTTTATCACCTGTATGTATTCTCTTGTGAATCTGTAAACTACTGTGCTGAATAAACCTTTTACCACACACATCACACTCATGAGGTTTATCACCTGTATGTATTCTCATATGTCTCTGTAAAGAAGCATGCAGACTAAACCCTTTACCACATACATCACAGTCGTTAGGTTTATCACCTGTATGTGTTCTCATGTGTGTCTGTAAATTACCATATTGACTAAACCGTTTACCACATACATCACAGTCATGAGGTTTATCTCCTGCATGTGTTCTCATGCGTCTCTGTAAATTTCCAAGGCTACTTAACTTTTTACCACATGTATCACAGTCATGAGGTTTATCAGCTGTATGTGTTCTCATATGTCTCTGTAAATTACTACGCTGACCAAACCTTTTACCACATACATTGCAGTCATGGGGTTTATCTCCAGTATGTATTATCATGTGTCTAGTTAGGAAACTACCTCGGGAAAATTCTCTACCACAAACATCACATTTATAAGGTTTATCATCAATATGTGTTCTCACATGTGTCTTTAAGTCACTTCTCTGACTAAATTCTCTCGCACAAACCTCACATTTATAAGGTTTACCATCAATATGTGTTCTCACATGTGTCTTTAAGTCACTTCTTTGACTAAATTCTCTCGCACAAACCTCACATTTATGAAGTTTATTACCAGCCTCTGTTCTTAGGCATGTTATGTGTCTCTGAAGATTACCATTGATTGTGACTAAATCCTCTACCTGATACATCCTATTAATAAGGTTTATCTGCAGTCTACCTGATACATCCTATTAATAAGGTTTATCTGCAGTATTTGGTACGACTCTATAAGGTTTATCTGCAGTATTTGGTACGACTCTATAAGGTTTATCTGCAGTATTTGGTACGACTCTATAAGGTTTATCTGCAGTATTTGGTACGACTCTATAAGGTTTATCTGCAGTATTTGGTACGACTCTATAAGGTTTATCTGCAGTATTTGGTTCTTGTACGACTCTATAAGAAACAAAACAAAAGTTAAGACTAAAACCTTTTGATACCTTGGCTCCTTGTTAATAACCATGATAACATATATATTTATGTTGTATACACTGTTTTGGTGAAATGTACTTTGCATTTATGCATCTGTATGATTGGGTAATTCATCTTATCAGGGTTCAAATTAACATTTGGTACTAGAAGGTCCAGGACCTTTGACACTCCAAACTAAAAGGTCCACAACCTAAATTCCAGGTCCTATTTTTACTTGAAACATTTCCTAACTCAATAAGATACAAAATTAATGTGACTTTGGTATTAGGTTATGTTTAGGTTGTTTCATGGTCAAAATCACTGTTGTATAACATGTTTAATAATAAATGTATAATTGTCTTGTATATTATAAATTCAAATAATGTTTTTTTTGGTATTGGGAGGGTGTCACTGTGGGTGGATGTGTTGTCTCAACTATTGGTAATTAATTAATTAATAATTATACCATTATATTAAACATGTTAAACATTTTAAATTCAAAGCTATTTAAGTGTATCATATCTAGTTGCACAGTATTGATAAAATATTAGTTCCTCTGCCACGGTGAAAATAATGTAAGAAACTTCAAGATTTGTACTGGCCCTTCAAAATTGAGAAAAATTACCTCTTGGAATTGTAGTAATATGTTTACACTATAAAAAATCTACATGTAATATCAACATTTATTAATGATAAAGAAAATTACTGTCACATTTTATTGGATTTTGACATGAAAATTTGTGAAATAGAAGTAATTTTGAGTTTCTGTATGAAAATTTCCTGCCTTTTCTTTCTTTTCAATATATCTTTTGGTTTTAAATTCTAGTGTTTATATTTCATCATCATAGATGTAGTTTGTCACCTGCCTGGAATTATTATTTTTTCATTGTATTTGATCGGAAACCCAGAATTACCCTCATCCGCTTCGGAATCTGATCCTGTATTGTAATTGTCTTCATTTCCGGTTTATGGCATCCATTGTTTTTCAATGTTGTTTTTGCAGTCAGATACGATTTTACTCGGATTTACACATTACTTGTTGGCGATTTTCGGTATAAAGCTAGCGGTTGAACAAAATGAATATGACTGTCGTGAATAATAAAGATGTAACTAAATTTTGAGATCGTTTGGAAATTTTGGTTAAAAAGATCGGCAAAGTTAATTTTTATTTTCTTTCAAATCGAAGGTCCGTCGGGCGTAGCTAGTAACCAAAACGAAAGTCCGATTGCAATAGTGGAAGGTCGCGGACCTCGGACCACCGCTAATTTGAACCCCTGACTTATACTATACATTGCTATTTATAAAGTGACAGGCGTACGGTTTCCTCTAATTGCTTACATCCACTTCATTTGCACTTTGGTGGATAGTCATGATACATGTATAAAAAAATGTAGTTGTTACATTAACCCGAATAATACAGCCGTTTTGTGACGTTCACTACACTACATTAAAGGCGGAGAGAATTTTAGACGGTAAGGGCTGGAATTATTTGAATTATCATCTCATTGGCAATCATACCACATCTCCTACAAGAAGTACATGAAGTATATGCTGTCTCATTGATGTATACCCCTCATAAGGAAAAGTATGTTACTAACATCAACATTATTTGCATTCATAGTTAATAGACTGTAGACACAGAGATATGTCTCGCCTGTCTGCAGAAAATTCAGAAAAAAAATCTGATGAACAGCCACATTGCTAATTAATTCAAAGTTGCTGGACCATGAACTAGGGACAGGACCTCAAATTAGTAAAAAAAACTGAGATCTCCGGATGGTGATTAACCAATGCAACTTCAAATATCATTAGTAGTTCTTATCAAATTAACTTAAGCAAAAAACTTAACATTGAAAATTGCTTATTAATTGAAAGTCAATGGACCATGATTTAGGGAGTAGGGCCTCAAAATAGTTGTCATGGCAAACAGACCAAATTTTACTCTGAGTACAGTACACAGTCACTTCTTAGATGCTATGACATGACAGGGCCTACATATGTATATAAATAAAATCTAAATGCATATTTTCTTAAAGAATTATTGAAAACTATCCTTGATTTTGATATATATGTTAGCGGCATTAAGTAAAATTAGGCATTAAGCTTAAATCCTAGGCAATCAGCTATTAAACGCCTAGTCAGTACCGAAGTTTAAGCCTTTTGCCTAAATCATGTTAGGCATTACTCCTAAGTCCTAGGATCTAAACTTATATATAATTTTTTTCAGTGTCAAAATAAAGTAAAACTAACTATATATTAATATTTGGAAAATTAAAATCTAATAAGATGGTCACCCTCCCTCAGTCGTACAGGAATCAAGATTACGTACTTACAGAACATAAATTATTATTTCTATACTACTCTACAGAATGACGATTCTGAATGTGCTGGATACTTTTAATAGAGGAGGGATACAGGCGCGCCTTCTATCTGGTAAATGACGTCAAAAATGCGTGTGAAATTGACAATCTTTTCCGGTGAAAGACATGATTCCAGAAATGACGCATACACACACACACACACAACGAATGATTGGTGCTTAAATCAATTATACATTTATATATTTTATTCGGGTGTTAGATTCTAGTTTCATTTATATCAGCTTGAACTATCAAATTATAAAAATGTACTTTTGAGAAATGTTTGAAAACGAAATATAATTCTGTAAAAATTATGTTAGTACGGTCGCAAAATGGCAAATATGACTAAACGAGGGTTTCTTAGTTTTCACGTTATAATCGGCATTGAGGTTTACCAATATTTAGCAATTCAGTTAGTAAAAAAATAAGATAAATCGTTGTTTACTGATGTTACTTACATGTTATATATAATGTTACTTTTCTTGCAAGGAGAAAATAAGTCAAGGGAAAGAAACCAATATTATCATGAGGGAAGCAAGACTGGCTCCAATGCAAAATCGCCCTACTGTTCCACCAACTCGCCCCACAATACTCGACTGTAGTCTGAACCATACTTAACCAGTCTGATTACAGAGGCGGATTTAGAGGGTTTTTCAGGGGGCACAGCCCCCCCCTCTTTTGTGGTAAAAATTTGGTTGATTATATAGGGAATCACTGAAGCATGACTGGAGCGGGCCCCCTCTTAGGCAGTCAGTGGGCCCACACTTATAAAAATTTCTGGATCCGTCACTGACTGAACTTGTACTCCACCTCTACATGCTCTACTCGACCAGTACTTAACCATTTTATACGCGTCTGAACCATACTCGACCTAGTCTGAACCATGCTCGACCTAGTCTGAACCATACTCGACCTAGTCTGAACCATGCTCGACCTAGTCTGAACCATACTCGACCTAGTCTGAACCATACTCGACCTAGTCTGAACCATACTCGACCTAGTCTGAACCATGCTCGACCTAGTCTGAACCATGCTCGACCTAGTCTGAACCATACTCGACCTAGTCTGAACCATACTCGACCTAGTCTGAACCATACTCGACCTAGTCTGAACCATACTCGACCTAGTCTGAACCATACTCGACCTAGTCTGAACCATGCTCGACCTTTATAGCTTGTTGTTCGGTGTGAGCCAAGGCTCCGTGTTGAAGGCCGTACATTGACCTATAATGGTTTACTTTTATAAATTGTTATTTGGATGGAGAGTTGTCTCATTGGCACTCACACCACGTCATCTTCCTATATCTAGTCTGAACCATACTCGACCTAGTCTGAACCATGCTCGACCTAGTCTGAACCATGCTCGACCTAGTCTGAACCATGCTCAACCTAGTCTGAACCATACGAGTCAACCTAGTCTGAACCATACGAGTCAACCTAGTCTGAACCATACTCAACCTAGTCTGAACCATACTCGACCTAGTCTGAACCATACTCGACCTAGTCTGAACCATACTCAACCTAGTCTGAACCATACCCAACCAAGTCTTAACCAACCTAGACCTATTTTTTGTATCTATCTATTGTATTTCATCAATTTAGGAACTGTTTTTAACAACAGCTATTTCCGCTGGCATATATGTAGCATTGAAACCAAAATTTCACAATAAACATAATATAACTTCAGCACCATATTCATCAACACTAACATATATATATATATATATCACCTTTAAAAGAAAAAGAAAACAAGCTGATCAAATAATCTCAAAACTGAATTGTGACTAATATTTTGATGGACCGGCTGGTGAAAAGACCATTGGTCTTTCCCTAACAAACATTCCCCTTGGTTCGTCGTCGTCGTCGGAAGATGAAGCTGTTGGTGATGATGGTGGTGCTGGACCGGCTGGTGAAGAGAGTACTGGCCTTGCGGTCATACAACTTTGCTCAGTACTCGGAGTACAAAATATGTTCTCCAAATTCAAATTCGTGCTCGAAAATTTTGTACTCCAAATTTCATGTGGTCATAAAACTTTGGAGTACGAGATTCGTGCTCAAGACTGTTGAGTATTGAGAATGGCAAGCACCTGTCTCGAATCTCGTGCTCAAGACAAAAATGCCGGCTGCAGGACATCGAGAGATAAGAAGACGACAGAGGAGACGCCGGGTACCTCATCCGCGATTTTTTGCCGACAGGTCCAACCCATTGGAATCCCTGTCAGCAGAGGAGGTCTTTTCTCGGTACAGATTTCGGCCAGATTCCATTATCTATATTACCGGACTGATTTATAATTCTCTACTCAAATCCAAAAGAAACCAAGCAGTAACTCCAATATTACAAGTGTTGACTTGCCTACGATACTTAGCAACAGGTTGTTACTTTAGGGATGTTGGAGATTTGATGGGTGTAAGCGTCAGGAGCGTCGGAAGAGCGGTGAGGCTGGTGTGCCAGTTCATATTTGCATTGAATAAACAATTCATCAAATTTCCTACAGGTCTTACTGCCATGCACACAAAAGCTGTGTTTTCCAATATAGCAGGTATGCATCATATTTCAAAAAACAAAAAAACATCAAGGTTTATTGACATGTATTAAATTGAGAATGGAAATTGGGAATGTGTCAAAGAGACAACAACCCGACCACAGAACAGACAACAACAGAAGGTCACCAATAGGTCTTCAATGCAGCGAGAAATTCCCACACCCGGAGGCGTCCTTACTTGTATGTATCTTTTAGGTTGCCGGATATAAAAGTTCTGTCAACAAGGGGAGATAAAACTTATAATGGGTTTGCGAAAAAAAAAAAACGGGTCCGTTCGCCCTCATGTCTATTCGTCCTAATATACTTGTTTGCCTCTTTTCCGTTCCTTCTCGTGTCTATTCGCCTTTATTTACTCGTTCGACTCTTTTTCATTCGAAAGAACATCTGAATCATTATCAGTGATGACAGTACCATGATTACATCATTACGTAAAATAATTATTTTATGTGATAATCTTACAAAGAAAACTGAACTGACTAAGCATTGATAAACTCAAACACAACGATGGATAAAAGAATACTAACTCTTTTAAAATTGATCATAATTGATTTATATTATCTCTATTTGTATAAATTATATCTATAAATTGAAAATAGATGTTCTTTGATTGATTGATTGATTGATTGATTGATTGATTGTAGGTTGCTTAACGTCCAGTGGCAAATATGTCATGCATTTTCAGGACTAAAACAAGTTAACAATAAATACATTAGTATCAGTGATTAACACAAGCAGTCTCTGTCAACTGACTAACTAAAGGCAGAAACCTTGACAAATGATGACGCCTCAACCATCCATGTCTCGCTTTCCGCAATTTTTGTCTTGAAGGCGAGACACAAATCAATTACTTGCTATTTTACCGAGTTTCACAGAGTGACATGTTATTGCCGGTCTCATTTCATGTTTTCGTGGCAGACTATATTAAATGAAATGTTTATTGAATCAAATGTCAGCCGATTATAACAGTCCTGTAATGAAGGGAGACACATGACCACGTAGAAACCAGTCCTTAAATAGTTTCAATTTCATGTATGTCTAGACAAACTGGTGACTATGAAATTAATGAAGAAATACCGATGTTGTAAAGACGATGCATGTAAATCTTTTGACCGTATTTATTCTCTGATAGTTGTAGTCCTGAAGACAAAAAAACAAAATCTAAGCTCATTTCTTTTTCTTTTTTATATAAGTGTAATACGCAGTTTGTGTCTGCACTGTCAATATCTTTCGTGTGCAAGACTAAAAAAGGCAACAAACAAAATGCACATTTCTTAATAACGACATCTGCATTGGCGCCAATTAACATTTCATATTTGCGAAAAAAAACCTGTCCATTTAACAATAAAATAAATGTATCTTTTACACCAATATTTCTGATGAAAAGTATATTGAATAGCTTATGGAACTATGGAAAATCAGTTTCAGTATTCAGCTTTCTTCTCGTACTATAACACAATCGTGAAAGATACAATTGTTTTAATTACTGGTATATACCTCTTTATATTACTTTCTTTTATCTGTAATTAGAACAATAATTCCAGACATCAGACTAATATAATAGAGGGAAATGTGGTGTGAGGGACAATGAGAAAACTATTCACCAAATGACACATACATTAACAACTATTGGTCATTGTACTACTAAAACCATGGGAAAAGCACATACCGCATATTCTACAACAAAAGGCCCAAAATTGCAATTAAACGAGAAAACTAACGACCTAATTATTGTAAAACCACGGAATTACAGTCATAAATACACATAATGTGTGGGTGGGTAGGTAAAAGGTTGGGGGTAACAAGTTTGCGAGATCCCAACCCTCCCCCTAAATGATACATGCTTGTATTAAGACCCTTAACATGTACCGAAACACAATTTTGAAAATAGCTTTCGACACGCATGTTTAAATGTTAAAGGGTTATAACTTCTTAAGAGTGTCATTGAAAATGAATGTTTTGAGTGCTGAGATGTCAGATCAACTCTAATGTGTTTAGCATGCAAACATATTGATAATGTACTCAGTCGTTTAACATGTTTACCTGCAATGTGTTTAAAAAAGAAAGACGAAACATACCAAAGGGATATTAAAACTCATATGACCTAATTTAAACAAGAGTGCACACGCTGAAATGTCTCGCCTTTAATTATCCTTGATACAATGTTGATAGTCCTTAACATATAGCTATATTACAACTGTCAAATAAACTTAACATTAACCAAGAAAACTAAACATTGACTAATGAACGATGAAAATGAGGTCAAGGTCAGATGATACATGCCAGGCAGACATGTACAGCTAACAATTCTTCGAATTCCATACAACAAATAAAGTTGACCTATTGCGTATGGTTTAAGAAAAAGACAAAAACTTAACGCTGAGCATTGAACCGTGAAAATGAGGTCAAGGTCAAATAAAAACAGCGCAACTGACATATAAATCATAAAATATTTCCATATAACAAATATATATGATATCAGAAAAAAGACCAAAACTCAAAAAACCTAACTTTGACCACTGAACCATGAAAATGAGGTCAAGGTCAGATGAAACCTGTCAGCTAGACATGTACACCTTACAATCAATCCATACACCAAATAAAATAGACCTATTGCATACAGTATAAGAAAAACCAGGGGCGGGTCCAGGTGAGGGCGTAATTGGCGTACGCCCCCTTTCCAAACAAAAAAAAAAGTTACATTAGTCCATTTCACAATTATTTTATGTTTTCTAGCAAAAAAAAAGGTCCAAAATTTTTTTCGCCTCCCTCCGCTCGGCGACAGATTTCATTCTACGCCCCCTTTTTCAAATATCCTACAAACGCCCCTGAAACAGACCAAAATACAAAAACTTAACTATAACCACTGAACCATTAAAATGAGATCAAGGTCAGATGACACCTGTCAGTTGGACATGTACACCTTACAATCCTTCCATACACCGAATATACTACTATTGATTATGGTATCTGAGATCAATCTCTATGTCCAGCTTTCTGCGACAAAAGTCGGAGGCTCGACAAAAATCACCGACAAATATCATGACTTAAATCGAAAACACAACCAACAGTTCACATTTACGAAACATAGAAAACTGGGGGGAAAGGGGGGGCGGGGGGCGGGGCGGAGGGGTCCTGGCCCCGAAATTCCGAGGTCCCGAATTAAAAAAAAATTAAATCCCAACATCGCGAAATTCGAAAAAAAAATCCCTGATCGAGAAAGGATCAATCCCGAAATCCAGAGCTTGAATACACCCGATCCTGGGATAGGTGTCAAAGAGACCACAACCCGACCATAGAAAATACAACAGCAGAAGGTCATTAATAGGTCTTCAATGCAGCGAGAAATTCCCGCACTCGGAGGTGTCCTTAAGCTGGCCCCGAAAAAAATATATATACTAGTTCAGTGATAATGGACGTCATGTACTAAACTCCAAATTATACACAAGAAACTAAAATCAAAAATAATACAAGACTAACAAAACCGGTTTGTGTATTGAGACCATTGCTTAACACACACGCTTAAATCTCTATGAGTTACATACCTATACATGCTATACATAACTCTTTTATACATTTTGCGTATATTTTTTGTAGGATTTCCTAAAGTGTTAGGCTGCATTGATGGGACGTACAACAAACTGAAGAAACCACAGGAACACGAAGAAGAATTTGTAAACCGTAAAGGATATCATTCGCTCAATGTGCAGGTGCGTTGGGTTATACTATAGCAAGATTTTTTCCACATTTACACTAAAGTTGGTTATACTAATTTTGCGACATAAATAAGTGTAAACTGATTCGGCGAAAAATACTTTTAGTTTATAGTGCTGCAGGGATTTTTCTGAACACATCATACATGCATACTTTTGAAAATCCCCACGGGGGTTTAAGTTCAGGACAACAATTTCAAACCTTAATTACAATTCTTTGCGACGTCGTGTTTTGCACATGCTGTTTTGTGGTCTAGAAAAAGTGTCCTATTTCTATGAGGACCTTACAAGCCTTTTTTTTTTAATTTGCATGATTCCAGTTATTATATCAGAAGAAAAGATGAACATGAGGCTAGATTACCAGGATTTATTTTCTTGTGCAAGAATGTTAAATGATTGTTGACTTTTCCATTTTATAATCACAACAAATAAATATGATCGGTAATTGAAAAAGAGAACGTACGGTCACAGAAGACATCCTAAGTTGCCGCTTATACTAATCTATAGTAACCAAGAGAATCATAATCATACCGTGTATATATATATAAATATATATATCGACAAGTTGTTTGTGCGGAGGTAAAGGAGCAACAATATAACTTCAAAAAGGAGGGTGGTGAATGTGTTTTTTTTTTATCTGAGGTGGTATGCATGTGCGTCCCAATGATCGATATAATCATCTACCATTGTTCAAATGACATGCATGGATTTTAAGCAACTACACTGCACGCTCTGGAAAATATCAAAACATTTACATTCAGTTTTGTCATTTATACAATGTCTCTACATGACTGAATATGGAAAAATTCAAATAAACAAATCATTGCATTACACCCCAAGAGTGCACACATTGACATGTCTCACTTACTAATGCAGACAATAAATGGGAGTTTTTAACGACCATGACTGGCTATACAGCCATAACACGGTCGGCTACTAATGCAGTGGTGGATCAAGAAGTTTTTATAAGACTGCCTTAAAAGGGTGGAGCTCCACTCATGCTTCAGTGATTCCCTAAATACAATACATGTATTATCAACTACAATTAATAAATTTATGTTGTAAGTGTTACTGAATAGGCGCTGATCCAAGGGGGGGTTAGAACTACCCTTTTTTTGGAAGATCAATGCATTTGAATGGGGACATGTAGTTGGAAACCCCCACCCCCCTTTTTAAATGGCTGGATCCGCCCCTGCTAAAGTTATTACATAAACTTTATCAATGATCCAGGATATTGATTTCAAGGTAAGATGAACAATTCCAGACAGACAAGTACACATTAGAATCTTTTATACACTTAATGCAGTTGATCTATTATTTTTATTTCATCTGATAACCTAACAGAAAACACTTGAATTAACTAATGAACCATACAAATTAGGTCAAGGTCACACGAACCCTGCAAAACAGACATATTCCCATATATTAAAAGAGCGGTAAAGTTGAAAAGACAAACAAATAATCTGCTCAATTAGCATTATACATTTTGGTACATATATTTCTTCATGTTAATATATTCTTAAGGAGAGAAAAATTGAAAAAAAAGCAGTATAGCAAACGACTCAAAAACTGCAGGAAATATGGGATTCACGCCAATACAATGTACGACAACACACAAATGACAGAAAAAAAAACCCAACCTACGTAGCCTTTCTAATTAAAAGACACAAACCAATTTGCTTGTTCAACAACTACATCATAAGGCTCATGATTAGAATTGCAGCTTAATTTAAAGACCGGGATGACCTAGAAAATTTTACACCCCTACAGCAATTAAGCCTATTTGGATATGGGCGGTGCTAAGATAAAAACAGATTATTTTTAGTGAATTAGCTTATCATGTAAATAGAAGCACATGTTCATAACTGCATGCTGTGATAAGAGAAAATATGAAGAAACTAGTAAAACTTACACACAGATTTTTATCTCATGAAAATCCAATTAATTTATATACAAGATAGAATCACATGTTACTGTATCCAATAAGTAATATTGAATGTTTCAAAACGTTTAGGAATAAAGGGCCTAAAAATGGGTCCAAATAAGCAATTTTCTAATTTCCGGACAATAACTTGTGTGTAAGTGTATGGATCTTTCTGAAATTGTACCACAAGGTTCAATACCAAGAATGGAAAGTTTGAAGTGATTAAGGAGTTTATGGCCCTGACTGTATAGGAATTATGGGCCAAAAATAATACTTGTCTAATACTTTGTATAAATTGCTTATTTCTTGACCAATTTCATTAGTGTTGTTCTTGAATTCTTGGGGTTCTTTAATATGCTGTATCTAACCATGTATTAAGTTTTTTGGATTTTTGGCCTCATTTTTAATTGTTATCAAATTGGTCCACATTGAGATCAAAATGCTCCAAAATTAAACTTGATTGATTTCTTCTAAAATTTAATTATTGGGGTTCTTTGATATGCTGAATCTAACCATGTATTTAGATTTTGGATATTGGACCATAATCGGTAAATGTCCAATTTAATTTTCTTAAGTTCTTAGACCACATTCTTTCTGTGTTAGAAACCTATGCTGTGTCAAATATTTAATCATAATCCATATTCAGAGCTTTATCAAGCTTGAATGTTGTGTCCATACTTGCCCCAACTGTTCAGGGTTCCATCTAGTGGTCGTATGAAGCTGCGCACTGCAGAGCATTTTATTTTCATAAGTCATAAAGATGTTTTTCTTTTTCAATCATAGGCTATTTGTGATGGCAAATACAGATTCATCAGCATGAAAGGAAATATGCCAGGAAGTGTTCATGACAGCAGAATATGGAAACTGAGTGCTCTTCGACAACAATTTGATGCAGGTAAAAAATGTTGTTGTGTTTTAAACTCAAGCAATATCTTAATTTAAAGCAATTGAATGAACAAATATAAAAATGAATGAAAATGTCTAGCAAGTGTTGAGAATTTTTTAGCAACACACAATAAATTATCAAAGTGCTTAAAAATCGGCACAACTGGTGCATTATTTGTGTTACTAAGTATAAAAAAAAATTAGAAAAAATTAAAGTTAAGTATAAACCTCTATTTCATTTTTTTATAGGAATGCATGATGGTTTTTTGATAGGAGACTCTGGGTACCCTTGTCAGAGATATCTGATGACACCTTTTCTTAACCCATCCACACCAGGACAGCAGAGATTCAACAAAAGCCTTTATCGTACCAGAGTGACAATAGAGCAGACATTTGGGATCTGGAAACACAGATTCACGTGTCTCCAGAAGGGCATAAGATCTTGCCCTGCCGATGTAGTTGAGATAAACGGAACATGTGCTGTTCTACATAATATTGAGATAGATAGACATGACATTGTTGATTTTGATTATATTTTTGAAAATCATCAACATAATAATGAACTTAATTTACAAAATACCATGCCACCTCAAAGAGATGGGACAGCCACCAGACAGTTAATTGTTGAAAACTTTTTTTCATAGACTAAATTGTCTATTTCTTGTTTGACACTTCTCAACAATTAACTGTTATATACTGAACAACTATTTATACTACAGTGAAATATGTATGATTTCTTTTTGGTATCATTCAAATTTTATGCAATTATATGATATAACTTTTTTCTGAAATAGAAATGCAATCCCAGTAATTATATAGGCACTTATATATAAAACATATATACATATACACAACTGTTTTATTGAGTTATAGATGTTACATTAAACACAGTTCATTTTAAACTACCAAAACATTTTCAACTTTACAAACCCCACAACAAAATATTGTTTCCAAATAAGATTATTTTAGATAATTTCACAAACAGCAGTTTGAATTAAACAATTTTAAACCAGTATTTTTGATAAATTTTTAGGTTTCTTTAACTTTAATAAATTTGTATGGAAACATCATACAGATGCCATATTATGTTTTAATTTGAGTTTTATCAGTGGTATTTGTTGTCATTTACAAGCTGTGTGATAACAAAAAAATATGTTCCAGAAATTAAATAAAACCAATAACTATACAGTTCTTTCTTGCTACAATTCAATAACAGCATAAAAATTCAAACAGTAAACCATAGATTAACAAAACCTTGCATAAATATTAAATATATCACATAAGATGCACGAAATCTGGCCAATTCAATAATACAAGAATACACAAGGAACAATCAAATAGAAAAAAAATTAATAAACATTTAATAATGGTTAAGAAACTTTTGTCTTGAAAATGATTGGGCTTTTATATTTGCTAAAATGTCACATTCCATTGTTGTTACTACAGGAGATTTTAACGTTTCCGATTGCAAGAAGTCTCCTTATTCAAATAGGATATAACATAAAAGTAATATAGACATTGTATTTAAAAATTAATAACTAATCCTGTTTGTACTTTTTCAGTTTTTCAGCAAGTTAACCTTTAAAACTTGTTCTCACAAGACAATGAACAATGGATTCATTATAAAATATATAAAAAGTTTGCAAGGTTATTTTCATAAAAAATGCATTTTAAGGATGAATGATGAATGATGAATGAAAGAATTCATATTTTATTGCCGAAGGAAACATAATGCTATAGCAAAATAAAATAATAAATATTGACAATGATGACAGTAAACATGCAGAGAATAAGACAATAAGGTTATAACGAGCACAGAACTACAACTGTTATGCATAATGATTTGGGATCTAAACTTCCATGATGTATTAAGATATTTAAACAATTTTAAGTTAAATTCTTTGGGCTGTCCGGTAAAATAAATACTAGCTTTCTGTTATTTGGCCATGAATAATAACATATATGTTGATAAAAACTGTTGCCTCAATGATCTAAATGCAGGACATACTAAAAAAAAAATGGTGCTCATTTTCAATACAATTCATGTGATTGCATATACATATACAATTTTATGATATCTTAGAATATTGTCAAAACGACCAACTTCAATATTTAGTTATAATGTTCGACTACGTTTATAGTCAGTTTAATACTATAAAATCTTACTTAATATGGAGGTATGTTCTTATTTCGACAGAGGGCAATCAACCTATATCAATTTGTACATGAAGAGATTGATAGTTGCTAGATACTGAATGATTTCACCACAAATTTGTGAAAGTTTTAACCTGTGTATATATAATTAAAATACGATAATAAAATTCATGTCTTTTCAGGACTTCTGATCCAACCATGTAGTATGGCATGTTTGTGAGATATGGTTTTGGTGGATAGGATGTTCATGAAGGACATGTAGTACAAAGTATATCACTGGATTGAGCTCTTTGTCTAGGTGTATTATTAAAGTGCTTCGCTTTGAGCTCAGTTCATTGTTATGCAATTCATTCTTTGTGAAATAAAGATTTGACAGACAACTCTCATGTACAAGGATTTGTCAGGATAGTATCCATTCTATGTACAATGTAAGTAATAAGGAGATAAAAGCATTTTATTATGATTCGAACCAAACATTTTTGTCCATTAACCAAATTTAAAAAAAAGAACAAATTTACCCAACAATGCTACACTCGTTACTAGCAATATGATGCTAGGTTGTTTTAACACATCTGTACTGCCTACTGATGACTTGGTCCTGAGTGTAAATGGTCATTCAGTATGTTATGTTAAAACAAAGACCAAAATTTATAAGGCCTATCTGGCCTAATTGATTTCTAAAACTATATTTCATTGTACATATTCAACATTTTTCATTCATTTGTTTATTTCTTAATTTGTGTGAATTGACATTGTTACAGTAAATGTTAATTACTACACTTTCATACCACAACAAATACTGTATTGGTATCACTTATATTTGTATCCATATAACAAAAACAAAAAAAAAAAAATGAAAAGAGAATAATTTTGCAATACCTTTTTCATATTGAATACTATAACTTTTTTGATATTAAGACATATTAAGTAGATTTTCATAATACCCACTTGACATGCTTGAAATTCTATTAGATTACTTTTGGAGCAGTTATGAGTCTTTGAAGCATGCTCACAAAGGTTTTTTTGTTGATATCATTTTCATATTGGTCAAAACTTTTTTTTGCTTCGGCCAGCTTTGGAGGAGATGTTATCAAAGAATTGATAAAAAAAAACAACACAGAAGTTTACTTTCTAGCTCATCTAGCCCCAAGCATCATGTCAGGCATTGTCATTACTAAAAACCAATTAATGTCTTCTAATCTGAGAAACAATTTCGACATTTTAACAAAATATTTTACTAATGATACTGACAATCCACCACAAAGTAATATAAATAGAACCATACAAATAGTGAGCAAATACATATAAAAAAGATGTGGTATGATTGCCAATGAGAAAATTCTCCACAACAGACCAAATGACACAGAAATTAACAACTACGGGTCACCGTACAGCCTCCAACAATGATCAAAGCCCATAACGCATAGTCATTTATGTACACAAAATAAACGAAAAAAACAAATATTATGTAACACATAGACAAACGACAACCACTGAGTTACAGCCTCCTGATATCATGTTCTCAGATATCATCTCCCATTTAAAAAAAAATCACATGAAAAAATGAACCTATTATGTGTTGCTCTCCTAGCTACAAAATGTATCCAAAATCAAAGATTTGGAAAATATTCTATCATAATCATTTGGTAATTAATGCAATTAGTGTCTCTTCCATGCCCGTCTTGAACATAAAATCTAAATATTAAATAAACAACACTCCTAATGCTCAGGTTGGTTGTCATCGTGAAACACAGTTAATAACACCATATAGGAAAAACATGGAACTCCTTTTGTCATATAAAACACTGTCAAACATCCAAACATACTATCCACATTCATCTGTGTCCACACTTGTTTATATATAATATATCCCAAATTATAATAATAGATATATTTCTAATATAAGTTTAAACAATTACAGTGATTTTGTTGGCTGTTGTTACCTCATTAAAAAGATAATTACTAGTATATAACTATTGTATGTAACCATGAAACCTATCTATTTTTTATTTAGGAATTTAGGAAAATCAAGTTTAGAAAAAACACACATGTCAAACAAGAAGCACCTTAATAAGGTTTTAATACCCTCAGTATATGCGTGGTTTTAAGGTCAAATAATTTTATTTTAACAAAACTCTAAAACTTTAAAATTAATATAATTAAATTTTATATAAGATAATTTGATTTAAATATCTCTATTTGATAAATCTGAGAATCATGTAAGGATGTAAAAATCTGTTTTTATGCATATCTTTATTTTATTGTGGCTGTTGTCATGTCAGTTAAAAATTAAAAAAAAAGTAGAGGTTATTTGGTCAAGTACGGTTCAGACTGGTCGAGTATTGTTCAGACCTTTGGTCGAGTATGGTTCAGACTGAAAAAAAAAAAATAGGTCGAGTACAGGTCGAGAATGGGTTAAGATTGTTTCAGACTGGTCGAGTAATAGTTCAGACTATTTTCAATGGCAAAGATAAGGGTCAAGTACAAATCAATACAGTCGAGTATGGTTAAGACTGGGGTCGAGTAATATCAGGTAAAACTCAGACTAATTCAGACTGGTCGAGTAAAAATCAGTACAGTCGAGTACAGATATAGGCCATTTCAGACTTTTACTGGTTTTATTTTTCTTTTAAAGGTGATGTATATATGTAAGTGTTGATGAATATGGTGCTGAAGTTATATTATGTTTATTGTGAAATTTTGGTTTCAATGCTATATATATATACCAGCGGAAATAGCTGTTGTTAAAACAGTTCCTAAATTGATGAAATACAATACTAGTAGATAGATACAAAAAATAGGTCTAGGTTGGTTAAGACTTAGTTGGGTATGGTAGAGACTAGGTCGAGTATGGTTCAGACTAGGTCGAGTATGGTTAAGACTAGGTCGAGCATGGTTCAGACGCGTATAAAATGGTTAAGTACTGGTCGAGTAGAGGTCGAGTTCAAGTTCAGACTGTTAAGTATGGTTCAGACTACAGTCGAGTAATATCAAGTAAAACTCGGACCAATTCAGACTGGTCGAGTAAAAATCAGTGCAGTCGAGTACAGATATAAGCCATTTAAGACGTGAATGTAGATAATAATACTCCTTAACTTGAAACTGTGAATCGTCGAAGTTTAGATATGTTCCCTATGGCCATGTTATTACAGGGGACCTCAATATCGTCCAGGACAGAGAGATTAAAAACTTTTGAAAAAGGACCAAAATATCGTCCTCCAACTAAAATAGATTGGAAAGAGTGTCGTCAAGTCATCAAAGATGCTCTTTCCTCGTTTTGTAAAAAGTGGTGTAAACGGGAAAAATCTGATAAAAATCTCTTGATTCTTATTTAAATAAATGTATGAATGTGGTAGATAAGAGAATATCACATTTTAAAATAATTTAGAAGTAAATAATAGAGTACATAATACACCTATTTCCAGAATAAGAAATAAACTTCAAGAACTTTCAAAGCGGTTTGTGTTTGTACCGGCCGACAAAGCAGCCAACAATGTGGTGGTGGTATGCCGTAAATACTACACGGATGTTCTTAAGAATGAAATTTTAAATTCATCTACATTCAAGTCCATCCGCTCCACAGAGAGTCATATAGTAAACAAACATATCACAACCACATCAAAGCTTAAGGCTTCTTCTGAACATTTGAAGGTCCCTACTATGTATTGGCTACCTAAACTACACAAAAAACCATTTAAATATCGTTTCATCTCGGCCTCTAGTAAGTGTTCTACAACTAATCTTTCAGTGTTTTAACAAGTTCATTAACTACTTTTAAAGAGCTTATCATAAACTATTGTAATAAAATATATGAACATAGTGGTATAAACTATTTTTGGAGTGTAAAAATTCTTTGGATGTTTTAGATAAATTACATGCTTTTGATGGTCCTTTTGATTCTGTTGACAGTTTTGAATTTTCTACTCTTTACACTACACTCCCACACTATCTTATCAAACAAAAGTTTTCCTATTACTTAAATGGTCGTTTGGTAAAGCTGAATGCAAATATATTTGCTGCAACTCATTTAAAGCCTTCTTCTCTAATAAGAAAGGTAAATATGCTAGATATACTTACTGGAGGTGTGATGAGATGATTGAAACTGTTAATTTTCTCCTTGATAATATTTATGTACGTTTCGGCAACAAAGTTTATCGACAGGTTGTAGGTATCCCTATGGGCACTAATTGTGCCCTTTAATAGCAGACTTGTTTTTGTACTGTTACGAATCACAGTTTATGACTAAACTCAGTAAAGACCCGTCGAAATTGCATTTAATTGATAAATTCAACAACATTTACCGTTATCTTGATGATATTTTTCGTTAAATAATCAAGAATTTTCTCAATATACTGCTGAAATTTACCCCAAGGAACTTACTTTAAATAAATCAAATTTAAACGGTACTAACTGTCCTTTCCTAGATTTAGATATTTCGGTTTTAAACGGAAACTCCACACTAAAATTTCCGACAAAAGGGACGATTTTTCGTTCCCTATTGTTAATTTTCCATTTTAGATGGTGATGTTCCTTTGGCACCATCTTACGGTGTTTATATTTCACAGCTCGTTCGCTATTCCCGTGTCTGTTGTGACGTTTTGATTTTAACGAACGTAATCTATGTATTACTGGTAAATTATTAAACCAGGGATATCGTTACCATAAATTACTTAAAACCTTTACTAAATTTTTCCATAGATATAAAGATTTGGTTTCGAAGTTTGGTTGTACCTGTAGAAAACTTATTTCAAACGGGATAGCACATCCTCATTTTACGGAAATGTTGTTAACCGTGCCCGGAAATTTAGAAATGATCCTTGTAAACTTATCGCTCCTTTAAATAAACTTATTCTAAAGGTTACCAATTCAACACTGTAATAAGATCATTGAATATTGTTTTATTGGTATAAATATTGATTTTGTTATCAGTAAATTAAAAGCAAACTAAATATTACTAGTATGTTTTATACATATACACATTCATGGATCTACAATCTGTCGATACCTGTATCTTGGCATTGCACAAGGTCATGTTTTTCTCTGACTGTTTATGACGTCTTTACACTAAATCCATTGGATGTTGGATGTGTACGGATTGATAATTTAGTCTTAGATGCATGATTTTTTTATTAGTTGTTAGTGGCTTTGAACTAGCTGTCAGATAACTGCGAGTACTCTCAGATCTGTTCCTAGTGTCTTTTGTTGTTTGGATGTACAAGTACCCTGCCACGTCCACTTGTATTTTGTCCATCTGATGAGTTAAGCCTTTTTCAACTGATTTTTATAGTTCGTTCTTATGTTGTACTGTTATATCACTGTCCCAGGTTAGGGGGAGGGTTGGGATCCCGCTAACATGTTTAACCCTGCCACATTATGTATGTATGTGCCTGTCCCAAGTCAGGAGCCTGTAGTTCAGTGGTTGTCGTTTGTTTATGTGTTACATATTTGTTTTCGTTCATTTTTGTACATAAATAAGGCCGTTAGTTTTCTCGTTTGAATTGTTTTACATTGTCATTTCGGGGCCTTTTATAGCTGACTATGCGGTATGGGCTTTGCTCATTGTTGAAGGCCGTACGGTGACCTATAGTTGTTAATTTCTGTGTCATTTTAGTCTCTTGTGGACAGTTGTCTCATTGGCAATCATACCACATCTTCTATTTTATTTTACTAGTTTGTAGTGTTACTTCTTGAGTTCATCTTTGAAGTGCTTCTGAGTTTTACAATAAGTTCTCATGTCGTGCTGTACTTTATACCACTGTACCAGGTTTGGGGAAGATTGAACGCTCACAAATATGTTTTGGCCATCATATTCTAAATGTGCCTGTAGTTCACTGGTTGTCGTTGGTTCATGTCTACATCACATTTGGTTTGTCGGGACCTTTTAAGTCGACTATTTTTTACATCCAATTCACCTAAAGTATGATGGATAAGTTGTCTCATTGGTAATTATACCACATATCTTCATTTTCATATTGCCAACATTACATTGTGAGGTTCTTTTTCACTGGAGAAAGATTTGTTTTACAGTTACAATAATGACTCCTACCTGCGTACAGGCTAAGTACTGTATCTCGCGCTGTGCGTCTGTATGTTCTATTGTAATCGATATTAATATTTATAGTATTTTTATACTGAATATTGAAAACAGAATACTCAAAAACATGACACTCTTATTTTGAGGTTCTCCTTCATTGGAGAAAGATTCGTTTATATATACCTGCGCCTTTTGTCTCTATCTCCTTGTATACATTTCTGGATGTTTTATATTGACAACCAATATTTATACAGTATATTAAAATACTTATTAACATGGCAAATTTGTAGCAATACTCTAATTAAAATTGTATTTCATAACTGTAGCCATAAGTGATAGCTTTCCCATTAATTGATATGGCAGATAATAATAATTACTCATATAAGCATAATTTTGACAGTTCCCTTAACAATATTTTTCTCTCCTTTAGTGTAAACATGGAAGTATTATATTGTCAATATGATACTTCCATGGTGTGAATTAAGAATTTTAGTCTCTCATTATCAGATGTGGTTCATAAGTGTTTCTCGTTTCTCGTTTTTTATATAATTAGACCGTTGGTTTTCCTGTTTGAATTGTTATATACTAGTTATTTTTGGGCCTTTTATAGCTTGCTATTCTTTGTGAGCAAAGACGCTGTGATCTATATTTGTTTACTTACACATTGTGACTTGGATTGAGAGTTGTTTCGTTGACACTCATACCACATGTTCTTATAATTTATATTCAAAAAGTAAAGTGTTGAGTTGAAATTGCATAATAAAAACAATCTTGTACACGCTAAAAAAACCCAGAGAAAAACCCTCCGAGCCTCGCTTTTCTTCATGCTTTTTTAAATAAATCAAAGCTTATATTTTTTTGCAAAGTACATATATTGTGAATATATCTATTCATCTTGTTTTGAAAATAATTTCAAATTTGTTGAAAAAAACATGAATATCAAAAGATGCAGATGCCTCGTTCTATAAATTAAACCGTACAAAAAAAAAAAAAAAAAAAAAAAAAAAATCAACATAGAGACAATTTTATCAGCATACGAAACGGGATTCAGTACCTGTTTCTAAGGAACTGTGCAATTAAAGCCAAACCACATAGATAGGATCAATTAAAATACATATGCATGATATTTTACATTTAGGAACAGATTTGGGTACAAATTTGCATACAACTTGGGCTCGTTAAACTATAACTGAAAATCGAAAAAATAAAGCATTTATCGCTTTTATTGTCTGAAATATTACTGATTGTATTCTTTCAAAATAGGTGAATATTTGTATAGAAAGCACATAAAATAAGCGAAAAAAAATTCTTAAATTTGTCTTAAATCATTTAATCTTAAATTTCTTAAAAAACTATATGTTGTTGGTACATGAATTTCCGTTTTAAAGATGTAAAATAATCATGGGGTCACCGACCTCGATTTTATAGTAATAATCAATCCGTTATCTAGTTGGTTGCGAAAAAACGTTAAAAATCGATGTTTTACGGACTATAACGCGATGGCGTTACGCTTATTTCGACGCTTTGTTGTATTCTTTTTACATAGAACAATACTTTGAACGATCTATACCGTAAAAACGAAGTCGGTGACCCTATGATTATCTGACATCATTGAAACAGAAATTCGTTTACCAACAACATACAGCTTTTTAAGAAAAATCTATGAAGTAGAAATTTGAGATTTTAAGATTTAAAGACAAATTTAAGAACGTTTTTCGCTTATTTTATGTGCTTTCTATACAAATATTCACCTATTTTGTAATCAGTAATAATTCTTATATGATTTGCATATCAACACATACTTGAATTGGATTGGTCCGTTATCATTTTTTCCTCCTTGGTTTACACTTCGATAAACCATGTTTCCAAAACTACTTTCGTAACCAACACTGTGATGTATTCATGCGCGATACACATGCATGCAGGAAACCCACGATTTTCAGCAAACGGAGATCGAAAAAAAAAAAAAAAATAACAGTTATTTCTATTTTTATGCATATATATATATATATATATATATAAAATAGAAATAATGTTATTTTTTATATATATATATAACAAAAAGAAATAATGCATTACAGCTTTGTAAATGTATAAAATTAAAATTCATAAAAAGTTCCGCGAAATTTCATGAATGATTTAGCGAATTTACGTCATGGCAAAACACGACGTCATACGAATGAAAACTTTCAAGTGAAAGATTATTTTGTTACTTGTATGCTTCAAAATCGGATAATATCTCATTAAAATGATTTTTTGGGGAAGGTGTTGTTGTGCCACGATTATTTACAGAAATATTTATAGCATTCATTTCATTCGTATTTCCCGGCGTATATTTTCCACGAAAGTGGGTCATATACTTATTTTCACTTTTGCACACTTGCTAACCTGGAATCCTGATGATATACTTTCGATTTTGCAAGCTTCAATTCAAAAATTATTGATCACTAAGAGTTATTGAAACTCAAGGTGTATTTTTCCATATAAAATTATTTAGCACTAAGAGTTATTGAGACTAAAGGTGTATTTTACTATATAGTTTTTAAATAATGGAGGGGGAGGGTCCCCAAGAGCTCTCTTATGTAGTGTTAACTCCAATTTTTCGGACTTAACAAGGAAAATGAGACACTATTTGTTCCGAATAGTGCACCAGAGGTTAATGGTATTATTTCTGATACTTACCCTTCAATTGCAAGTGTTAATACTTTTAATAGTTCAATGGCTGGTCCCAGCATTTCTAACTTTCATACTATAAGTTCACCTAGTACTAGGTTAAACAGCCAGTCATATCCTGCTTGGGGGTTACATACAAATATTAGTACTAATAGTATAAATGTAAGTACTTATTCAAACCCAATAAACAGTAATGCTAATTTGACCCGACTAATGGCAGCAGATCAGACAAATACCATGACTAACCTATCACTGCCCAGAATATCTTCCTCTGAGTGACAGCAATCTAACCAGATCTACATATCACGTGAACCATAAACCATATAAGATGACGGAACTTAGACGAAGATTACAAGAAGTTGAAAGAGAGAAAGAGATTAATACAAGGCAAACAATGACTACTAAGCCCCACCCTTCAGCGCATAGTATGCAGTCACAATATAGAAATTATGATAATGGTGAACAACAACCATATAGATGGAATCAACAAAATTCCACATACTACCCTGACACAAGAATTAGCCATACGGCCTATCCGATGCAAAATCGTACAGAATCATTTGCAAGTCATGATTCCTATAAGTCAAGACTTCCATATTTTAATGGTAAAGGAGACTGGAAAACGTTCATGGTACAGTTCCAAATTATTACTGAACGTAATAACTGGAGTCCAAGACAACAGACAGAAGAAATCCTTTTAGACCTTAAGGATAAGGCCCTTACCTTTGCCTAAGAGTTAACTCCAGAAGTTCGCACTTCCTTTATGCTGTTTAATTTAGAAATGGAAAGACGTTTTGGAAACTACGTACAATTTCCCTGAGACCTACAGACTTGAATTACAGACTGTCAAGAAACAATATAAAGAAAGCATCCATGAAAATGCTGCTAGGATAGAAGGCATGGTTAGAAAGGCTTACCCTGGAATGGACAAACAGCTGTTCAATAATATCAGTATTGAATATATGTTGTCTGAACTACCTGATCAGAGTCTGGCATATGATGTTTTGACTAAGCGACCAAGAACCATGGAAGAAACGATAAACCTGGTGACCTGGCATTTAACTTGCAAATATGGCATGAGAGGCAAATCTCAGATTCGTATGGTGGAGACAAATGAAGATGAACAAGAGGTTGAGTATGAGGACCTTAATTGCAGAAAAGCAGGACATCAGCGGTATGTAACTGAAGAGAGACTGAATCAGTTTGAATGAGACATGAGGGAGTCTATGACAAAGTATATCGTAAAGTCAGTTAGTGATATGACAGATGAAAAACTGATGAATAGAGAACCAGAAAGAAGGGGAGATAATGGCTTCCTAAGGAAAAATATCAGAAAACCAACTCTAATAAATGCTATTCATGCAATCAAGAACGGCATTTCAGCAGGGACTGCCCAAATAAGAAGAATGAGAAGTAACAGTTTGAGAATATGACCATACAGAATCCTTTAAGTAGGTAGATGCTGGGACTATCGGTGAAGTGTCAGCCTTAGAGATGAGTAATGTAAATGCTGAGTCAGCAGATTTTCATTTGTCAGCTTTAGAGATAAGAAGTGAAGATGATGAAGATGCTGAGTCAGCAGATTTTAATATTGATCTACTTTTTGAGGAATCCGAGATACAGAAAGGAAACAAAGAACAACTTCAAAAGGTTTAAGTCCTTTGAATCCTGTGAGGGAAACAAAGATTGTGGAGGTAATGTCTGAGTAAACGTCAGGACAAAGTACCTCAACTGCTGTATTGACTCCTACAGTGAAAAAGGAGAATGTTGACAGCAGAGGGCAATCGAGTTGTGATATCCAGATATTTCCTGGCCTTTAATAAATTTATAAATATTTTTTTGTTTCCATATTTTATAGTTTGGGTTTGTTATATAACAATTCTTGTGAATGGATAGGCTACAACATACTGATATGGCTAGTTGCCTTTTATTTAGATAAGGGTTAGTTTTTTCTGGGAATTTTATCGAATATTGCAAAGTGTACAATACAAGATGTTTAGTTTTTGACTTTATTCTTTCAAGATCATTTGATAAATGTGACACTTATAATCGTAATTAATGAACACAAGGCTCACAATTCTTCTACTAAACATATAATTATAATTTATGTTATAAAATGTATTGTATTAACTGAACAAAAGACTCATTATTCTTCTACTTTGATATGGTGATAGTAATGCAAAGTAAAATTTAAATCCTAATATTGAAGGATCTTCATTTGCCATTTGATATATACTTCCAAAACATTTAAGGTCACAAGAGATATTCAGAGTATCATAATTATTGTGAAAATCTGAAAATGCCAACTGGATTTTACTTAGACATTGGATGTTACTTTTTATTACGTGCTTTTGACATTATGTCATGTGGGAATGATAAAGTCTCAAACAGTCAGGATCTGAGTGGACCAAGAATAAAGAAACTTCAGAGACGGGCTTTATTGATTCGTATAACATTAGGATTAATATTCAATGTTGCTGCCTTATAACTATATGTGTAGTGAACAGGGAAATATTTATAGAAGGGAAAACTGCTCTGGGATTGTTTATAACTATTGTAGTGTTTACTGTGATAGCATATGTTGTTATTACAGTATCGGTGTGGATTGATCAAGTAGATCGTGAGGATTCCGATTCGTCGTTAGACCGTATGATATTCTACATACTTTATGAAATAGAATTTGATATATTAGTGTTTATCTACAGTCTTTATTTATCATACTGGAAAATAACAGAGTTTACAACAGCCACAACTGTACTTGGCTGTGTAGATATAATTGTTGATATGATTGTACTTGGAAAAAATGTGAACGACTCTGAAGAAAAAACCGATGCAATCTTGTTTAATTTTTTCGGTATCTTACTTGCACCTTTAGTACCATTTGGTTTTCTTATTATTCTTCTAAATAAGAAGGCGAGTTTCAGACGATCTAAATGAACGGACTCAACCAGAAAAAGAGAAGGTGTAGTTACACAGAATTTGACAAGGATGAGAAGGCAACCGAAAGATAAAGATACAACAATCTTCATCTTTCAGTGCAATGAAAACTGCAAATTTATAATCAGTTTTTATCGAAGTAATAGTGTAATGTTTGGTCGTTAAAGATATTGATGATGATATGTATCAGATTTTGGTGACATCTTACAGATTTTGTTAAATAAATTTTGATATTTTGGTGCTTTTCTACAATCGAGTTTTATCAAACAGGGAAATGACAGAGTTTACAAGAGTTTCACCCGTACTGGCCTATGTAGATTTAATTATACTTGGAAGGAATTGTTATGACTTGATTATAATGACTCATTCAGACAATCAGTTAATACTTGTTTTAATTGTTTAATGTTGTGCCCTACTACCACCACTTCTAACAATTATTGGTTGCTGTGCTCTTAAAATATGGATCGTAAAACAAGACGACAGAAAAAAGGATGAACACTTATTTCAGATTTTCAGTGTATTCCTTATTTTTTTTAAACAGACTAAGATCAATTGTTATAACAAAACTTTAATCAAATTGTATAAAAACCTTAAGATAAGCATTTGCCACCCATTGAGCTCTGTACAAAACTGTTAAAGGGACTTTAGCTTCGAATTAGATCAAAGATTTATTTAAGCAAGATATGAAAAAAACCCACTATTTCGTAATTAACAGGCATTTCGACTGAATTTCGGCAAATGAGCTAAAACATCGCCGGCATGTTATTGACTTGCAAGTCAATTCAACAATGAGTTAAATCCGTATTCATGCAACCTTTCATTTGAACCCAAGTGGAGATGGTTTCGCTTGTGTTCAGCATGTGGTCAGCGTTTTCATTCATTAGAAAAATCTGAACATCGAGAAATGATACAAGGGAGCCACGAGGAATAACCATTTCGCTAAATTCTCCATTCCACAAAATATTATTTCATGCAGGAAGAACGATGATTCACATATGATTTCGATCTATAATATGAGATCAAACAGACACATAAAATCGTCATTATAGGATTGCTAGCGCTTGTATATAGATATAAGAAGATGTGGTATGAGTTTATGTCTTTTTATATTTATATTCATCATTTTCATATCGAGTCATCGGCAGTTTTCGTAGGTCATCACGATGCCATGGAGATTTAGATGGCGTCTAGTCGGAGATATACTCGAGTTGTTGATACATTATACCGAGTCTATGCATTATTGATTGTTTCTTTTAAAAATTTTGTCATTTTGATAAACGTTTAAGTATGCAAAAAATAAGTGAACAAAAATTGATAATGTAGGTCAGATCGGCGAACAGAAATTTGACAACCAATGCCCCTTTAAGATACACAGTTCTGATTCATTAATTTCATTTTTACTGTCACATTCAAATAACAATCGTATTATACAATAAAGGATGATGACAAAAAAACCTGTATCTGTTTACGTTTTTGAAAATACAAAATATTTGTTTTAAATTTCTGTTTTAACGCAATTTCTATGATATATGATTGTTCAATGTACAATAAGACCAAGTATTTATATAGTCAACACAAATTACAATAAAATTATTAAAACCGATCCTTTTTAACTTTAAATGCAATCGATTATGTCGATGTGGGATTTTATGGAGGTGTGATCAGCTAATTGTGGATTTATATGAATGTTGGACATGCAACAACAGACAATATTCATTCCATTAAAACTGCTGCACGTTCTGTTTGAAAAATACTCTAAATATGTTCCTATTTGTGTATTGATCTTACACCTGGGTGGCTGTAGACGTGATAAAAAGCCTCCTGTGTCTCTTATCAGCATCATGAATTTATAAAAAACAATACATTTTATAGATGATATCATATTATATTCAAAAATCCTAATTTTTCGTCTGTTTATTTATCATTCTGCATTCAAAATATATGGCAGACACAGTAAACATGGTATTTTATGATCCGAACTTTATATACACTAGTATTATTTATTTTCCGTTGCAATAGGTGTTTAGTTATTAAATTTAAAGTCATTTGTTTTGATTTTTCGTCCATTGAATTTAACAGTTATTGTAAAGTCAATATTGCAAAATGTTATCTTCTAAAACCATTTAAATTTAAATTTAGATGTTTCTCCGATTGAGTTAACCAGTTATTGTGAAGACAATGTTATGATTCAATCTTTTAAAAAATATTTGAAATTGTAATGTTTAGTTGGCAATGATAATTTGATAACTATGTCTCATTGTGAAAACATTATCCATTATTTTTATTATTTCATTATAGGGGAATATCCATTGCAATTCATCATAATCTGTAGGAATATCATATAAAAGTCTGCCAACATTTAGGAATATTATGTTCTTAACAGTCTTAACTTTGACAATTAAATTTAAAAAGGACAATTTATTTCTTTTAACCTTGACCTTATATGTACCTCAGTACAATTTAGGAGTTGTAGGTGATTAACATTGAAGGGACATAAACAATATTCGAATGTTGTAGATAAAGTAATTTTTCACATGCAGTGAGGTACAAATGTAATTGCAGATTACTTTCCTGAAGTGTAGCAGAGGAAAATATATGAATATTATTGACGGTATTTCATTGTAGACAAAATTAGTCGGCTATGTTCCAAAAACCTGATCAATGGAGACGATACTCGTGTCATTTGACTGCTGCATGAAATAAAACCCAGAACATATTTGGAAGGATCTAAAATTTTACCTGCAACACATCACCCACAAAATTCTCCAAAAGCTGGAATCTCTAGCGTGCTGAATGGTTTCCCACGATTTGAACGTCAGATATCAAATACCAACTTAAAAACCGTCTTCTAACTGCTTGTTCATATAGTTAAAAAAAAATGTGGGCTTGAACAAAAAGTACTTCTGGAACTTCTGGATCCATTAGAATTACATTTAGCAGTTAAATGGTACTGGTTTATGTAATCAGGGTTCAAATAAAGACTAGGTATCAAAAGGCGGGATGAACTGCTGGAATAAGTCACTATTTTAAGCTTGATGATATATAATAAGGGATGGAAATGTAGATTAAATATGTAATAAAGTTCTTGATTTTATCATATGTTTCTGACACCTTTGAATCATATGCCAGTATACATGTATTTTAAATCAATCGTAAATACGTCCGACATGTGTCATATCTATGTTGTACTCTCCATGAAATAGATTAATTTAGCTACAGGACTATTTTCGTCAAAATATATGTGACAGTAGGCATTTCTTCTTTCTTTCTTCACCTTTGGCAGGAAAACTAACAATCCTATTCAATTATGAATGGAGTCGAACGTACCCGCCACGTGCTTGGTTTAAAATGACAACCTCATTGCTGACATGATAGTGATACAGTTATTGATCTTCTAACATTAATTATCGCACCGTGGGTAAATTATGACGTTGTGATTGGTTTAATGTCGTCACGTGGTGACCCCCTAAACATTCACGTTAACTCTATGTGGATATTACGAAGTTATCGTGGAAAAAGAATTATAATAGGACTAACTTGATATCAATTTGAAAAGTCATATCAAAATCAACAAAGAATGCATAAAATCGCAAAAAATATCAACATATATGTATTCCCATTGTTCATATAGATAAACAAATATTATAATAAATATAAATAGCATGTACAATAACATAATGACGATTAGACTGTTTTGTTAGATTTGCTATTATAAATGAAAGATAGTTTATATTATCATTTTACCCGTTACCTGTATCATACTAGTAAGTGATTTTTTGTCAGGATTGAATCAGCTATCGAAATCTATCTTCTGGTGACTCCCAAATTTAGCTTTTGAAACTGACTTTTTAAAACCGAACCTGCTGACCACATTAGCAAACATCTCCAACTGACGTCAAATCGTAGTTGACATAAACATGGATGTAATGATCTCGCATTATTGTTTCGCAAATCCAAAGTGTATCAGCGGAGAGTTTGAATGCTACCACTGACAAACTTAATTCTTAAAAAGAATAATTATTCAATATATCGTTCTTGTGGATGTTTGAAACAAAATGTTGTTTTTTTCAAATTTACTGTCGTAATCGTAGCTTATACCACTGCTGTGCCAACATTTTGTAGTTATACTATTTATCAACATAACAAGTCGATACATTATCTGTCTTTGGGCGTATTAAACTGATTACGATGGATTACTAAAGGGAATAGTTAAACAGTTGTGTCATTTATATGAACAAAAGGCTCGTCCTTTGTTTGTGGTATATTTGGGGGTCGGGGGATTATCCCAATTAAAAGAAAGGCTAAATTAACAAAGTAATATTCAAACTCATAACTCGAAGACAGACTGACTAAGCCGTAGCAAAAATAAGAAAAACGAAATCCGCTTTGGAAAGGTGCGAAGATTCTGCTCCACATGTGGCACCTGTCGTGTTGCTAATTGTCACATTCAAGGAAAAGAGGAAGGGAATGTGGTTACAACAATCGGAACGTTTCCATGGTCATGTCTGTGAAACAGATAAAGGATAACGGTCAACAAACTGTTGAAGGCGTGTATTGAAATATAACAAATTATGACCAGCACCCGCTGGATTTTGTAAGGTATTGATACGCTCCGCCTATGTAATTTCACTCAATTATTTGTATCGATAATTACACTGTAATAAAAATACAGTACACATCGACTTTTCGAATCAAAACAACTGCCTTACATTTGAAAATTTAACCAAAAAACATTTGTTTTTCGTTCATTGTTTTGTACATAAATCAGGCAGTTAGTTTTCTCGTTTGAATTGTTTAACAATTTGTCATTTCGGAGCCTTTTTTTCTGGGTTTCAAATTAAATTAACCGAATTAGATAATGATGCTAATCATTCATGAGACGTATTGAATGTTCATCAAATACTAAAATGGACATTAAGCAACCAACAATCAATCAATCAAATACTACAAAATGAAAACAACACTTCATAAATTTCATGCGAAACGTTTGTATGGATTTACTTTCATCAGGAAAGCTCAAAGCAGAAAATGTGAAAGCTAAGGATGTATAAGAACCGAAATGGTTGAAGAGCTATTTGACCAAAAAGGATCTAAAAATAATAGCCATATTCATCTGAGGTCACCTTTGTCTTAGGGAGTTCAACCCTTAGTTTCTTTAAAATTTCTAAATTTATCAACTGACAATTTTAGATATAATGTAAATACCGCAGTACTAACTACTGATGATACCCTCGGGGACTGATAGTCCACCAATAGCGGTATCGACCCAGTGATAAAAAGAAATGAAAACAACACTATATAATTTAATTTTGGATGTAACGCGTCTTCTGATTGGCTGACGTTGTTATGTTTATCAGCTCATAGACATAATTTTGTCATGTGACCGTGACGTCATCAACGTTTTTTCATGGTTTACTCCGGTTTAAAATGGAATTTAGAATTAAATTATAAGAAATGAATGTAATATTTTTTCTGTCTATTCGAAATAACATATAAAATGTGGTGCACACTTTAAAATAACCCGCTACGCGGGTTATTTAGTGTGCACCACATTTTTTTATGTTATATAAATTTCTTCATAGACAGAAAAATATTACAGATCATTCAACACAGTTAAATGTGATGAAACACTGTGAAATATGTTTTATTACATCTAAGTTAATGTGTCTATTTATTAGAACAAATAGTATATATATAACACTTTTACGTGTCTGACTGGAGTAAATATCTAGTAAAATACAATCACAAAAACCAGTCTTCGACGACGGCGGAATTTAAATCACTTTCTTTCCTTAGCTACTTTCGTCGTTTTTAAAACAAAACAAGTCTTTCCTCGAAGTAGACCGTAGTCAACTGTGATTTTTTTCTAAATGAATATCTTTATCAACAGAAATCTTAGAAAGTTACTATAATGCGATCATTTAATGGCTTTTTACTTGTTGTTCATTTCATCTTTAAATTTTTAATTCCGTTTGATATTCTAGGGTGGAAGCGATGACTAATGTGTACGTATAAAGGGTTGCAAATGTCTGTTCAAGTCCATTGTGCAAATATATCGACTAATTGAAACTTTCAGTGCGTTTTCAAACTAACGATCACATTAAGCGTAAAAATCCTCCATTTCACCTCACGCTAGGAACGTCTTTACAGTGCCTTTAACATACGTTTTACATACGGGACATTTACGCATTGCCGGAGCACAATCTGTACAACAGACGATATGTCCGCATGGCAAGAAAGCGACAGTAGAGTCAAACTCCTTACAAACTTTACATTGTCTTTGTTCTTGTAGCTGTCTGTTTTCTTCTAAAATCAAATGAGTGTCTGCAAACATAAAGAGGTAAGAATTAATTGAACAATAAAAATATAAAATAGAGTAGCAAAACTCTAATTGTCTACCAATCTTCATTTTCATTTCTTGAATAAAGTCAAGATATGAAAGAAAAATATTATGTTTGTTGAGATTATCACTGATCGTTACAAAAAATTGAAATATCAGCAAAATAACATCATTTATATAGCGGAGTGTGAAATTAATGAATGATGCAAGTTTCTTATTTTTCTTTTTGAAAAGCTTCTTTCTACAGTCTGCCTCGTGGGAATCGCTGATACAACTCACTTGTTTTAGATTATGAAAAATCCTACTTTGTGAAGAGCCGAAATGATTTTAAAAAAAAATATACCGAGGATGATATCATCAAAATGCTGGACTTTTTGATCGACAACATATTTATTGAGATTGGTGGATTGTTATGACATAAGATAGTCGATATTCCAATGGGTATTAAGTATTAACCCCTTATGGTCGACTTGTGTTTTACTTGTACGATGCAGAATTCACTCAAACTCTTCTCAAAGACGAAAAGCATCATGCAAAGTTTTTTTATTTTTTTTCAGATATTATGATTATGTCCCCTCACTTAATAACCCATATTCAACAAGAGTTCCAAGTGGTGAAGTTAAAATCATCTCTTCGTACATTTTACGGACGTCATCACGAGTTAGTTGACCGTTATGGAATATGCGTTCCGCAGATGATAGTGGATATGTTCCAAATGTTAATGTTAATTTGTGTTCAAGAACTGTAGCATAACAGACACAAAACAGAAATGCGATGGAACAATACGGTTGAGAAAGGATTATGGTTGTTTAATTTTAGCATATACAAGTAATAAGATATGTGAATCATGAGGAAGGTCATTATATTATGATACATAGATCATTCTGGACAAATATTGAAGTTTTTGATTTGTATTATGTGTGTAGCCAACCTGCCAATGGGAAGAAGAACTTTGGTTATATGTATAATAAAAAGGGTATAGTCTAGTTAGCGGTAGAAAATGAAATAATGCTGCAAGATGTAGATTAAGTTATTTCGTGGATGGTATTTTGCATTTTTACCGATTTGCATGAAACGTAGAACCTTTTAGTGCAAAAAACAAATGACATTAAAAGTGGCAAAAACGTAGCATAAAACAATTCCTTACTTGCCTCTATGAAGCATCATAACTAGTTTTTCACACAATAATGTTTGAAGTAATCACTTTGTCGTCGATGCTTGTGTTAACGTTTATTGTTTTATTGCTATTAAAGAAAGTTTAACCTTACCATCGAAAGAAGCACCAGCCATTCCTTCTGTTGTCACAGTTTCTGGTACATTCAAAACTTGTCCAGACTGCTGATGGTCTTCTCTGAGGAGAACATTCATGATGTCTACTGCTGATATATTTGTGCCTCCTTCACCTTGAATGAGATTTTATGATGGTTATTTTTAAACATTACTCTTCTGTATGTGATAAACCAGAGACATTCCTCAATTTTATAGCATTGTTTGGTATCTGATCGTTTGATTGACTTATCAGTTTTAAAAAGGAGTAACATGGGGATGGTTCTAATGTAGCACGAGTTCACACTAGTTTGTTGTTTATGTTTGTTGCTCAAAGTTTTCGATGTTGTGTTTTTTGAACTGATGTTATTCTTTCGTGGTCTTTCCTTTTGATCTTAAATGTGTGATTTTCTTTTATTGTTCCTTTTGTAGCTTCTGACCTTTTTCTGATGTTTATGGTCAGAAAGAATCAAAACCCCTGCAGTGTTCTATTAATGAGAAAATATTAAGAGTTTATCTTAAAACTGTTCATACCAGAAAACACGAATCTGTATATTATCATAACAAACAATACATTCTGAGATGATACTTCCTAAAATGGCAAACAAAATATGTTTTTCTGTGTTTTTTAAAGTTCTAACTTACTAGGCTAGGATTGTTGTCCCACTGGTCTCGCTTCTTTCGGAGTTCTTGCGATTCATTCAGTTTTTGTTTGTAATCTTGATTTATCTCTTTAATTGATATATGAGATTTGAACATCGGTAAACTCCTGTTGCCTTTGTTATTACTGTGAACATTTCAAGAATTCAAAATCATGTCATTCAAGAATATGTAATTCGATTGGTCCATCTGATATCTTGCAAAATATGTTTTGTATCTGGTGTAAGATTCTCAGATGGAGTTTTATGAGCAACACGACGGGTGCCACATGGGGATCAGGATCTGCTTACCCTTCCGGAGCACTAAGATCACCCTCAGTTTTTGGAAGGGGCTCGTGTAGCTTAGTCTTTAGTTTTCTATGTTGTGTTTTGTGTACTATTGTTTGTCTGTTTGTCTTTTTCTTTTTTAGCCATGGCGTTGTCAGTTTATTTTCGACTTATGAGTTTGAATGTCCCTCTGGTATCTTTGCCTCACTTTTACCAATAACAACTCTCCACACATGTCTTATTTAATGTCCATTAGAATACATTACCTTGCATGTATCGTATGAGATATACTACATAAAACATGTAACACTCCTTACCCTTTAAGATTATGACACAATGTTGACTGCTGTACCCCAATTTTTGTCAATTTTACCTATATTGGAATTTTATGTGACTGTCATACCAGTGAGAGGTTTAGCTAGCTATAAAACCAGGTTCAATCCACTATTTTCTACATGAGGAAATGCCTGTACTAAGTCAGGAATATGACAGTTGTTTTCAATTCGTTTGATGTGTTTGAGCTTTTGATTTAGGCATTTGATAAAGGTCTTTCCGTTTTGAATTTTCCTTGGAGTTCGGTATTTTTGTTATTTTACTTTTTACATACCAACTTTTTCTTTCTTTTTGGTACTGGATTTAAATAAGTTAAAGTCAGAACTTTAATAATTTCTAGTATAAGTTGGAATTCTGACTTGTACTTAGATGAATCGCGCTCCTTGTGAATTTCAAATCTGCACTGTGCCAAATTTATATAAGTATGTTTTACAAATTGACGTTATAACGATACCATTTATGTCGAATAAATTAAATTCATAAGAAACATAATCTTATAAAAAATATTGGTGATCCTTAACTCCAGTCAGGGTCTTTCATGTCAGTGATCGTACTTCTGGAAAGACCACTTTTTAATACCTCTTCTGCTGACGGAATGAGCATACACATAAATAAAAGGGAGTTCCAAAGGATAACTTACTGACTTTTATGAGAAATACGTACAATGACTTATACAGGTCTGAGAATTACACCTATCAATTGAATTGCTCAAATACCCATTGCTCATTACCGTAGCCGAACATTTTAATATCATTCATTTCAATTACCATTTACCTGAGTTGAGTCTCTCAATTTCATTCACAGCATCGACAACTTGTTGTCCGCTGAATCCCATCTCTATAACAGTTCTAGCTGCAACAGTCTGCAATATCCCTTGTTGATTATGTATTATATTTGTAGCAGCAACAGAACTAGAACTGATATTTACACCAGAAGCTGTAATGGTACTATTATTACTAGTAGATATAACTGTTTGTATATCCAATGGGGTAGTTATGTCACTTCGTTCCTCAGAGTTAAGATTATTAGCTTGTTCTTGGACATTAAGACTTGATTCGCACATATAGTTCTGCTGCAAACCGGAAGTGGAAGCCGTGGTTGTATTTTTATCTGAAGTTACAGTTCGATACTCCTGTGACTGTTTATGACTGTAGCTGCTGTTTTCGTTAGTTTTTGGGTCCTGAAAAGCAATAAAATCGACTAATATAATTCTGTATCAACCAATTTATTAAATAGATAGCAGTTTACCGATGTTCAAATTTCGTATATCGATTAGGAATATACAAATCAAAGTAACAAACAAACACTACTGAGAGAAATGCATGAACACCAAAAGGAGCGAGACCGGATGCATAGACAGAATAACCGTCTCCTGCTACGCATGCATCACTCGCCTTGCGAATTAATACTAATTCAAAATGTCGTAATGTCTTTATAACTCTGTTAGGACAGTTTACGGTAAGAAATTCACTACTGTTAATGAAGTTCATATTGTGGGAACATGTACACGGATTAACTGTGATATGTAAACGCCATACGATGGTACAGAGGGCATGTTACTGCTGGGAAAAGGAACGTTGAAACTACCACATAGTTGTGAATTATTATGGAAAACATACCAATACAATTAGTTATCTGATAAAAGATGTTCAGATGATAAATTTTGAAAAGCTGCGTGAAAACAGAAAGGTTGATACAACAAAGATACCAGAATTAAAATTTTGTACGCCAGACGCGCGTATCGTCTACAAAAGACTCATCATCAGTGACGCTCTTATAAAAAAAAAAAATTAAAAAGGCAAAATAAAGTACGAAATTACGACAGTACGAACATTGAGGGCAAACATTCCGAAAGGTTTTACCATATTCATCTAAGGTTATAATATTCCTTGGGTAGAAAATCCTTAGGATTTCGAAAAATTTAAAGTTTTGTAAACAGTTAATGTATAAATATGTCAATATCAATGATAATTCATGTGCTGACTATTGTGTTGGTCGTATCCTCGGGGAGAAAACCTCCACCAGAAGTAGCATCGACCCAGTGCTTGTAAATTAACCCGTCAGAGATTAAATAGTAAAAATTGTGTACGCCAGACCGTGTGTCGTCTACCAAAGACGCAACTGTGAAGCTCGAATAAAGAATATTAAAAAGGCCATATAAACAAAGGAATTGAAGAACATACTTCTGTTAACGTCATGACTATTTATGTTAGCAAATCTTTAAGTCGATGACGCATTTGACAAATACTGCTCAATCGTAAATAAAGATGTACTCAGATAACATATACTGTTCCTACAATACAAACTTTAAGCCTACTTCATAGGTACCATTCATTAATGTGAAATTAAAAATCAAGTTAACTGTAGTATTCATGTTTGTGAACTCTTGATATCAATATGCAATCTTCCAATTGCAATTGTTATTTCTTAAACTGCAAAGCAATATACTTGCATAAAGACGGCATGATACATAGTCAAATTATTGAAACAAAACGGACTTTACAAAATAGGAATGTATGGTATGATTTCAAATGAGACAAATCACAACCAGAGACAAAATGATGTAGAGGTTAATAACTATAGGTCACCGTATTTCCTTCAACAATGAGCAAATCCTGTACCGTATATCGAACTGTACATGTTCTCGAAATTAAGGAATGGGAAGCAATTCAAATGAGAAAACTAACGGCCTGATTTATGTAAAAATGCATTTGATATCAAATAAAATGGCTATGCAAAATATTTGGTAATAGAAAAAAGATAAGTTTCATTCAAATAAAAAACATATTGTATGGGCAATTTAAAACTATTGCAAGCCACCTACAATGCATATAACCTTAATATTCGGAATCTGTAAGAACCAACATATTTCATCGATATAATTGATACATTGATAAAAGCAAATAGGAGGGAAAACCGCATCAAAATAGGACAGAAATTAAATATCGGAATTAGCCCTAGTTAGACCCCTTTGATAATGTAACTTTATAAAAATATGTCAAATCTGTCGATATGTGAAAAAAAGCAAACCCTGCTTTAAATTTCAGCTACATATTAATGCTGTACATTACAACTGGTGTAAATTCTATTGTTCGTGACCCTTTGTAGATTAATGAAGTCCAACAATATTGCGAAGCAACTGCACCATAAGCGCATGATTCCATATAAATATTTATCCTTGTATCCTGGCTCACTGCCTGGCAATAGAGCCAGCCAGATTACAACGACATGTATTTGTTTATTGGATGTAAGAATGATGCATCGCGGAATTGCATCATTTCTTGACATATGACGGGAACATCTATATTGCCACGAATTTACTGAAAATTAGTTTCAAATTCATAATCTCCAAATTCCAGGAAAATATAGTAATTATAATCCGAATGACTTGATTAACATTGCGAATCACCATTTTGATTAACGATCCGATCGATATATTCATTGTTCAAAGATCATGCACATTCGCAGTAATTAAAAAAAAAAAGCCATAAAAAGTGGTCACATGGATCTTATTACGCCTGACCGTACTTACGCTAGGATGACAGGCTAATAAATATTGTGTCAAATTTAATTGTTCAAAAACCCATAACGCTGGTATTACAAACCAGAACATAATCAAAATCAAATGTGAGTTTACATTCACTAATTCCTACAACAGTTTTAATTGTAGTAATTTGTTCCAAGCATACTAAAGCTAGTGCGCATGAAATGTAAACAATCGTTTTATACTAATCGTACGGATAAACTTCTATAACTCTAAAATGACATCTCGAGAATGTTCAAATCAAATGTTATTATAAGTTCACCAATTAAAACAATAATGTCTAGTTATAAGTAAATTAGCATTCACATGAGATGAGGCAAAATATGTTTAGGGTAAACCAAAATGTTCTACAAAAATCAGGCAAATTGGGTTTTAAAAGCTTTGTAGTTATATTAGACCAATGTGTGCACATTTACAAGATCATCAAATTAATCAAATGCACCAGTTCTATAAAAGCTCTCTTTTTTATTTGAAACAGACATTGCCTATTTGTGCACATTGAATATAACATTAAAATACCATATTATGCTTTTTCAATACAGCTTGTATAAATTTCTCTCCCTTGTTTTGCTTCAGGAAGCCGCATTGCGGGAACCAGCGGGCATGTTCAACCCATGGATCATCACCTGCTTCCCAGTTTCTCAGTCCTCCACCACAATGGAAACATCTTGTATAGTCATTGTAACCAGCGAACAGAAATCCAGCTAACGCCATCTCACGTGGTGTTTGGTTTAAATATCCTGGCCACCCTTCATATGAACTTATGCGCACTTGTAGTGGAGCATAGTTTATGTATCTTGGATTTTGAAGGCCTTCATGATTATAACTGGGACCACTTTCATGATGAGAAGCTGTAGAATTATTCTTTGCAGAAATATTCTGTGAATTATTTTTACAGTTACTAGTGAGAGTTTTATTACTATTAGTGTGACTATCATGGCTTTGAGCCCCGGGGAGTGAAATATCAGTGGTTTGATCTTCCACAGTATCATGGTGGTGACAGTGTCTAGCAGAGGAAGTCAAATCCCTATCATTATCATCATACCGTCCGCTGCTTAAAATATTTGACGAACCAATATTTTTATTTGACTGCAACGTAATATGTCCTGTTGTTAAACCATTGGGATAAGATGGTTGTACTTCCCTTTGCTCTTGTCTCCTCACAGTTTGCAATTCCTCTCCAATAGTGTCATGTCTGTTACCATTCACAAAGAGGTCACATGTAGGAGATATACGTCTATGAATATTTATAGGATCATCACCAGAAATCCAGTCGCGGTAAATTACTCCACAACGAAAACATCTAGTTTCAGTGGAATTTCCCGTGGAATAAAATCCAGCTCGTGCAAGACGAACCATACTTATGTTTATGTTTCGCGGAAAATTACGTAGTGAATATATTCGTAACATTTCAACTGACATCGAGTCATTAATTCTTTGACCTTGACCTTTTGCCATACTATTGAAGTACTTGTCCATGTTAGAAGGCATAACAGTTTCCACAGACAATGAAAACTTATGGAACCTCAACAGATCAGCTAACTCAAAGGTTTTACTTATCTTGTCTTGTTCAAAATGTTTCCGATCTCTTTCGAGATGTACATTGTAAAAATTCTGCCCGAGTATTAAACAAAAGTACAGTAGTGCAAGAATCAGCTTCAACTTCTTATGTAATCTTTTCTGTACTTCAAGACAACATCTATTAACTTGGAATAACCTGCAACATCTTGCTATGGTTTCTGTCTGTTTCGTCATTTGACTTTTCTTTCCTGTTTGAACATTTCTGTCAAAATAAAGCTCATGAGAATATATTTCTAATTGTCCACTATCACTATTTGATCGTTTACACATCTGCCATGTTGAACTCTTTGATAGACACAATACAGAAGTATCACTGTAACAATGTCTGTGAGTGCGATATCTGTATTGAGTCTCCATGTTAGGTTTAGTACGTACATACCATATTTTGAAGACTAATGTCTCCCTGTAGCTGTTTGTTGTTTGATTATTTGTATCGGTACATTGCTGTCTCCTTGACGAATATTCCACGTCTCCTTTTATTCATATGCCTTTACTTAGGAGTTAGCAGGTGCAGGATAAATGTACAGCAGTAAATAAATACTATCAATTGTTTCTTTCACTTGCCGGTTCAATAGCTTGGTTCATGGAGAAGAAGATGCTATGCTGGTACATAATGATATGACAACAACATGACGAATAATTCATTTCAATGTTAACTATATTGACTTTGCAGTTTATTATACAAATTTAATCAGAATCATTTTTGTTTTCAATGCAATCGATTTTTGCATGAAGACTTTGGACGATTAGGAGCTTGATATTTAGGTTTTCCACATTTCTGTTCAAATTCCTTTTGATTTTGTTCTGATTATTATTATTATTATTATTATAATTATTATTATTATTATTATTATTATTATTATTATTATTATTATTATTATTATTATTATTATTATTATGATGATGATGATTATTATTATTATTATTATTATTATTATTATTATTATTATTATTATCATTATTATTACGTGGAAAGACCTATTGCTTTTGTTTTGATTATTTTTTTTTCTTCCGCCTAATTTTTTTCTAGCGCGGTACTGTTGTTTCAAAATATGTCACTTAGATTTTTGGTATATGATATCGAACAGTTTATTCACGTTTGAAACTGACCCTGTTTTACCGAACACTTTAATGTATAAGAGTTATCTCCCCCGAACACTGTTTTTCTTGTGCGCACTACTCCTTCGCAACCGTAAAAGATTACGACAAAATCATTTTACCAAATTTCTCGTTATATCCTCAGGTTGTCGAGAATAATTTGACCGAAGAGATTTGACGATTCCATATGAGAGTTTTTTATTTTCAATATCATGGTTCTAATTTGTTATTTTTTACTAGGAAAACAATGTTCTTACCAATAGTCATATTTTTATCAGAGGTTGTTCATTAAACAAAAATATATAATCCAAACCTAAGACATAATTGAGAATGCTGTCCCCCCTCTTTACGTCAAATTTGGAAAGGGACATTTTTGGTATAAACCATACTTCTGTGGCACAACATAGATTATTAAAAGCAATTTATACATCCCTCAGCTGGATAACTTGCTAAACTGGTTCAAAATTTCATGTACAGTTAGATTTTGGAATTCTTATATGAGTATAAACCAATTGCCTTAATTGTAAAAGGCTACCATAAGAAAACCAATAAAACTTGAAAAATCATAGGACTATTTGACCAAGAGTTATTTAAAAAAAAAAAAACAAGTCATAATATACATGTTTCATTGATTTCAATCCCAAATAATGCAAAAATAAGAACTTGGGGTCAAGTCTTAACTGCATGTATGTTGTACGACCAAAAAAGGTTAAAATACCTTATTGTGTCAATTTAAGAGCTGAAATTTCACATAAAACAGAATTGTTAATCCAAAAAAGTTGATTAAACATAATTACTGACATCAATTATAACCAATTTTCATTGGAATAGGTACAAATTCTAAAAATAGAATTTCTGATGATTCTCTGTAATAGGAAGTACACCACTAATTCATGGCCCCTTTGCTTTCTATGTTAAATTCCTCAATTTCAAGCAGGCACAGCTCTTTTGTTATAAGTTCAAATAAAGCAACACTTTATGGTGTCTTGTACTGAAAAAATCAACATACCTTTAATGGCATATAAGAGAGAACTGGTTCCCAGAACTTCGGATGTACCAAAACAGGTACTTCAGATCTGACAAACAGGCAAAATGTACCCTCCTTTTTAAATATCATGCATTTTTTTATTATTCAAAATTATAAGTCAAAAAGTGTTCTACAATGATCACCGGTCATTCAGGTTTCATTTGATACCAAAATTACCTATATATTCTACATATTTTGAAAGTTACAACCATGCGTAGGAACTATTTTGTGTTAAATATGTACTACTTTCTGGTATGTGCTTTCTGGGCCGGTCCGAATTAGGGGTGTTACACCAAAAGCCTAGACGTTTCAGAGAAACGAGTTTCAGCGAGTTTATTATTACTATCTTAATTAAATAATGAGATTTGATAACAAGCGATATTCAATTCTCACGAGTTGTAAAACCTATTTCTCTTATGGTCAACACTATCATGGTCTCTCATTCTGTTAAATAAAAAAATCCGCGAATCGTTGAACTACAAATGTAGTCTTTTGAAAATACCAGTATGACGTCATATGGCCTTTTCCGTCGTCAAACTTTAATATCAGACATTTTAAAACTTTTTGCACGCCTCAGAATGTAATACAATTTTGCAATAAGAAGATTTCCAGGTGAATAAAGTAAGTGTTTTGTATATTATTGAAGATATCACATATATCCGTTGCAATGGACGAAATGTTAATCTTTTTACCCTTTGAAAGTTATCAATGACCTAACGAATAGCCAATGGAAATGTCGTATTAACGTCTCATGATGCTGGATAAGCCAACCAAATTAAAGCAATTTTCGTATCACTTTTTCGTATCACACTCCGTGCAGTGTGATACGAGATATATCTATTCATGCATGGAATAGATAACAGGCCACAATCATAAGAGAAAAAGATTTATCAACCTCATCAAAAGTCAATAATTGTTAATGTTACGAAATGACGTTGGATTGAAGTAATGACTGAATGACTTGTAGACATTGACAATATCTTATGCCAGATATAACTTCTGATTATGATAATTGACTTGTAGACATTGACCATGGTTTATACCAGATATTACTTCCGATTTGGATTTTATTTATACTTTCGTTTCATTCCGTGTTCACCCAGCATTCTTTTATATCAAAGCTGGACATCAACTTTCGATTCCTTGTATAAATAGAAAAAACTGAAAACAACACTTTATTAATTTGATGCGTTCGAAGCGCTTTTCTGGATTTACCCTCATCAGGAACGCTCAAAGCCGAATATTGAAAGCCAAGGATGTATCAGGACCGAAAACGTTGAAGAGCTTTAAAAGGCAAATCCATCTAAGGTCAACTTTGCCTGAGGGTGCATATAGAAATGTCAGTTTTTTTATCGCTTCTTGTTTTACTTCTTTCTTTTGTGTGTCATGGATTAATCTAAGCACGCAGTTATGTCTTAAGCAAGAAAAATAAAAAATATATAAAAAAACCTAAAACTAAAATAAAAACTTAAGGTAGCACAATACAAAAGCAACTAAATTTTATCAAAATTTCATTTTCAGCTGTTTTGTTACTTCTTAATATTCAAAACCACAGAAGAAAAAATATTTACAAATCTTGCACTGTTAATGAGTTTTGATGATAATTAGTTTGATAAACAAATGCACGTTTCTGACTGATACAAGATAAGAACATGTGGGCAGTACTATGTAGTTAATCAATAGAATCATTTGATAGCTTTACGACCACTGACCAGCAATAAAGATAACAGTTATGAAAAAGAGGTGGATTAGGATTTATGGAAAAAATGAAGAAAATGAATTCCGAATAAAAATACATTTCTGTATAGGAGCTGCCAGGAAAAAAACCCAACTATTTGGAGCTATAGAGGAATCAAAATATAAATGTACAGATATTAAACAAATATGATTGTACAACAATAAATGTTACTGAAGTTTATACTAGAATTTCTTGAGGAGAATGCTTAAATATGAATTCTTTTAAAAGAAAATACAAATTAAATATTTCATTTTCAAACTGCAAAAATGAAAAAAATCTACTTTGTGTAAAACAAGATATTGTCATTGTATACAATTATAATTCTAGAAATCCCCATAAGGATCCTCTAGACTGACCAACTAATCAATTTGTGTACACATGCATAACTTACTTTTTGTAACAATGAAAAAACAAAATATATCATTTTATGTACTAAAAGAATAAAATCCATATTGAAAAAGTAAATGCAATATATAATTAAACTTCTGATATCATTAATAGTAAAGGTTTATCATGATGGGCGGAGTTTTGACCATATCAGTAGCAACTGACTTACAGCAAGGCCAATATTGATATAACATCTCCCGCCAGATCTGATTTTTGATGCATAGGGTGTGCATTTTCTTTATATATTTAGAATTGCTGAATTGGAATGTTTCTTACTGGTCAAAACCTAATTGATTTATGATTAAAGGCCAATCCTGAAGTATCCCCATGATACATGTGTGAATTATATTGAAGTTGATGGGGTACAAGTAGGAAAATCCTTATTTATTCAATTGTGACACATTCATTTTGTCATGAAAATGTAGTTTTAAATGAAATTAGCTCCTTGATGGGTGCCCCTATATGCCTGATTATCCCACATGTTGTTCCTTGACCAGTATGATCTTCAAAACTGTGTCTCAGATTTCCAAAAACATCAGTAGGTCAAATTTTATACCAAATTGAATTAAGTGATCTCTTATTATTTGAGATTGCTTACTTCATTGAAGGTTTATGAAATAATGAAATACAATAGGAAAAATCTGAGACACACTTTTGGAGGTCAAACTGTGTTGCACAGGAATCTATGAAATATTTTGGGATGGTATGAATAACAAAGAAGCTAATTTCATTCAAGTGTGGTCATCACAATATAGCAACTAATTACATAATAATTAATTATGTATTAATCATGTCATAATGAAATAATCACCATTTGAAAGATTAATCTTTCTTCTTTCTTTTGGTACCTCATTTATAAAATTTAAAGCTGGATGAAAGAAATTACATCAGTTTAAAGTTGTCTGATTGGGGTGAAAAATCTTTGTATTGTGCTACCTTAAACAAACACACAAAATAATAAAATAAGTAATTATCATTACCATAGTAGATTATAAGAAGGAACACAATTGTACTGACTTGATCATTTGTTTTATATTAAGTACATATAATATTAAGTATCGAACTATATGAATGAAGTTTTGTTTTCATCATTTATAAATAATACTGCTACTTTACAGTATAAACACATTTATGAATATACAAAACATGCTTTTTATAAGAATACATTTTACATACATATTTGCACAGATTTTAGTAACTTACTTCCAACGACTGAGAAACGATACTGTTCATTGTGTTAAATCCTAAAACGCATTTTTAACATCACGTGGTTAACATGGTCAAGGATCATACGCTTGTTTTAAAAATACCCGGAATTTGATAAGTTTTCAGATTTTATTAGGACCGTTTTAATATAATTTCACTTTCACTTTTATTCTAAAGTAAGTTTGATAAATATAATACTGACGTTTGTTTATTTTAGAGACAAGTATTATTTATAATTATACGTTCGAAGTTATTTTACTTTCAGTAGTTCAACCCGGTGCCATTTGGTGCATGCTTCAATCAATAATTATTATTTCAATACAATAATTGAAAAGTGATGCGTTTAAGATTTTACCTGAATATTTCTGCAATACTTTTCTTACCAGCATTTATACATGCATCAATAATATTTAGTAATTGATATCAACGTATACAGCAATCTATCGAGCGAGAACTCAGAATGTAATCATTGAAAATTTTCAAATGATAAATTCTATAAATAGCTATAGCCTAAATTATGTGTAGTTCTAAATCATTAAATATAAACAAAGCAGTTTTCTTTTGGTGTTTTTAAATCAAGTCCGGTGAAGTATGCATTAAACTTTTCTTGTTTTTTTTCTGATTTTTGTAGATTGATTTTTACATCATCTTTTTTCTATTCCACTTCCATCTAGACATTTATCAATTTCGTTTTGAAGTTTGATCATTAAAATTGCTATAATTGTATTTAAACAACCGTAAGGGTGACTAGGATATTTTGTGGGGTTGAATATTTCTTCTGTCAAAAGGTGCTTGGCGGCATGAACCTTACTTTTTGTGTGAACTGTATTTTCAAAAGATTTATTCATTCTTTCATCCCAGTGTCCTTTATTTCCATACATTTTGTTCAAAATTACTAATCTTAGATTGGAAATAGTAAATTTATGTTGCCTCTCTGCTCTTAATGATTGCCAAAATAGATTAAAATGAGAGTTGCGGAACATATATAAATTTCCTACATATTGGGATCAGATATTCTTCTTCAAATGTATCATGTTCTTTTTAAGGGATGTTAGCCAAATTAATTTTGCTATTATATTGAAAACACTCGGCACCTAGCTGATCTCGCATTCAGCAGTTCCAGGAGTTGTCTGAATGTCCAGCGCGTATCAATCCAAGTCACCCCACTTGTCAGAAAATCATTCATTTGATGTTATGTTTTATCTTTTACATCTAACACCAATCAATAAACTGATTCACTTTTCATGTTGGTCTTTTAATCTCTAACTCTTATTTGCGAAATTGAATATAAATACATTGTTTGTTTTGAACTTTTATTGAAAAAATGGTCAAATTTTAATGAAAAAAGATAACATCAACAACTTAATTGTGAAAAATTAAAAGGTGACCAAAATGACTTTTGTCAATAAACTTGTATATATTTATAGGAATGATTCTTTACAGATTTACAAATGTTTTCTGAAAGCCTTCATAAATATGCCAGTGACGATGGATTTATAAATAATTATTGAATATCAATCTCATGAACATTGCTCTATTATTCGATAAAATTGTGTTATCATAAGGATCGAAACGGACAATGAACAAATATAGTTGCCAAACAATACAACATTCATGACATGTTAAATACAGATTGTTGTGAAGTGTTTTGAAAATACATAAATTAGATCATAAGATGTTATTTCATCGAATATTAAAAAGTTAACACAATAATATTACAGATGGTTTGATTATGCAAGTGACAAGATTAAGGCAGATGATAATAAAAACATTAAGCATTCATATCGTAAGCATGTAGATCCAAGACACATGGACATCCGTCTTTATATAACTGTCCCCTATGGCCAATGTGGCATGAGGAGATAACATCTGTCGAAACGATTTGACAATCCGATAATATAAGCATACGCTGTGTCGTTTTTATAATCCTAGATAGAAACAATTGATCACTTGTGATCAATCTTTTGATGCTTTTGGAAAATCCGTACTGTAGAACTTTACAAGCATGTTTTAAGAATTCGAAGGTCTTCAAATAGATAATCCTATGTAACATTCGAGGATGAGGAAATAAAGAGTTCCCTTTATCACCACTGGCCTGTAACATATGATATGTTTTAGACTTTTTAGTGTGAGATCATTAAGACAATGGTACTCCTGGGTGTATAAAGATTCCATTAAACTGCTTATATCATGTTTCTTCGCAGTTAATCTTCAAAATTATGCTAAATTGCTTCCAGTACAGTTAGAAGATTGAAAATAAACATAACAATTCAGGTGTTAAAATGATAATCATCATATGTCATCGTACGGCCTTCAACAATGCGCAAAGCCCATGCCGCATAGTCAGCCATAAAAGGCCCCGAAATTACAAATGTAAAACAATTGAAACGAGAAAAATAACGCCTAATGTACGTACAAAATATTGATCGAAAAACAAATATGTTACACAGTAACAAACGACAACCACTAAATTACAGGCTCCTGACTTGGGACAGGTACATACAGAATGTGGCAGGGTTATACTCGTTTGAAGGCGCCAACCCACCCCCCCACTAACCTGGGACAGTAGTGTAACAGTACAACATAAGAACAAACTATAAAAATCAGTTGATAAAGGTTTAATTCATCAGATGAATACAAATAGAAATATATTTAACAAAAACACAGAGTGGACGTGGACGGGTACTTATACATCCCAAAAACAAAACGATACTTAGTTTATTAAAGGATCGATAAGTTTAAGTTGACGACTTCAAGTCTAAACCTCCTGATTGCACCTGTGCTAGTTCCCCATGCATATATTATCCGGCTGGCCACGTTATTACCAGTTACATAAACATTGTCAAGAACACTTCTCTGCGAAATGTGTAATCCAAAGGCTCGAAATATCGTGAGCCTTAATCCATCAATTGGAACCACAGCTTCACGGTTTCAGTCGAGGATTATGACAGGCAATGGGTTAAACGCGAGAAAGAATACGTAGATACTCTTTTCGAATGGATTAAGGCTGTAAGGCCGATGATATAAATCAGAAACTGCATGAATGGGTCTATTAATACCCATGCTACATCAATCTGTAAAGACCCAAATGTTGCAAAACACTTGTACTACCTACATGACATATATGTTGTTGTCCCCGCAGAAAAAGTCCCAAAAAACAACGTTTTTTGTGTGTAAATCACATTACATAAACTACTTGATAAATGAATTAGATATTGCCAATTCACTTGGAAACTCAACATATACCCCCACGACACTTACTAAAGAGGACATCCATAATCATAGGTCGGTTCTATGTTCCTTTGGAATTTCAACCAATGATGAAGAACTGGATATTACATCACTGTATTGGATACCTTAACTACATAAGTGTCCTTACAAAAAAAGATATATGGCTGGGTCTTCCAAGTGCTCCAGGAAAACTCTTTCAAAATTATTAACATCAATTTTATCAGCAATCAAAGCCGGGCCTCAGAGTTATTGTGAAACTACCTGTTCTAGAGGTGGCGTGAATCAGATGGATACTAAAACATTCCAAAGATCTTTATACAATCTAAGACTCTTACATCTTGCAAAAAGTTAAATAACTAAAATACTGAACTCCGAGGAAAATTCAAAATGGAAAGTCCATACTCAAATGGCAAAATCAAAAGCTCAAACAATAGTTTTAAAACATTTGACTTTTCTATACTTTACACAAGTATTCCCTATTCGAAACTAAAAGTCAAATTAAAAGAGTTGGCCCTGCTTTGTTTAAAAAAAGAAAGACCAACGTACACACAAGTATCTTGTCTTAGGGAAGGATAAATCCTACTTTGTAAAAAATCACTCTGATTCAAACAAAAGATTTTCTCAAACTGACATTACCAAGATTCTTGATGTTTTGATTGACAAGTTATTTCTTACGTTTGAAGGGCGGGTTATTCAACAAACAATCGACATTCCCATGGGAACCAACTGAGCCCCTCTTCTTGCCGACCTGTTCCTTTATTCATATGAGGCTGACTTCATTCAGGAACTTCTTAAGAAGTTAGCAGTATCCTTTAACTTCACTTTCCGCTATATAGATGATGTTTTCTCAATAAATAATTCAAAAGTTGGGGACTATACTGAACGCATCTATCCCATCGAACTTGAAATAAAGGATACAACAGATACAGTTAAGAGTGTCTCATATCTTGACTTACATATAGAAATTGACAATGAGGGTCGGTTGAAAACAAAACTTAATGACAAAAGAGATGATTTCAGCTTCCCAATTGTGAACTTTCCATTTCTATAAAGCAACTGTCCAGCAGCGCCTGCATACGGAGTATATATCCCCCAGATGATACGATATTCCAGGGCTTGTATTTTCTATCCTGATTTCCTGACAGATGGTAGCTGCTCACATGGAAGCTATTAAACCAAAAGTTCCAAGTGGTGAAGTTGAAATCATCCCTTCGGAAATTTTACGGACGACATCACGAGTTGGTTGACCGTTATGTAATATCCGTTTCACAGAATAAAGCGGATATGTTCCAAATGTCGTAACTACAATCCCGTCCCCTTTTCACAAATCTGACCTACCGAATTAGACTTATTACCGGGTTTGTACTAACATGATCAAAACATGTGGAGCATGATCTGCTTACCCTTCCGGAGCACCTGAGTTCACCCCCCGTTTTTGGTTGGGATCTTGTTGCTTAGTCTTTAGTTTTCTATGTTGTGTTTTGTGTACTATTGTATGTCTGTTTGTCATCTTCCTTTTTAGCCATGGCGTTGTCAGTTTATTTTTGACTTATGAGTATGAATGTCCCTCTGGTATCTTTCTCCTCTCTTTTACCCGGATCGTTTCTAAATTTCCGGGCGCTAAATAACATCTCCGTAAAAATAAGGATGTGCTATCCCGTTTAAAGTAAGTTTTCTACAGGTACAACCAAACTTCAAAGCCTTCTTATAGTCATTTTTGGTATTATTTTTCTTCATTTTTGCTTCTGTGCTTTGTGTGATTAAAATTAGAAATCAATATTGACAACTGTACCCTATGTTTGACATTTTAACCTTTTATGTATGTTTGCTTTGCTTACACATTGTTGTCAATATAATGGAATTGTATGCGACTGTCATACAAGTGAGAGGTTTAGCTAGCTTTAAAACCAGGTTGAATCCACCATTTACATAAGGAAATGCCTGTACCAAGTCAGTAGTATGACCGCTGTTTTCCATTTGTTTTTTGTGTTTGAGCTTTTGATTTTGCCATTTGATAAGGTATTTTTGTTATTTTAGTTTTAGACATTCAGTCCCAAAAATACAACGGTACTCTATAACGAGACGAAATTTAAAATCTTACACCCGGAATATACATTAAAGATTTGTTTTCCTCTTATAGTTGATGTCTTTCCCTCGGTTTTAGTTTGTAACCCGGATTTTGTTTTCTCTCAATCGATTTATGGTTATGTTTTTGATTTATTAATTGCTATAATTGTATTCAAACAACAGTAGGTTATCTATGATATTTCTAGTGGAAGGCTAATGCTGTCAACTGGCGCTTGGCGGTATGAAACCTACTTTTGTGTGACCTGCATTTTCAAACGATTTCTTTACTGTTTCAGCCTTGTGTCCTTTATTTTATTCATTCTTTTTAAAACTGCTAATCTTGAATTGGAAACAGTTAAGTGTGTTGCCTCCCTGCACTTATTGATTGGCAAATAAAAAGCATGGCAAAATACCTAACTCAAAATCAAATTAAAAAAGTCCATAAAATTTACAAAAATTAAACGCTATCAATCAACGGGACAAGTGTAAAAGTAGAGTAGCTCAACATATATAAATTATCCATACCTCCATTTAAGATTCAGATCTGCTTTTCAAATGTATCATAATAAACATGTTTCAATGGTTTCAGTCTTAGACAATGCAAAATTTAAACTTCAAGTCTTAACTGTGTGCATGCTAAATGACCAAAAAGGCTGAAATACCCTATTGCAGCAATTTGAGGGCTGTAATTTGACACCAATATAATTGTTACATGAATGATTACTGTAACATGATTACTTAGAACAAATTTCATTATAATGGGTATGATTTCTAAAATTTGAATTTCACATGCCTTGCAGTAATAGGTTGAAAACCACTAATTCATAGCCACATTGCTTTCTATGTTATATTCTGTAATTACAAACATTTATAGCTACTTTGTCTTAAGCATGTTAAGTTCAAATAAAATGACAGTCATTTTATGTAAAACTAATCCTTATTCCGACTTGTGGTGAAAAATCAACATACCATTTTGCATCTAAAAACTCTAAAGAACTTCTGGATAATTTTAAATCTCGATCTTTTCAACCCTGTATACCACCATTCCCCATGTGAAATGGAAAAATCGTCTAAAAGAAATAACCCAAAATGCTTTTCAACATAAAAGTGGTAGCATAAGCAATAAATTTATTACTTTGGGATACCAAACGGCATATTTTGTTAATAGTGAACAAAAAGTAAAACATGCTACACAGAGGAACAAGTACTCAGTGTGCTGGAGTTTCTTATTGACAACATATTTGTTGAATTTGGAGGAAGACTTTTCAACAAATTGTCGGCATTCCTATGGAAACGAACTGTGCGCCTCTCCTTGCCGACCTCTTCTTATTTCATATGAGTCGGAGTTCCTTCAGACATTTGTAAAAACAAGAAGATCAAAGAAGCCAGATCATTTAATTTTACATTCAGATATATTGATGATGTTCTTTCCATTTACAATCCAAACTTTTCTGATTGGGTTCAATTAATATATCCCCAGAAATGGAAATTAAAGAAACAACAGACACGGCTTCCTCTGCCTCATTTTAGACTTATATCTCGAATTTGACATAAGCGGTCATCTATTTACCAGAATCTATAACAAACGAGACGATTTTAGTTTTGAAATTATCAATTTCCCCACCTTAGTATCAATATACCAACTTCAACTGCATATGGGATATACATTTCCCAACTCATTCGGTATTCAAGAGCTTGGAACTGCTACCTAGACTTTGTAAACGCCACCAGTGTCTGAGCAGAAAATTGATGAACCAGGGTATGTCAAAGAACGTCTCGTCCTTTTCCTAAAAAGTCGGAAGATATCAAGACCTTGTGGATGGTCTAGAAGTATAGATTCTAGGTACTGACGTTGTTTATTATCTTAATAACGTGTTATATGATTCTTTTATTTGTCTTAGTAAATTATTACTTTTACTGTTTAGTCTATTTTTGGTAATTTCCATTTGACGTGGCTCGGTACTTATACATCCCGTCAATGTGTTATTGTGCTATGGTAACAAATTTTGTATCCTTGTATTTCGTTTTTGCTAATGTGCTTTGTCTATATAGATATAGGAAGATGTGGTGTGAGTGCCAATGAGACAACTCTCCATCAAATAACAATTTATAAAGTAAACCATTATAGGTCAATGTACGGCCTTCAACACGGAGCCTTGGCTCACACCGAACAACAAGCTATAAAGGGCCCCAAAAGTACTTTTGTTTTCCTTTTTGACATATTTATTTGTTTTATAGTGCTTAAGATTATAACACAATGTTGACTGCTATACCCTATTTTGACATTTTACCTGGTTTGTCTGTTTGTTTTCTTCACACATCGTTGTCAATATAATGGAATTTGATGCGACTGTCATACAAGTGAGAGGTTTAGCTAGCTATAAAACCAGGTTTAATCCACCATTTTCTACTTAAGAAAATGCCTGTACCAAGTCAGGAATATGACAGTTGTTATCCATTCGTTTGATGTGTTTGAGCTTTTGATTTTGCCATTTGATTAGGGACTTTCCGTTTTGAATTTTCCTCGGAGTTCGGTATTTTTGTTATTTTACTTTTTGCATATAAGAGCGTACTGGTTCCTGGAAGTTTGATAGTACAAAAACAGGTACTTCTGATCCGAATAACAGGGTAAATGTGCCCTCCTATTATAATTTTATATAATTTTTTTATTATTCAAAAGAAACCTTCAACAAGGGTTCTACAGTGATCCTAAGTCCCCAAGATTTCATTTGATACCAAAACTAACAAAATAGTTCACCTATTGACAAAGAAACAGCTATGCGTAGGAACTATTTTGTTTAAAATTTATACTACCTTCTAGTATGTACTTTACGACCGGGCCCGAATTAGTTTTTCTATACCTTATGTAGCACCTGAGATCCCCACCGGATGTTAGGTTTGTGTTGCTCAGTTTTTACTTTTCCATGTTTTGTTTTGTTTTCTGTTGTTTGCTTTTGTGTCTGTTTCGTGTTTGCCATGGCGTTGTCAGTTTATTTTCGACTTATGTGCTTAAATTTCCCTTTGGTATCTTCCGTCCTTCTTTTACATAGATGAAGAGCATTTATTTCCGAAATTCCGAAAAAGTCTGCCAAAGTTGTGTGCAGAAAAAAAAAATCAAATTTTTTTTTTCCATAATATTTACGAAAAAACGTTTGCATTTATCTTTCGAAATAAAAAAGTTTCGTTTTTATGCTAAGAGGAAAGGCATGTCCAAAACAGGAATTTTTCTAAAAATTCTAAAGTTCGGCTACATGTAACTTTAAAAGTAGCATATGAAGGTTTATTTATTTTTTTATTTCATTTTTGATTTATCAGATAAACAAACTCGTCATAGATACCAGGATTAAAGTTCGGTACGCCAGACGCGCATTTCGTCTAGAAAAGGCTCATTAGTGACGCTCGAATAAAATAATAAATTAAATGACAAAATAAAGTACGAAATTGAAGAGCATATAAAAGTCCGAAAGGTATTGCCAAATACTAGTTCGGTAATAAATTCCTGTTGTAGAAAATCCTTAGTATTTCACAAATTCAAAGTTTTGTAAACACTTAATTTTAATATTCTGACCATATCACTGATAATTCATATCAACACAGAAGTGCTGACTACAGGGGTGTTGAGGATACCCTCGGGTAGAAAACCTCCACCAGCATAGCATGTTAAGACATTACTTACAAAAACATCACTGTTTGATCAAAACAGTATCGTACACCCTTGAATTTAAAGTTCTTTAGAAGATGTTCTAACGATTAATGTATATTGATATTAAAGACGGTTTTGTATTCGATCTATGTTTAAATCCCATGAAAATCGTATGTTCAACTAATTATTTCGGAAATGTTATTACAAATGTCTAATTATATCATAACTTAACGATCGTCATGTGTCATACATCATATTCTGTCTAATATATTAAACAACTTAGTGGTTTTTGGATTGTTATAATCATGTTATTTTGAAAATTAATTCTGAAAATGACAACTTACGTTTACATAGATCTTGGATGTATCTTTCTGTTACAGGTATTTGACCGTGTGTCCCATCGTATCGAAGAAGACGACCTGAAATTAAAAAGACGAATTGTGCTGATTCATTTCACACTTGGATTAATATTTTGTATTGCCGCCTTTAAAACTGTGTGCGTGGTGAATAACATAATATTCACAGCCGGCAAGACTGCACTGGTTATGTATGTAACTATTATTGTTTTTACAACGACATCATATATTGTCGTTGTAGTAGTAGTTGGATGTCCTACAAGTTACGAAACTTCTATTCCTTTAGTTATGATATTTTATAGAACATATGAAATACAGTTTGACCTCTTGGAGCTTTTCTTCAGTCTAATACTATCGGACTGGAAAATGACAGACTTTACGACAGCTACAACTGTGCTAGCCTGTGCTGATATCGTTTTAAATCTTTTCACACTTGGACATAATTTGACATAAGCGGTCATCTCATTACCAGAATCTATGACAAACGAGACGATTTTAATTTTGAAATTATCTATTTCCCCACCTTAGTAGCAATATACCAACGTCACCTGCATATGGGATATATATTTCCCAACTCATTCGGTATTCAGGAGCTTGCAGCTGCTACCAAGACTTTATAAAATGTCACCAGTGTCTGAGCAGAAAGTTGATGAACCAGGGTTATGTCAAAGAACGTTCGTCCTTTTCTAAAAAGATTCATCGGAAGATACCAAGACCTTGTTGATAAATATTCCGTATAAACTTCACAAATAATACACGATGGTCTTGAAGTATAGATTTTAGATACTGACGTTGTTGATCATCTTAATTACGTGTTATAGTGTTCTTTTGTTTGTCTTTGTAAATTATGAACTTTACTGCTTAGTCCATTTTGGTAATATCCTTTTGGCGTGGCTTGGTACTTATGCATCCCGCCAATGTGTTGTTGTGCTGTGGTCATTTTTGTATTCTTGTTTTTATTTATGTTTATGTGCTTTGTCTATTTGCCATTTTGTTTTCCTTTATTGAATTATTTGTTTGTTTTATAGTGATTAAGATTATAACACAATTTTGACTGCTGTACCCTATTTTTGACATTTTACCTATTATGTCTGTGGAATTTTAATTGACTGTCAAACAAATGAGAGGTTTAGCTAGTTATAAAACCAGGTTTAATCCACCATTTTCTACATTGGGAATGCCTGTAACAAGTCAGGAATATGACAGTTGTTTGCCATTCGTTTGATGTGTTAGGGCTTTTCATTTTGTCATTTGATAAGGAACTTTCCGAGTTCGGTATTATTGTTATTTTACTTTTTGGAAGAAATTGTTAAAACGTTTACGAAGACATGAAAAAGGGATTGGTTATTTCATATATTATTCGCTGTACTGCTTCCTCAGTTTTGCCAGTTAAAATGGCAGCTCGTTTAATAAGAGATACAGTGTCTGTGACCTATTCCGGACTGTATGTTGTTTCAGGAGACAACCAATTAACGCAATAGACCTATTTTTACATATTGTTTATGAACTATTTTATATCATAGTTAAACTATAATTTTAGTTATTAATAAGATTCTACATCAAGTAATTAATTAATAGATATCTTATATTTCTTCAAAAGCGTACTGTACCGTTTGTGGGGCACTTTATTTGGTTCATTTATTCATTTCATTATTAGATATTTTTAATTGTGTTTTCAGAAAGATTGATTATTGTTATTTTATTATTTTCAGAAATTTTTATTCATAAATTTTAGTGACATGGCAAACTTTGCATTATCATTCAAACTATTTTCGCCTTCTCAACCAATCAGGGATCTCGAGCTCGATTAAGTTTCCGGGAAAATTAGCTCGTGCAGTGATTGTCTCCTGGAAATGATTCCCAGCTCAGATTCTCAGGTGTGTAGACGTATAGATAAACTTTCCACCATGTACACTTTTTAAAAGTGATCTAACGCTATTATTGTGTTATATTTAGTGTTTTGAAGAAAATGTGTATTTCGGCATTTTCTGTGAATGAATCCCCCCTTCCCATTTGATGTATATTTTGGTTGACTACAACTGATTAGTTTTGGTCAGGGTGTGCATTGAATATATAAGCGAAACGTTGAATATTGACGTATTGAGACGTAGTTTATTTAGAAAGCGGTTCGCCGGTTAGTTGAGTTAAATTATGAGCTGAGTTTTTGAATAGTTCTTTGAACTGAATAAAAGTTGTCAGTTTGTGAATAACGAGATTCTATTAACTATTCAGCTTATCAGTTGTTTAGATTAAAGTTATTTATAGATTAAAGTTCAAAGACTGTAAACTTAAAGATATGAAAACGTAAAGCGAGTTTTAAATACAAACCCTGAGCAAAATGGCAAAGTGAGTCTGAGAGACATTTGAAATTATTAAACGTGTTGTTTTCAATTTTTACATCACTGGGTCGATACCACTGCTCGTGGACTATGAGACCTAGAGGGTATCATCAACTTAGTAGTCAGTACTTCGGTACTGACATGATTTATAACAAACTTTTCTAAAATTGTCCGTTTATAAATTTTAAATTTAAAGAAACTAAGGTTTCAACTCCCTCAGGCAAAGTTGACCTTAGATGAATTTGGCTATTTTTTAAGGTATTTTTGTCATATAGCTCTTCAACTGTTTCGGTACTTATACATCCCTCAATTTCAAATGTTTGGCATTGAGCGTTCCTGATGAAGGTAAATCCAGAAAAGCGCTTCGGACGCATGAAATTATTAAACGTGTTGTTTTCAATTTTTACATCTGTTAGACCCTGAAACTTGTGGTTTGACAAATATTGAGGCAGTTCTGAATAAGAGGCCATTGAATTGCACATTCATACATGAACGTGAAACGATGCAGCTGAATAATATTGTCTTTTATCAATTATGTTATAGGTAATGCATATTTTAAGGTTTTCTTGTCGTAGAACACCCCTCGGTGTATTCTACGACAAGAAAAACCTAAAATATCATTATCTGACTTATATACCGTCAAAAAGTATTGTTTTTTATAAAAATTTGCAAAATTTAGCATCCTATTTTACCGACCACACGAAAGTGGGATATTCCTTTCTGATGCGGTCAGGTTTTAATACGCCCTACGGCTCATTTAGAATGTGAAATAAAACTCACTAATTAATCTAGATATAAACCTTAGAAATTATTATCCATACACAATAAAAATATTACTGTAACTGCATGAAGTAAGACACAAATGAATTGTTACCATCTGATAACGGTGTATGAAAATACAAGACACTTTGTAAGTAATTTATTGTACCAACTTAGTTTATGGAAAGGGGAGGTGCTATTGTTTTTTTGTCGATTTGTAATGAGATTTTATCGCGGAAAAGTGATTATTTTTCAAAATTTTAATTGAATCGAATGAAATATTCAGAATGATTTTCTTTTGAATAGCAATACATTTTTTAACAGATAATCAGGATATAATTATATACCCTACCCCACCCGACGTCATTGTGAGGTACGTGAATGTTATTCAATAGAATATAAGAATATTTTATTAGTTAATCATTTGATAGAGTAAAAATATACATAAATGTAAAAAGTTAAGAACTGACACGAAGGGGCACGAAATCGTGATACATGTACATGTTACACGAAAACGAATATCAATACATGTAGGTTCAGTGTGTATCGTCCTAAACATGCATGAAATATTTGCCACTGGACGTTAAGTAACCATCAATCAATCAACCTATTCAGTATGAATCAATAAGATTTTCAAAATCTTACACACGAATATGTTAAATCTGGCTTTATTTTAAAGTGTTATGAAAGTTTTATATTAAAATTCATCTCGCATATATGATAATGTCTCTGTATTGTAGCGATAGATTAACAAAACTTCACTTTATTTGTTTCTAAAATTAAAATTCGGGCAATGACGATTTTTTTACGCCTATCATAAATTGAACTTTTAAAATAAATTCCCAAATCGGCAACAGAAACTATCAGACGAATATAATTTTGAAGTAAATTATAGTTTACATTTTATCAAGGAAAATAATGACCTCACACAGGTCATTATTTTATGCTTTAGAGCATATTTCATTGAAACATGGTATCGTCCGGGTTGATTCTTCGAAAGAATGACCTATCGCTCTGAAAGAAAATAATTAAATTTACTTGATTTTACCTCGTTCCACTTGAGAATCAACTTTCATGGTTTGATATTTGGTACCGGTCTATTCTGAAATTTTGGTATGCAAGTTTGATTTGTTGAAATATTTTTCAGACTTCCCTGTATACAGAAAGTTTGCGTGTAAGCAATTTCAGGACGGAAAGAGACTATTTTGTTTAACCTTTCAGTGATTTACACTCTTGTTCTTATTATTTGAATATTTTGTATCCTTGTAACTTGCTGGTCTTGAAACCGAGAACTAAGTTTCAAAAAGTCTGACTTTACTGTTGTTGTCCGTGCTTGAAACGACCACTATAATCAGGTCGGGCTAGATACATTTTGTCTGTATGTCTGTCTGTTACACTTTTATTGTTTGACCCTAACTTAATTACATATATTAGTTGTTACTCTGAAACTGACTTTAGAGTTAGATTGAGATCGTTCTTAATATTTGAGTAAAGAAAGATATACTGAGAGATATTACATCCGAGATACATCTTAATGTAAGGTCATAGAAGCTAGTTGCGACAGTGGAGATCAGGGTATTATAACCATCAGATATATATGCGAAAGCATAGGTCGGACCCTACCCTAGATTTAGACTAAAAGAAATTTTGTTGGGTTGACTGGTTACCAGACTCAGCCTCTAAGTTATATGATGGAATTGAAAGAGTTGGAAAGAAGGAGAAAAGAGCTGTCAGGATACAACTGGATGTACCAATACTAACAACTACTTTAAATTCATTGAAAGAACTGAAATCTTAAATTTATATCAACTCTACGATTTCTTATCATAAATTGATTTCCTTTCATATAATTCTCAATAATAAAGCCCTAATTACCTTAAGAAGTATGTTGTCATCGATGTTTTGTAGCAGATGCATTCCTATTCTACAGAATTACACTAACGATGATCTAAGGATATGATGTTTATAACCAGTAAATAAAACAAATTATGAAATAGCAATATAACATATAAAAATAACGAGCTATTTCATATAACATGTATAACATAGTTATGTACTTTTACAAAATATCACAAACTATACAATACAGAAATATAAAATGAAGTAATACATTACATCTGTTCTTAATCTAATCAATAGTTACTGTCATTGTAATTGACATCGGTGTCACGTGTACGATTTATTTTCTTATCTGTTGTTTTTATTAGTTGTTATTGGCTTTGAACTAGCTGTCATTAACTGCGAGTACTCTCATATCTGTACTTTTTAATTTTTGTTGTTGTTGTTGTTTTAAGAATGTATAAATACCCTGCCACGTCCGGTCTGTGTTTTGTTAGATGTGTTTCTGCTTTGTATCGATCTGATGAGTTAAGCCCTTCTCAACTGATTTTTACAGTTTGTTCTTATGTTGTGCTGTTACACCACTATCCCAGCTTAGGGAAGGGTTGAGTGATTATAAACATGTTTAGCCCGCGATATTCTTTATGTGTCTGTACCAAGTTAGGAGCCTCTACATGCTGTATTTTCAGTGGTAGTCGTTGGTTCATGTGTGTCTTATTTGTTTTCGTAAATTATTTTGTTAGGCCGTTAGCTTTCTCCATTGAATTGTTTTATATTTTTTATGTCGGAGCTTTTATAGCCGACTATACGGTATGGGTTTTCTCGTTTTTGAAGTCTGTACGGTTGCCTATAATTACTTACATCGACCTCATTTGAACTTTGGTGGATAGTTGTCTCATTGGCAATGATACAATATCTCTTTATCTTTATATTGACCATTTACTCACTTCATTTACATATATAACACTAATGTTTTCTATTCAATATTGTTGGTCGACTATCAAAACTATAATAAATATACTCGTAGCTTAATAATTATAATTATTATAAATTTTAATGAAGTTATTGTTGATAAATGCAGTTATAGCATTGATTATATACTGTACGTAAAGTAGCCATAATATATATATATATATATATAAATGACTGCATCACAAAATCTTAACATTGGACAATCAACCATGAAAATTCGAGCAAGTTCAGATGAACCCAGCTAGACAGACATATAAAAAGAAGATGTGGTATGATTGCCAATGAGACAACTGTCCACAAGAGACCAAAATGACACAGAAATTAACAACTATAGGTCACCGTACGGCCTTCAACGATGAGCAAAGCCCATACCGCATAGTCAGCTATAAAGGCCCCGTAATGACAATGTAAAACAATTCAAACGAGAAAACTAACGGCCTTATTTATGTAAAAATGAACGAAAACAAATATGTAACACATAAACAAACGACAACCACTGAATTACAGACTCCTGACTTGGGACAGGCACATACATACATAATGTGGCGGGGTTAAACATGTACATTACAATCATTCCATACACTAAACATAGTCGACCTACTGCTTAAGGTAAATGGACCATAGCATAAAACTTTGATCACTCATCCATATAATACTTAAGGTCAGGTTAACCCTGAATTACGGAAATGTTGACCTTGCATTCATTCTATATTCTAAATAATGGTGTCGTATAGGTTCAAGATAAAAGGTAAAATTCATTGTCGAAATGATATTGAATATTTACAATGTTGTAAAAATATGAAACATAAACAAAATTAGCTAAAATTATGCGAATCACCCTTTGAAATGGACATACAAATTGATATTTTGATGGATTGCCCATAAAAGCGTTTCCGCTTATTTTCAATGGGTTTCTTTTAATGTATTACACGTGTTAACCGTGAGCAAAATGGCACAAGTCGAACTTATTTTTTCTTTAAGATGCTGTTAAGATATTCACACTTTAACCACGATTTGATTTTATTCTTAATTCGGCTTTCATAAAGCCATGGTACTTTATTGACCTTAAGGATTAAGGATACGGGTTCCAGTCCATCATTGAAAAGGTAAAACAACAAAATACCGAACTCCCAGGAAAATTCAAAACGGAAAGTTCCTTAACAATTGGCAAAATGAAAAGCTCAAACACATCAAACGAATGGAAAACAACTATCATATTCCTGACTTGGTACAGGCATTTTCTTATGCAAAAATGGTGGATTAAACATGGTTTTAAAGCTAGCTTAACCTCTCACTTGTATGACAGGCTCATAAAATTCCATTATATTGACAACAATGTGTGAACAAAACAAACAGATATAATAAGTAAAATGTCAAAATAGGGTACAGCAGTCAACATTGTGTTATAATCTCAATCACTATACAAAACAAACAAATATGTCAACAAAGAAATACAAAATATAGACAAAACATATACGCAACATTGAAACACAAGAATACAAAAATGACAACAGCACAACAACACAATGGCGGGATGAACAAGTACCGAGCCACGTCTAAAGAATATTACAAAAATGGACCAAACAGTAAACGTTGATTATTAATTAAGACGTTAAGGAATAACGAAAATTTTAATCCTTTGATTTTTGGAACAAAGTTGGATTTTGCGTTGTATCTATGGTGTTCCTTAAAAATTGTCTTTCAGATATTTTGGTTATTTGCCTTTGTAGATTTTGTGCACATGTCCCTATCACAATTGCTTAATTCTGTTTTCACTGTTCAGCAAAGATTAGCCTCAATAGTTCTGGTTTGCCAACGCTTGTTCTAGGACCTAATTTGTAAACGAATCAAACATTTGTTAACAAGTTTTTCTTAACTTCTGTGATACGCTAACATACCAAGACTTTTGCATGCAAGATATTAGGTATCCAAATCTTCTACCTTTTGAAATAAAAAAAAACACTTTATGCAAAGAACTGATGCAACATATGCCGCCTGATTAACTAACATACTAATTCTCACACTCTGCTATATTTGTCGCAGGCGAGACAAAAATTCATACTGGTAAATTCTTTAACCTTTTAACACGTTTATGAGACAAAAGGATTGATTAGTCAATCCATGGACAATTACTTGTAGTACTCCAAAACATGTCCGCTTTCGTTTTGTAACATTTCATTATAGATAATTTTTTTTTTAATTTAAAGTGTTAATCTAGCTGATATAATTGAAAACTACATGTAAGAGTCATAACCTGACTTTGTCTCCTACCGTATTCAAAGGAGTTTAGTTGTTTTGTTTTATATCAAAATATTGATGTAATAAAACATCCTTTAATTTAAACAAATCAAACCCCTTCAAATTATAATATGAAACAAATTCACAAAACATGTTGGCCTTTGCGTGCTGCCTATCTATGAGTTTATTTATCATTATTTATAATCAAATTTTGAGGTTTACATTTTATACCCTTGTTTTCTTTATGTTTCGTATACATAATATATGTAACGTAATACGTTTAGCAAAAGTTTCATAGAAATTCTACAACGTCACATTTAACAAAGAAAACCTCGATTTTAAACTTCAGAAGAACGAATTGAATGTTTAAGTTTTATTTAAATAAGAATATGTGATATGATAGCGTCTATACGACAACTATCTACCAGAGTTCAAGTTAGGTAGATATAAGCAACTATAGGTCAGTTCAGTTGAACACCAAATTATAAGAACATGAAAATAAGTGCCGTATAAATGTGTGACGAAAAACTATTCCTAATCACTTTAATAGACAGCTATTTTGTTTTCTAAGTACTTAAATCCTTGCAGTTCTTGATCATTTTCATCATATCCCCTTTTCTTTGTCTTATTGGATTATTGACCTCCTGAATACAAGTCTTTCAGTAAATTTTAAGATTTCTCAGTTATTTTATGGTAAGTTATGTTTTAATTGATATTTAGTATGGTAAATGGTAGAACTATATATATTCCATCGCCCATGACAAATACATTTACATCCGATAATTTCGTTAGGTATACATTAAGTTACGTCGCTGGTGCATTTATTTATTTCATATCTGAAAAGAAAATAAAACTTGTAAATACATAAGAGTTATTATCCGAGTTATTACAATTATAGTATGTGACAATTTTAATGTTTACAAAATACATGACGTTTTCGGAAAGTCAGTAATGAAGCTAAAATAGAAATTAACTTTACCAAAATTATTTATAGGTCTAAAAATAACTCTGTGTTTATCATGGTTACAATAGACAGAACAGGTTTTAAAATTTCGACAGATTTAAATGGATCTTTTAAGAGATTGACAATTAAAATACTTTAATATTATAATAAGAACAAAAAATCTTCACATTTGTTCACTAAATTGTCAAGGTCTAGCGAGAAAAGAAAAACGCTTTAGGTTATTCTCTTGGTTTCAACAACAGAAATGTGACATTTTAATGGCACAAGAAACTCATTTGTCAAAAGATATGATAAAGCAAATTAATAATGAATTCATTTCATGGCAAACATCTTCATAGCCTAGGCAAAACAAAATCGAGGGAGTATCTTTCTTTATTAACAAATCACTTGATTTTAAATTGATTAATGAATTTTGTGATAAAGAAGAGAATTATCATAATCAATATGGAAATTCAAGATAAGATCTTTACCTTATTAAACTTGTATGCACATAATGAAGTTCATGCAAGAAACCAATTTTATAAAAAGTAAGTAAATTAATTGAAGAGCACACTCTTGGTGCTTTAAAAGTAGGGGAGATATGAATGATCTACTCTCAACTTTAGATACAAAAATGATAAACTACATACAACGTTTAAAAAGCCAGTCAACTGTTTAAAACGATTAATTTAAACACATAAACTGATAGACATTTGGAGACAATTAAATAAAGATAAAAACAATACACATGGAAAAGGAAAAATTCCACAAATGAACATAGTAGAATAGACTTTTTATAATAAGCACACAAACACGCATAAATACTGTATCTGCTGACATCAGGCTAGCGCAAATTTCAATCACAGACCAACTATCTATTTCGCTTAAATTAGACATTTATGCAAACAATCGTGGAAAAGGATATTTTAAAATGAATAATAGTATATTAACTGATACTCAGTACCATAAACTAATAAATAAGTTAATCGGAAAGTATGAGCAAAATGTTAATTTTGAGAATGTCCTAAATCAGTGGGACCTGCTCAAAACTGGCATAAGAGAGTCCACTATCCAATACTGTAAATCTAAAGCTAAAGAAAGGAAAAATCATATTTTATTTATGGAAAACAAACTAAAAACTTTAAATGAAAGATTAGACAAATTATCTGATGGAAAAATAATGATTTTTTAATCAGATAAAAATTTAGAAAAGAATTAGAAGTAAAACTCTTTAAAAGCCAAAGGTGCCAAAGTAAGATCAAGAATAAAATGGGTAGAGGAAGGGAAAAGTACTAAGTACTTTTATCCCTAGAAAAGAATAGACAAGCTAAAAATATATTAATAAATTAACGACAAAAATGGTGAGGTTACTGTAGATCAAAGTTTTTAGATATAAGTAAAAGTATTATAAATCTCTGTACAAAAGCACATGTCCTGAAAAACTGAAATTTTAAAGACATAGATAATACCCACATTGACCACGCTTTAACCCTTGTGAAAGTAAACAAGTGGATGGTAAATTAACCATAGAAGAGTTAACATCTTCTGTTTGTAATATGAAACTAAACAAAACTCCAGGCAAAGACGGTTTTTATATAGATTAGACCGTTGGTTTTCCTGTTTGAATGGTTTTACACTAGTCATTTTGGGGCCCTTTATAGCTTGCTGTTCGGTGTGGGCCAAGGCTCCGTGTTGAAGGCCGTACTTTGACCTATAGTGGTTTACTTTTACAAATTGTGACTTGGATGGAGAGTTGTCTCATTGGCACTCATACCACATCTTCTTATATCTATTTAGCACAAAGACTTAAAAAATTCTACCCCTAATCATACACAGAGATCAAAATGGTTATGTTAAAAATCGATATATAGGATTCAACGTACGTCAAATTCAAGATATTATAGATTATGCTGAAAACTTTAATATTGATGGAGCTATACTATTCATAGACTTTTCTAAAGCGTTCGACTCACTAGAATGGGACTTTATGCTGGAATCATTACAAAAATTTGGATTTAATGAGTCTTTTCAAAAGTGGGTCAAAACACTATATCATGATATAAAAGGATGTATTTTAAATAACGGGTGGATCTCTGAAACCTTCGGGATTCAACAGGGAATTAGACAAGGATGCCCTTTAAGTGCTTTATTGTTTGTTTTATCAGTCGAAATACTGGCTTGTAGAATAAGGGATAATAATGATCTGAAAGGGATACAAATAAAAATTGATAAAAAAACTCATAGCCTAAAAATCTCACAACTATCAGATGATACAACTCTCTTTTAAGATCTAAAGATGAAATAAGACATGCACTAAATTTAATAGAAACTTTTGGATCTTTTTCTGGACTTAAACCCAATAGAGAAAAACAAAACAAAAAAAAAAAACAGAAGGTATATGGCTAAGTAAACTAAAACATTGCAAAGACAAATTTGAAAGTATCAATTGGAAAGATAAAGTGAAAAGTCTTGGTATTTATTTTGGCCTTAACAAAAAAGAATGTGAAACACTTAATATAGATAAACAGTTTGAAAAATCAGAAAAAATACTAAACGATTGGAAGAAAAGAAAATTGAGTATGATTGGAAAGATAACTATAATCAAAACACTAGTTATTCCCAATATAACATATGTTGCTTCATTGATAAATCTAAGCAACGAGACTATAAGTCAATTTAAAAAAATCTTATTTAATTTTTATGGGAGGGTGGTAGTGAGAAAGTTAAACGCTCAGTGTTAAGAAAAGATTATATTGAAGGGGGATTGAAAATGACGGATATTGATGCATACATTGAGGCTATCAAAATAAACTGGGTTAAAATATTAACTGATGAAACTTGTGCTAACTGGAAAATCATACCAACCTATTATTTCAGGGAGTTTGGGGATAATAATTTGATATTTAAAATGAATCTTAATTCTCATAAGTCATCAGAAAACCTAAAAATGTACCTACATTTTACTCTGGAATCTTGAAATAATGGATGAAAATGGAGGAAGACTATAGTACTTGATAATTATAGAGATATAAAAAGCAAGTTATATGGGAAATCAAATAAAAAATTCATGGCAAAGTTTATATTTTAGTCATTTGGTAAAAGAAAACATAATTTTCGTTAATGATGTAATTGATGATAAAGGAGAAATTTCTCATAAAGTATTAGATAAACCGAAAAGAAACAAAACTGGATCACTGAACTATGTACTCTTTGAAAAGCCTTACCCAAAAGTTTGACCAAAAATAAAAGAATAATATATCAAAACATACTAAAATTAACATAACACAAGACATTTAAAATGTTTTGTAATGGATTGTATTACAATCTAGACAAAAGTAAGTTTAAAGAAATTTATAATATTATAATCAGGTCTAATATAGAGCTTCCAGTAGGTTTTGCTCATGGAAAACCAACTATCATGCGAAAATGTTATTTCTTTTATAAAGAAAAATCTATCTTTACCTTTCTTTTGTTAAAAGATAATAGATTGAAAGTAGTTAATAGGGAAACTGTGAGCTATGTTTCAAATCTGATAGCTATAACAATTTCTTCTTTGAATGCATATGGGTTAAAACTATTGGACATTACTACACAAAATATGTATGTATTTTAATATTGGTCAGCATGTTTTTGTCTTAAAAATCATGTAATAGGATATAAAATTGAAGATGTTGAATATAATATACCTAATCATATTATAACAATTGTTTGCTTTGTGATTTATAAATACTTTTATTTATCAGAAAAGAGATATGTGAATATGATGTCAGTCCTACAAAATGAAATTGAAACACAAATTTTATATCATTTTGAGAACATATGAAAATCTTAGAAATTTGATTCTTTATTTCTTTTGTTTGCATTGGGATGGCTTAGTACACAAATGTAGTACCACAGTATAGAAAAGAATCATTGAAATAAAAGGAAGAAAAATTCTCAACAAGAACTGCTCCTTTCTTCATTTTTTTAAATACCAGATATGATATATTATTCTATGTTTGATGTAATTGAATGATAAGATACTATCTAAAAAAAAAAAAAAAAATAATCGTTATTCAATCATACTGACCTTTCGGCCCGAAGGATTAGAAACCATTCTTTTACTTTCGTTTTAAAGTCCGAAACTAAAAGCTAAACAAAAGACGGTCAAAGTTACGTTTTCTTTTCATTGTATCTCAGTCGATAGGCCACCAAAAGTATACATGTTTGTAGAATTACTCTGTAAATTGAAACTAACACGTAATGATATATAGATGTATAAGAAGTTTGCCAATGAAATCCCTGGTTTTATTGGTAATTAACAATACAATTAGAACCTTAGTGCCATTGTTGTAACACTAAGAGGCTTTGTTAACAACTATTAGTGAAATAAAATATCTAAAGTTGGTAAAAAAAAAAAAAAAAAGAAAAAGCATTTATTGCAGCTTTGAGTTAGTATTTATTCGGACAAATTATATGGCATATATAAAGAAACAGCTAATGACGGATATTTCTGTATTTACGTTTGTTGTGTATGCTTAAAACATGAGTACAAGATGTAAAAGTGTTGCTTAGTCTTTAGTTTTCTATGTTGTGTTTTGTGTACTGTTTGTCTGTTTGTCTTTTTCTTTTTTAGCCATGGCGTTGTCAGTTTATTTTCGATTTATGAGTTTGAATGTCCCTCTGGTATATTTCGCCCCTCTTTTGTAAGAAAGATATGTCAGACCCTGAATTTAAAATGTATACATTCATATATTTTCTGATGTTTGTGTGTTTTAGAATTTTATAAATGATCTCAAACAATTATAATCACATGAAAAAATATTTGTATATGACTTTACTATTGAAATGCCTCAATTGAGCATTGTAAAAAGACAACCGTATTATTGCAAACTTACATGCACAACAAATTTAAAAAACCGTGAAACATTGAGTTAAATGTAAACATTGTGATATTTTCATTTAAAATATTCGTTTAACGAAATGTACATTACTTCATATGTAAATATATACAAGGAAACAAAATGGTTCGTATTTTTTTCTCGCCTATCTCCTAAAAATTATTATGAAAAGATCATGAATCTCATTTTTTAATTGGTGACTTTGGATATTATTCACTTGAGATTGATCCTTAGGCATCAAATAAGCACTTTTAGTACTGATTTTGTTTATTGATGATTGCAAAAGATCGACTTGCTGTTTATAAGATTCCAATTCGGATATCAAAATTGAAAAGAAAACTTTTAAGGTATTTTCAATGATTTAACATTATGTCAATGTAAATTATAGACTCCATGGAAAGGAAAACATATCACATCTGAAATTTAGTTTAACACATGAAATAGAAATCCAATTGACGCTTAATTAATCTTGAAACACCTAGATTTTCTGATTCGAAGGTACTACGGTGTTTGATGTCAATAGACTTCCTTAATTTGGTATTTGCTGTTTATACTCCAAGTGCACGACAATCAGGATTTACCGCAGAACCAGGGCGGCACACAGTCAGAATAATGTAGAGTTAAATAGCTATCAATTTGTAATTAGACTAAACGTGACTTGTCGTATGCGTCACGAAAGCATAGTGCTCCACTGCAACAAACAATTAATTGGGCAGATTACCATTATTCTCATTTATAAAACAGAAGATGCGTAATATGTTTGCCAAAAAATCACCACGATTGAACATATCCCCTTCTTCTTGCATCTGGTGTATTTAAATTGAGATCATTCATTTCATTCGTGAAGCTAATATAATTATATACCAACAGTATTGGGATGCAAATATACGTAATAATGCCTACTTGGTATTGAACTAAATTCTATTGACGAAATGCACACATGTTCACCTGTATGACCAAGGACTTTTAACACACAAGGAACTCGGCTTTTTTCATTACATTTTGTAAAAAGGACTTATACTAAGGAAGGCTATTTGTTGTACCCGAATATTTCTACATACTTTTCCATTTCATATTTTATGACACATTTACGCATTACACAACAGTTTAGCCTGAAACATTTTCTGAGATGTGTTTCCTTGGAAATTCGCTTAAAAAATTCTGGTGAAGGCAATTTGTAAAAAGGAAACCTTACAGTGTTTTTCCCCGCATCTTTCTTTTTGATAAGCCAAGATGATATTTTGGGTGCTAGAATTAAATATGTGTTAACGGTGGTGTCGGACACGTCTGCATAAAGAATTTCCAGTTTTACATATGATATAAATGTCTTCAGATTTGCACAACGATTCTAATATAAGAATTGTTAAGATGGTAAAATACGGAGAGGTTGTAATAAAATCGTATTGACAAATTTCTCTCCTGAACAAATAATCTTCTTTAGTGTCAATGTATCTATGAAATCTAATACCATATCAGGTGTTTATCTTTTAAAAATAGAAATACAGGTAATGAATGATGGTTGATCTTTTATATAGAATTCTATTCTATTTATTCTATTTTAGGTGAAATTATTACGATGCTCTAATATTATATCATGCTTTGGGAATTTTCACTACGGTTCATATGTTTTGTGTTAAGACGGTGCAATAACACACATACTTTAGTGATTTTATAGCATATTTGTTGTAACTCTTAAAGTAATATCTAAAAATGACAATTCCATTTTACTTAGATCTTGGATGTACCTTTTTATTACAGGTTGTTGAACATGCGTCCTGTTGTGGAAAAAGTTTATATCGCTCAAAGGATCAGAAAATCAGTGATGAACAAGAAAAAGAACATCAGTTGAAATGGCAGACTCGAATTTTATTTATTCGTACAACATTTGGATTAATATCTAACATCGCTAGCTTTATAGTTGTTTGTGTAGTGAATTAAAAAAAAATTCACAGCAGAACAGACTGATCTTGGATTATTTATATTTATTGTAGTGTTTACTGTGATAACATACATTAATACCGAACTAGTTATATGGTTGATAAGAAACGAACTTGACAATATTGATGATGTCCTTTGTTCTATGATAGTTTATAGAAAATATGAGATAGATTTTGATATCTTGGTGCTTATTACAGTCTGTTGATATCAAACTGGGAAATAAAACTTTTTACAGCAGCTACATCTGCACTGGCATGCGTAGATATAGGTGTAAATATGATTATACTTGCAAGGAATGTTTATGACACTGAAGACAAAAAACTTATTTGTCGTACTATTTTATTTACTGTTTTTCTTCCACCAATTCTACCACTTTATGCATTATATTTGCAGTGTTTTCAGAAATAATAGAAGCTGAGTCATGTTTTAATGTACTAGATAACACAATCTTACATTTAATATAATCTGATGAGTTATTTTCAACGCATTTATAATTCCTTAAACTATCGTTTTTAAATGTGTGTCTACATCACCCACATGTATTTTCACAATTAACCGATTGATTGATTAATGGTAGACAGTTGTCCAAAAGAGTACATATGAAACGTGTTATCCAAAGTCCCGAAATATCATGAGCCTGAATCCATCAATTGAAAACACAGCTTTAAGATACTGATGAATTCATTCGAAGATTATGCCAGACAATCGGTTAAACAGGAGAAAAAAGACGTAGATACTTTTTCCGAAGGGATTTTTTTCTTTGCTGTTATGATAAATTACTTGATCTACAGCAGTAGGCCGAGTTTCCCTGTAAATTAGTCACTGAATAACCAGGGCAATTACCCATATTTAGAAGTAGTTAGTTGGTTTTACAACTAATAGTTAATACAAACCTTTACGGAAAATGTACAGTTTTGTCCAGATTAGTGTCTAAGTATTAGAACTTTATGATCATTGACCTTAACCTTTTGTAAAGAACCGTTAATCAGTTGTCCTGATGAATTCATGCGTCTTATGGACTATTCTCGCAAACAGCTTAAACTTTAATTAAATATTGTAATTGGTAAGTCTCTGAGTCGTCATAAGTTAGTTTCATCATTCTAATTGAGCTGTCTTGTGATAACTCATACGCAAACGTAGATACAAGTATCTTGTCATAGGGAGGATGAATCCTATTTTGTAAAAATCACTCTGATTCTAAAAAAATTTTCTGAAACTGACATTATCACGATGCTTGATTTCTTTATTGACAACATATTTGTTACGTCTTTTCTTTTTAGCCATGGCGTAGTCAGTTTATTTTCGACTTATGAGTTTGAATATCCATCTTGGTATCTTTCGCCTCTCTTTTATAGCCCAATACTAAAGTTTTTATATTAAAATATGTAATCCTATCTTGGTTTTGCTTACATATACTTTGTTCTGAAACAAAATGGATCTTAACTATTAATTTAATACCAAACAGAAAACAATAAACTTGCGGAAAAGATGGTATACCGCAAACAAAAGGTGCAAAACTAGTACACCATATCCTGATTTCGACAAATAATGTCTCTTCAGTGATGTTAAGAATCGAAACGATATTTGGAAGACCATATAATTTACCTCAATTTAGGATAGACTCTTGAAGTTTGAAGAGTCGAAATAAGATGAACGGATCATATAAACCCGAAGGCAAATATAATACAAGCCCAAACGAAAAACTATTAACAAGTCTTAATTGAAAACAACGTTCAAACCTATGATTGCGTTGGATAAAACCGCAATTTTATACGTGTGCATGCAAAACAAATTTCTCGGTAGAGGGTCTAAATACAGCACAAACAACATTTTCCAAAAGACCAAAAAGTGAAAAAGTATATTTTAACAAAACACATTTGACTAGCAGGTCGAACAACGGATGTTCTTAAACCCTGCTGACTGACATATATATATGATACTTATATTAGGTAATATACGAAGAGCATGCTAAAAATTTCAAATTTGTTGCCTAAACAAATAGCCTTCTTTAGTGTTTATGTATCTATCAAATATAATACAATACCAGGTGTTTATTTTAAAAATATCTACGGAATACAGGTAATGATGGTTGATCTTTTCTATACACTTCTGTATCTATATATCGGTGGAAAATATTACTATATGCTAATAATATATCATGCGTGGGGATTTCCACTGCGGATCATTGTATTCTGTTAAAACATTTCAATAATCACCTTTATACTACAGGTTGTTGAACATGTGTCCTGTTGTGGAAACAAGTATATACTCAATGGATCAGAAATTATGTAATGAACAAAAATAAAAATATCAGTTTAAATGGCAGACTTGAATTTTATTTATTCGTATTACATTCGGATAAATATTCAATTTCGCTAGCTTTATAGCTGTTTGTGTAGGGAAAAGGAGACATTCATAGCAGTAAAGACTGCTTTTGGATTATTTGTATTTATTGTAGTGTTTACTGTGATAACATACATTGATACTGAAGTAGTTATTTGGTTGATAAGAAACAAACTTTACAATATTGATGATGTCCTTCGTTCTATTATAATTTAAAGAATACATGAAATAGAGTTTGATATTTTGGTGCTTTACTACGGTCTGGTGAAAACAAACTGGGAAATGAAACAGTTTACAGCAGTTTTTTATCTTGATCATAAGACGCACACCACCTATTCTTTGTCCCCATTCCTACCCACGTTAAATCTTAATTTTCTAACATTTAATGCGATGTAGACTTACCTTAAAACGATTGTTTTAATGTAAATCTACAATGCATACACGTATTTTCAAAAGAACCGATTGATCAATTGATATTAGTTAATTGTCACAAATGAGGACTCATGAATAAAAAAAAATATAGGGTATACGTTAACGAGCGCTCAACCCAAAGACACAAGAATAAAGCTCTCTGGAGGCCGATATTCGATTCTAGAAATAGACCAACGTTTAGTAGATTTGTCAAACTCGTAATCGCTTGGTATAGAGAAAATGTTAGTAGTTTTAACAAAATCAATCAATGTTTTGCAATCAACACTATTTTCTCGAAATGGCAGATGACAACCCTATTTTTTATCTTGATCAAAGACGCACATCACCTATTCTTGGCCCCCATTCCTAACCACGTATAATTTTCACTTTCTAACTTTTATGGGGCAGGGATCAATATACCGTTATTAAAACAGCAGACCTTATTGGTTATCGGAACTTTGGATACACCAAACCAGGTTCTCTATATCTGAGAAACAGGCAATAAATGCCCTCAGTTTTTGAATTCATTCATACATTTTTATATTATTCAAAATTATCAGTCAAATGTTTTCTATAGGGATCACCGGTCCTTCACCTTCATTTCTTACCTAAATTGCCGAAATTTGTTCTACATAGTTTGATGTTTGCGCCTATGCGTGGGTAATATTTTGTTTTAAATATGTACTACTTTCCAGTATGTTCTTTTGGCCGGGCCTTATTTAGTGGTATTGAATCTTCCAAAATCCATCCGGATTGGTTTGCAGAGAATTCTGCTCAAACCGGTGGAAGCGGCCGTCTCAGACTTGCAGTGAGGTGAGAGTTATATTTTTTACTCCATGTTGAAGGCCTCATTGTGACTTTAAGATGAAAAACAGCAAAACGAACTGTTACAAAAGTTACATAAAAGTACATACAATACAAAATCAATACAGGAATGGCACTTTACTTTATAGTAATGGTAACAAGACAAATATGATTTTTTTAAGAACTCCGTATTAAAGAAAACTTTCAGTTACAGAAAGCAAGCTCAAAGAACTTAACCTGCTGATATGAAAACTTGCCGTCCAATACTCTTATGTCGACGAATGCAATGTATAGTAGATTTCAAGCAGCATCGCTATTAACAGTACAAGGTTAGCAGATCCTACTTAACATTTGGCACACGTCGTGTTGCTTATGTTATAAATAAAGGCAACAGTAGTATACCGCTGTTCGAAATCGATTGAGAAAAAAGAAATCCGGGTTACAAACTAAAACTGAGGGAAACACATCAAATATAAGAGGAGAACTACGACACAACAGAAACACAACATTAAAATGTAACACACACAGAAACGAACTATAATATAACAATGGCCATTTTCTTGACTTGGTACAGGACATTTTAAGAAAAAAATGGTGGGTTGAACCTGGTTTTGTGGCTAGCCAAACCTCCCGCTTTTATGGCAATGTTATATATAATATTAAAATGACAACATTACATGACAGGACTACAATACAAATAATTGGGAGAACATATAGGACAGTCTTGTATGAAGTCAGCCTCATATTAATAAAGGAAGAAGTCAACAAGAAGAGGAGCCCAGTTGGTTCCCATTAGAATACCGATTGTTTGTTAAAAACACGTCCTCCAAACGTAACAAATATGTTGTCAATCAAGAAATCAAGCATCTTGTTAATGTCAGATTCAGAGAAATTTTTGTTTGAATCAGAGTGATTTTTACGAAGTATGATGTATTTTCCTGACAAGAAACTTGTATCTACATAAGCCATTTTTTTTATGAAATAAGGCAGGACCAACTCTTTCAAATTGTCTTTTAGTTCGGAATGGAAACATTTTGTGTAAAGTGAAGAAAAGTCAAATGTTTTTATACTATTGCAAGACGAAAGAGTCTTATATTGTATGTACTCTAAAAGATCTTTGGAATTTTTAGTTTCCACATCTGATTCTCGCCACCTCTAGAATAGGTAGTTTCACAATAATAATGCCCGGCTTTGATTGCTGATAAAACTGATGTTAATAATTTAGAAATAGATTTCGTGGAGCACTTGGAAGACCCAGCAATATAACGTTGTTTGTAATGACACTTATGAGGTTTAGGTATTCAATACAGTGAAGGAAGATCCAGTTCTTCATCTTTGGTTGAACATAGAACAGACCTATGATTATCCCTTATTTCCTCCTTGGTAAGTGTCGTTGCGGAGAATGTTGACTTTCCAAGTGAATTGTCAATACCTTATTCATTCATCAAGCAGTTTATGTAATGTGGTTTACACACAAAAACGATTTTGTTTGGGGCTTTGTTTGCGGGGACAGCAACATATTTGTCATGGAGGATGGTCAGGTGTTTTGCAATATTTGTGTCTTTAAAGAATGATGTAGCATAGGTATTCATAGACCCATTCAGTTTTCAATTCTGTTTGTATCAACGACCTCACAGCCATAATCTATTCAGAATGAGTATCAACGTCCTGTTTCTTGATTTTAATCTATTGCCTGGCACAATCCTCGACTGAATCCATCAGTATTTTGAAGTTGTTTCCAATTGATGGATTTAGGCTCACGATATTTCGGGCCTTTTCGCAGAGAAGTGTTATTGACATTGTTTATGTCCGGGAACTAGTAAAGGTGCAATCAGGAGGTTTAGACTTGAAGTCATCCATATTGAGGTCCTGCAACACGTGTTTGTAATTAAAAATTTTAGTTGCAATTGGTTTGGTATAGGTATAAGGAACGATAGGTACAGGCTGATCTTTAAAGGAAATAGGGAGGTATTGTCGGGTGAACTGATTTATGATGACGGATATTGGCCAAATTAACGGCATCGAGATCTTTGTTGGCAAAGGAAAGTTTAAGAAAGAAACTTTTCTTCTTTTCATCTTTTTCAAAGCAAACTGGTTTGAAAAGTTTGTGACTGGCAATATCTGAGATGATAGCTATAAGTTTGTATTGGTTTGAATGGGGGTTTGTGACATTGGTTTTCAAACATAAGTTGTTCAGGTAATGACGTTTTGAAAGGAGCAAAGAATAAAGCTTCATGCGAATGTGATGAATACTAAACGGCTTTAGCATAAATGGCAGCAGGTCATTAATAGAGACATCATGGAGATAGGTGATATTAAATGACGATGACCATGACTGCGTCTACGTCGATGAGTAGAGTTGAAAATGTTCATTAAATTCACGAGCTACAGAAAGGATTAGGTAGAATACCTATACAATCAATTTTGTCATCGCAACCATATGGTGTCGCAGTTTCCAATTGTCGAATCCAGTAGTTTTCTTTTTGTCTACGGAGAGGTGTTGAAAGAATAGGATTTTTAATCCTTTGGTATATTTTATCGAAGATGCGAACTTGCATAGAAAGTATTTAATGATCTGGTTGATTAAAATGCTGGCAAGCAATGTTGCTTGCATTGTTGTTGATGTCTGATCTATGGTCGCACATACGTTTATTCAACCTTCCTTTTGTTTCACCCACATATACCAATCTGCAAAGGTTACAACCTAATCCTTAGACAAGATTTGTTGATTTACAATTCAGATTATCGTAGCTTCTAGTAAAATAAGATTTGTTTTAGTTAAATTGCTAGTGAATTGACCATCTGCTATCAAAATTTTACAGGTTTTGCAGTTTTTGGTTTTACCTTTCGATATGAGACAGTGTTGTTCAGAGTCATTAAAATCCAAAATGTTTTGTATAAGAACTGAACAAGGCCGCGTATGTAGATTATTTAGGTTGTCATTAGTATGATGATATGAATGTGTCATATTTGAGATATTTGCCATGTCTGGTGATGAGAGGACACATGCCGTATCGGACGACACCGTGTCCATGATGATGTCTGTTTCGGGCCTTTTTTATACCGAGAGTCCGAGCCAGCATTCTATTTATTCTTCATATGTTCTTGCATATAATCGTTTAATAAAAACCGACAGAAGGTACCAAATGGGCAACCAAAATCAAAAGTTATAAAAACATCTGTAAACAAAAACGCTAAATGTTTTCCATAATTTTATATATTTACCGGATATTCGCTGTTCATTTAGGACTTATAGCAGACCAGATGGTCACAAAGTCAGTCTGGGAAGAATTTCCCTTTGGCTATGAGAGCTATCAATTTGAAATCAGACTAAGTCAGTTAAGTACAATTCAGGGTAAATTCATATCACATTAACATGTAATTGTCCTGAAATTGCATGCAATATTTGCCTCCAGACATTAAACAAGCATTAACAAATCCTTTTTTATTTACATATGCTAAAGATCTTAACACTAACTGATACATGTACTTATGTAATAACATGTTTTATAAAAGATAATACTTGTTGAAATAGGCAGATCTAGATCTGTTTTCATGTGTGCATTAGAAGCTATTAGTTCAATACCTGAATATAAAGGCTATATTTGTCATACAGAATTATTGACACATTTACATGTTTTAAATTTTATCATTAGTTTTTACGTTAGTTTCCTAACTTTCATAACGATATGTATGATTGGTATAACTGGAATCAAGTCAAAACATAAGGGGTAACAAAACCCACATTCGGTATCTTTAAGGTCAGTAAAGTTCTTTCCAAGCATGATAATATTTATGACTATATCTATACTGGCTAGACAAGTTGTAGCAGTTGTAAACTCCGTCAATTTCCAGTCTGATAAAACAAGTGTGTAGAAAACACCAGGACATCAAATTCTATTTCATATAGTCTGTAATATATCATACTAATAAGAATATCATTATCCTCTATGTCATCAACATGGCAATTTATCCATACTGCTACTTCAATAGCGATATAAGATATCACAGTAAACACAACAATAGATATAAACAATCCCAGAGCAGTCTTCCTTCGATGAATTTTTCCCTGTTCACCACACATACAGTTATAAAAGCAGCGATATTATTTTATTATTATTTTTGGTGTTTTAACGCCACTTTTAAGCACCGCTTTTGGGCTATTTCGTGGCGGCCAGTTTTATTGGTGGAGGAAGCCGGGTGCCCGAGAAAACCACCGACCTTCGATAGGAAAACTGACAATCCAGGTCAATTAAGATTGAGTCGAGTGCACCCGCACGAGCGGGGTTCAATTCACAACCTCAGTGTTGACTGGCTAGTGATTACAGTAGTAACTACTTAGACCACTCGGCCACCGAGGCCCCAGGAGCGATAATCCTAATGTTATACGAATCAGTAAACCCCGTTTCTTCCGTTTAAATTCATGTCCTACTTTTTCCGCATTACAACATAATTGTTCAAAGACCGTTAATAGAAATGAGCACGCAAGGTAAAACACAATTGCTATTTTTAGTTTTTATTATCAAAGTTTCAACATCATAATGCTCCGAAAACTTCCACATGAATGAATCTTAATATGTTTATATATAAATATTGAATATCAAATGAAAATCCCACAATCATGATGTATTTAGAACCTCGCAATAGTTTTCAACTGTGACTCATATTTAGAAAATTAAGTTTTTCTTTTAAACAAGTCATCAGTTTTCGAAAAGATTGGGTTTTTGTTTACAATTAATTTTTTTTGAACGATGATATTCAATATACTGACATTTTAACTCAATATCTTTTAAAACTCGGTGTATTTAAACTTTTCTATATAATTTAAGGTAACAATATACCAAAGTCTAATGAGGCAGATAACATTTATCATCGGAAGAATGTATTAATCTTTCAATCAGTTTAATTGAGGTCTGGAGCTGGCATGTCAGTAACTGCTAGTAGTCCTTTGTTAATTTATGTATCATTGTCATTTTACTCATTTGTTAACTTTTCTGACATCGGACTCGGACTTCTTTTTAAAACTGAGTTTTACTGTGCGTATTGCTGTGTGTTGTGTGTTTGTTTATTCTACATTGGCTAGAGGTATAGGGAGGTTGAGATCTCACAAAACATGTTTAACCCGCCGCATTTTGCGCCTCTCCCACGTCAGGAGCCTATGTCCTTTGTTAGTCTTGTATTTTTTTTAATTTTAGTTCATTTATATGTGTTGGAGTTTAAAGTGATGTCCATTTTCATTGAACTAGTACACATTTTGTTTAGGATCCAGCTGAAGCCCGCCTCCGGGTGCGGGATTTTCTCGCTGTGTTGAAGACCCATTGATGGCCTTCGGCTGTTTTCTGCTCTTTGGTCGGGTTGTTGTGTCTTTGACACATTCCTATTTCCATTCCCAATTTTATTCCCTATTGCATTTATATGTTCTACTAGACGTGTTAGAAAAGTCAATACGATTTCTGGCGCTGATGATGAATACTAATACTACGATAAGCTATAGTGGTAACCATCTAAAAAAAAAACACACAGATAACCAATCGAAAAAATGTTTCGAAAAAATATCAAATAAACGAACATTGTGAGATCGTTTAGTACGAAAGGGGGACAACGATCTTAACGGATTACTACTTTGAAACAAGGTATTTTATAATAATGATTCCAAACAATTTCAGGCGTCGTTTATGTCTTTGTAAAGATGGAACATTTGGACCTCAGATATCTTAGCATGCTCGTGTTTGAATTAACTGTTTGGAATTGTTTTACATTTTTCCATATCGGGGCCTTTTATAACATGCTATGCGGTAAAGGTGGTCTTCATTGTCGAAGGTCATACGGTGACCTATATTTTCTAGCATCTATGTCATTTGGTGTCAGGTGGATAAATGTTGTACTGGCAATTTCCACATCTCCTTATTTCATTTCAAGCAAATAAATTTCTTCTTGAAGCTTTGAATTCTGATGAAAAAATTAGAGTATGAGTGTAATTGACATTTAAAAAAATGAGAAATTGAATTAAAAGCTTTTATTATTGTCTTTCTTCGCCAGACTATTTAATTGAATCACAAACCTCAGAAAATATTCGTTTCCCAATAAAATAGAAGTCATTTGCTTTCCCTCAATTTGTTGTCCTCAAAACCGGATATAATTTTCCTATCGAAATCAAACTATTTTGGAATTGTCTATCGAGTGAAAACAAAATCTTATACCTTTTAACGAATATCAGTTCTGTTCATAATTCGCTCTCCTCATACCCTACTGTATAGTCTCTGAAGAAAGAAATGAAATGTTGCATGGAAAAGATCTATTTGTTCTGTTTTCAAATCATTGATATTCCTGTTACCGCTTGTGGAGAACACACGGCAACTATACTACAAATGCTGCATACAATTGAACAAAAAATACATGACAGTCTTACTGGAAGACAACACAGACTTTCGCCAATTAATCGTCTAATGTTAGCTCATTTGTAGCTTCGTAGCTACCCATGTTATTATCTTTCAAACATAAAGCCCTTATACCGATTTTAATAAAATTTAGTTCACCAAATATAGTTTGGCCTGGTCGTGAACAATGGTTTCAATCACATGGAAATTGGTCAAAGCTTCCAAATGCCTTAGCGACCATTGATGACATATCCCATGTGATATACAGACCTCAAGTTGAACCACAGGAGCAATTGAACCAGGGATATCGCTACTTTCACCGCATTTACGCCAAGCTAGTATTTGACAATACAAATTATGTACGGTAGTGAAAAGTGATTTTGTTGAACATCAAAACGATGCGCAGCAATGTAACCTTCCATCAGGAATTGGGACAATCTTGAAATTGGATTTTCCTCCAATATTTAGAATTTTAAGTGACAAAATTGTTATCTTACATAGTAGACACCAGTTAAGACATAAAACGCAAAGGTAAAAAAGAAAATGAAAAAAAAAAAATATAGAAGAATTTTAAGGTGTCGAGTTTATGTTGAACACGCCATAAGACGTTTAAAGAACTGTCAGAACTTTGTAGACATTTAAGAAACACATTTAATCAAATTGTTGAATTGTGTGCTGGACTTGTGGACACCAAACTGATTTGTTTGATTATTTATACTCATATCATACACATCGGCGTGTGACCGTAAAATCCACCATCACCATTTCTTTACCTTTTGATATCATTCAAAACATAGAAAATTTGCACTCTTTTATCAAACAAATACATATATTTATGAAATGCAAATGGAAGTCTTAAAATTTGGAGTGGACATTAACTGTTCGCTGTATTGTTTGAAGCACAACACCAGGTAAACTATGATACGCATGAGTACTTTTCAATGATTAAGTATTGTGAGAAAGTCCACAGGTAAATCTTTTACCGGTAAAAGTATCTAACATCACGCCTTATTTATATCCCTTTCCTATTACGTCTAAACTACTGTTGTCTCTAATTAAGCGCATGGGCCAATACAGATGTATTGTACAGGAAAGCGCCGCTAAGCCGTGTTTATATCAACAGGACAGTCTCATCAGTATTGAATATAACGATGTGTCTGTATTAGAGCTGATATCATTTTTAAAATAATTTTGCACGAAAAAAGAAACATAGAGTACATAGGGTACATATTCAAAATTGTAATGAGGTTTTACAAATTGAAGTCTCTATCTATTTTTCTTGGAAAATGACCAGATTCCGCAATCTTCTGATCATAGATATTTTTCTCAGTGCTACAAAATAAATATTACTTTAAAATCTAAAGACAATGAAGTACAAATACAACATGCAAACTATCTTGAATGAGACCAAAAGGGCTGCTAATATGTCAAAACTCTCAGAACATGAATGGTTAGGTTATCGTTTTCTGTGGTTATTTGGATCATTTACTAATGTTAAAAATATTTGGACTTATAGGAATGATATACCTCCTATAGATGTTCTGTGAAAAACAGGAATACTGTTTGACGAAATTGAATTCAGAAATGTCTGGGATAATCCAAGAAGACTGGGATATCCAAACAAAATTAAGGAACAAAATTGGTCAAAAATAATCTTAAATTATGGCAAATATCCTGCTTTGAAGATCTTGACAAAGCAAAAATGATAAAATATACATATATTGATTAATGAATAAGGAACAGACAGGAAATTGAAACATCTCCTGTCACAGGCATTTATAAATACTAGTAAAGTAAAACTTTGCAATAGTATTTTAGTATCGAAAAGAAACCAATATTAACAAATGTGCACACGCTAAAATATTTAGATTGCTTTACTGATCATGATTGAATTTTATCACCAGCCAAGTTACTCAGTACTTTAGATCACCCCCGGTTTTTGGTGAGGTTCGAGTTGATCAGTCTATGGTTTCTTATGTTGTATTTTGTGTACTGCTGTTGTCTGTTTGTCTTTTTCCTTTTAGCCATGGCGGTGTCAGTTTATTTTCGACTTGTGAGTTTGAATATCCCTTTGTCATCCTTTGCCTCTCTTTTAGTACTGCCGTGCAAATACGTTAATCGTATTGTTGAAATTTTCTGTTATAAAACATACCAGAAATCAAATAGAATTTAGAAATGTAATCAAGATTTCAAGATTTTATTATAAAGCAACGCTCAGACACATATAAGTGTAACATGAGATAAATATACAATGATAAATATGAATTATAACCAATAAACAGTTAATAATACAATATACAAAACAATATACATATCAGAATAATTTATAAAGGTTTCTAATAAAAATTACCACCTGTCTTTATGTTCTAACATTGCAATAAAGCTCTGATTCCATGCCCGTGTATGGCTCGAACCAATCATTGTTGTGTTTACTGTGATATCATACATTGCTTTTGAAGTCTTGATTGTTGAATATGACGATGATGATGGTTCAATTATATTTGGACAGAATATATATGAGAGAATTAGATTTCTTCTACATTCAGTCTAATCAAAAATGAGCAAATTACAAAGTTTACAATAACTTCAACTGGACTATAAAGATATAGGTATCAATGTTTTTACTTGGACGGAATTGATATGTTTGCGATGAAACACAAATACATTTGGTCTGTCTTCGTTTTCAAGATAACGTTAGTTTATCAATGAATTTTAAAACAGAATAACTTTATGCATTATGACATTGCACGTAATATTGGCAACTAAAGTAATGCTTTCTCTCTCTTCTAAACAAAACTTGTAACGTCTGTAGATTGCATTATACATTGGTCAAAACTTTTAATTTAAAAAAATTAAAACAATTAAAGTTGAAGTAGGATTCTAGTTTGCATTAACTTGAAATAAACAGGTACTTAATCTGTTAGCAGAATAAAACGTTCCATGAAAATCAATAAAGAATGCATAAATTCGTAAATATAATCAACAATGATGCGACACAATTTATGTATATATGCTCAATTAAATACAAATAGCACGTGCATTAATATAAAGACGATTTAACTTTTCTACTATAATGACGATTTATAAACGAAAGAAAAGTACTTCATTGTGTAACATATCCTTGTCTATTAAGTGATGTTTGGTCAGGGTTCGGTTTTCCTGTTGAATACAAAGTTTCGCCATTTGAGCTAACTTAATTTTCATGACTAAACATGCTGAGCACATGCATAATAATCTCCAACTGACGTCAAATTATAGGCGACATGCATGTGGACGTAATGATCTCGATTTATTGTCTTGCAATTCAAAAGTGTATCAGTGGAGTTTGAATGCCAACTCCGAAACTTTACTGAGGGCTTGTAACGTATAATTATTCACTATTCCGTTTTTGTAAATATTTGAATCAAAAACAATTTTTCTTCGAACTTTTACTTTCGTTTTGCCGTTATACTATTTAACAAGGAACGATGTCAATACATTGCCATTTTTTTGTGTGCATTAGACTGATTACTTCAGGTGATAGTCACTGTTATACAGTGGTGTCATTTATATAAGCCCATGGCTTGATTGATTTTGGACGGATTGTACCACATAAAAGATAGGCGTAAGCTACTAAAGGGATACTCAAACTCATAAGTCGAAGACAAACTAAAAACACTGTGACAAAAAAACGGAAAACGAAATCCACTCCGGAAGGGTAAGGAGATCCTGCTCCACATGTGACACTTCATCTTCATCATACCAGATGCACTCATTGTCTATTATTTTTTTTCCATAACAGAACATTAAATGATGTCAGGGCTATATCAAAATATATCTTATTTTCTAACTGTTACGTACATTTTTATTCATAATTTGTACCAAAATTCAAAAAAACGTATTGAAGTTTAACTATTATGATATACATCCCCTGAATTTTCCAAGGTCTAGATATGGTCCGCCTATAACATTGTACTCAACTAGTTGTATTGATAATAACTATGTAAAGAAATACAGTGCACAAAGACTTTATAAATCAAAACATCATTCTTATACGGTAGAATTTACCAAACAAAAAACTTAGTTTAAGTACGAGAGGTATTACAGCTGTTTCCCACATCACTTTGTTCTAATTTCTAGGTTTTATGCGAATGTTTTTAAAGTTTTCTTTTAGTAAATTTCATCATATAGTATCTTATCAATTGTAATATGCATTTATCCTATTTTCCTGCCATAGGTCAGTGGTTCTCACCGGATATTCTGGCTATGTTCAACAATCAAAAGTGGCCTCTATGATACAGAAAATGTAACTAAAGGTAGCATTAAACAACAACATCAATCAACCTTTATTCTGTAACGTACATGCCAAATATAATTCCATGTTCATCTTTTCAATTTTTCTTAAAATCAAATTTAACGAATGTCAAACAGAATGACCTTAGGCAATGAAAATATATAGTAATAAAGTTTTAATGCCTATGTTTTTATATCACATCAATGGTTCTATCTACTTGACTGCAAATCATTTAAACCGATTTTTTTCTTAGATAATGAAGTCAACAATTAATGTATTGAATGTCACCAATGTTCATCAGCAATACAATAATGAAAACATTTTATAAATTGCATGCGTCCGAGGCACTTTTCTGGATTAACCTTCATCAGGAAAGCTAAAAACCTTATATTTGAAAGTCAAGGATGTATAAAAGAAACAGTTGAAGAGCTGTATGACCAAAATAGACATACAAAGAGCCAAATTTATCTAAGGTCAACTTTGCATAAGGAAGTTGAATCTTTAGTTTCTTTAAGATTTATAAACTAACAATTTTAGAAAGGGTAGTTATAAATCATGTTAAGGCCGAAGAACTGCCTACTAAACTGATAGTTAACCAGCAATGCTATCACTCAGAAAAAAACATGTTCCAAATTTCGAAAAGCAATTAACTGGAAAAAATCCAAAGTGATTAAAATCAGTACAAAATAATCATGCATAAGAAAGCTAAGAATTTATCGAGTGTTTTTGATTTCAGAAAGTTCAAATATTAATATTAAAGTGAAAACGAGTCAGTACAAAGGCAATAGTTAACAGTAGAGCACTATAAGATGATGTATTTTGATAAAGGCGCACCAGATGTAACAGGGCTGCCTATGCCAATTCTAGCCTATTTTGACGTCTAGACCATACATTGTTGTTTGACTGGCTTCAATTCAGATATATTCCTCTTACATTGTTCTAACAAGCTAAAACAATTCAAAGTGGAGATTACCAAAATGTTTGCATGTAAAGAAAACAAGCAATCAAAATCTAGTTGTATACAAATCCGCAAAACAAGACATGGACGACGGCGGAATTGAAATCACTATCTTGCCTTAGCTACTTCATCGTTGGTGAAACAACCTAGGTCTTTCCTTGAATTATCATTTGAAGCCTTCGACTTGATAAGATATGATATTCAATTAGTGTTCAAACTGATGATCACATTTATCGCAAAAAATTCCAATTTAACTTCAAGCCAGGAACGTCTTTACAGTACCTTTAACGTACGTTTTACAAACAGGACATTTGCGCATGGCCGGGGCACAATCTGTACAACAGACAATATGCCCACATGGCAAGAAAGCAACTGTAGAGTCATACTCCTTACAAACTTTACACTGCCTTTGTTCTTGCAACTGTCTGTTTTCTTCTAAAATCATATGAGTGTCTAAAAAAATAAAAAAAGATACAATTGATTGAGCAAGAAAATATAGAATAAAGCAGCAACATCCTATAAAAACTTTATATTAACAGAAACACATTTCAATAATGCGTGCCGAAATAAACGTATCTAGAGTAAGGAAACACTGAAATAGGGAAGTGAGTCGGCCACTAAAGCAAAGCTACGAAATGTAAGTTATAGTTTCTGGTAAGATCTGCGATTTGGTTTGAAATTTGGTTTGCATAAGCAGTGGCTGTAAGGACACGAAACGCCCGATCAAATTTAAAGGTGTATAATTACAATTAATTGTGCATATAAGATCCAAACTGGATTTTATCAAAAGAAAAATTTAAAACTACAATTAAAAATACCTTTGATTTTAGTTACTTGACTAAATACCATGCGTTCGAGTGTACTTGTTGTCACTTGTTCCAAAGATAAGTTTGAGCAAATTTTGATCAGCAATAAGTGATTATCTTATGTTACACATCTAAATTTCAAATGGGGAAATGGTGAGAAGAAACCAACGATGAAATGAAACACAAACAACACGACAAAAAGCAAACGATGCGACGGGTAAAAACCAGTCCTCATAACACTCCATAGAAAAACTTTAGATTGATCACCAAGAAACCAACAAACACTGGAGATAACTCATGTGCGCCGGAAGAGTAAGACATTCATGCTCTTTTAGTGGTAGCAGACGTATTACTCATGGCAAATCAATTCAGGTGATGAGTGGTGAGGTTACATATGAGAAAAAGTGTGCGGAATAGTGGCTACGACATACGGAACATATTTGTGATCATCATCGACATAGTAATTCCACAACAAAATTTTGATGGCGTCTATACAGCCTTCGAAAAATTGACTTCAACTTTACCTTAAGAAGCCTTTTTCAACCTATTTCTCAAGGAAGTCATGATACAACATGGAGGAAACTCAGGTCCAAGAATATGGGTATCAAATGGAAGATATATACTCCATAGATATAGGAAGATGTGGTGTGAGTGCCAATGAGACAACTCTCCATCCAAATAACAATTTATAAAAGTAAACCATTATAGGTCAATGTACGGCCTTCAACACGGAGCCTTGGCTCACACCGAACAACAAGCTATAAAGGGCCCCAAAAGTACTAGTGTAAAACCATTCAAACGGTAAAACCAACGGTCTAGTCTATATAAAAACGAGAAACGAGAAACACGTATAAATTACATAAACAAACGACAACTACTGTACATCAGATTCCTGACTTAGGACAGGTGCAAACATTTGCAGCAGGATTAAACGTTTTAATGGTACCAAACCTTCTCCCTTTTCTGAAACAATAGTATAACATCACAACATAGAAAACACACGATAAAATATCAATTGGAAGGCTTAACTCAATCAAAAACGTAAATTAATGAGATTTTTCGAAAGACCATTTTATCAAATACAAAAACTTTTTCTTTATAAGATTGTTTGGAAGTGTAGTGTACAGAGTAGAAAATCATAACTGTCAACAGAATTATAAGGACCATCAAAAGCATGTATTTTATCTAAAACCTCTAAAGAATTTTAACACTCCAAAAATAATTAATACCATTATTTTCATAAGCTTTATTACAAAAGTTAATAACCAGTTCTTTGATAGTAGTAAGGAGGTAGTTAGAAGAACTGATAGATTAGTAGTAGAACACTTACTCGATGCGGAGATGAAACGGAATTTAAATGGTTTTTGTGTAATTTCGGTAACCAGTACATGGTAGGGACTTTCAAATGTTCGGAAGATGCTTTAAGTTGGGTAGTGGCAGTGGTATGCTTGTTAACGATTTGACTCTCTGTGGTGCGTACGGACCTGCATGTAGAGGAATTAATAATTTTGTTTTGAAGAACTTCCGTGTAGTATATGCGTCACACCACCACTACATTATTGGCTGCCTTGTCTGCCGGTACGAACACAAACTGCTCTGTGAGTACCTTGAGTTTATTTTGTATTCTAGAAATGGGAATATCATGGATCCTATTATTAATTTCAGAATTGTTTTCTAAATGAGATATTCGAATATTAACAGTATTCATAATTTTATTCAAATAACTGTCTAAAGATTTCTTATCCGATTTTCACGTTTGCACCAATTTTTACAGAAGGCAGACAGAGCGTCTTTAATGACCTGACGACACTATTTCCAATCTATTACAGATGGAGGACGGTATTTCGGTCCTTTCTTTAGAAAAGTTATGACCTCACAGTCTTTGACGATGTTGAGGTCTCTTGTAATAACATGACCATAGGGAACATATCTAAAACTAGTGGAATATACAGATATTAATGTAATGATTCCTCACAGTAATGGAATGTACGCGTAATAGCATAATTGCAATGATAACTTTTGTTGTAAAGTTTAAGAGTCTATCAATCTTCATTGTCGTTTCTAGATGTCACGATATGAATCAAATATATCGGTTTATGCGCTGTATTCTTTATTTCATGTTCAACAGGATAGTTGCGATTATCATAGTTACAAACCATTTTTGCATGGTGCACAAACTTATAGTGCAAACACTCGTGACACACAAATCTTTTATAGGGTTTTTTCCAGCATCATAACTAGTTTTCACACATTGAACGTTATGAATTACTTGTCGATGCTTGTGAAAAAGTCATAACCTTACCATCAAAAGAAGCACCAACCATTCCTTCTGCTGTCCAAGTTTCTGGTACATTTAAAACATGTCTAGACTGCTGGTCGTCTTCTTTGAGGAGAACATTCATGATATTTACTGCTGATACATTTGTGCCTCCTTCACCTGTAATGAGATTGTTCTGTAAGTGTTAGACAAGAGGCATTCGTCAATCTTATATTGTTTCGTGCCTGGTCTTTTGATATGACTTATCAATGCTAAAAAGAAGTAGCCTGGCGGCTCTCACTAGTGGAGCAGAAAATTTATATCCTACTGGAGCACATGAGTATCTATTATGTTTGGTGATTTTTGTTGCTCAATCATTTTTTGGTATAGTGTTTTGAGAACTGTTATTTGTGGTTTTTCTTTTTTCATTTTTTTTTTCTTTTTCAATAAGTGAATGTTTGTATTGGCCACTTGGCATCTTCTCGCATTTCGTCTGATGCTTATAATAGTCAGAAAGTATCACACTCCCTGCAGATTCCCATTAATGTGTTTTTTTTTTAAATCTTTCAAAACCAGTAAACTCGAATCTATATATTCATTATCAAAACAAACAGTGCATTCTAAGATTTCTGTATGTATGAAAAATCTTCCTATACAGGCACCTACATATGTTTTTTTTTCTGTGTGGAGCGTTGTAGTGACCACCTAGGCTATGGTTGTCGACAGATGTCCTTTCGGAGTTCATGTGATTTCAATATTTTTTGTTTGTTACATTCTACATACATGACATAGATTTGTCTTCTTAATCTATTTGAACATGAATTTGAAATGTGTCCTTACGTAAATCATGGTATCTTAAAAATATATGATACGACTGATATATGTGATATCATGGAAAACAGTTTTGTTACCTGGTGTCAGATTCACAGATGGACTTTTTGTTTACGTTTGCTTTCCTATAATGATTTTCAAAACATGTCTTATCTAGCATGTCCATTAGAGAATGTAAGTGTAACAAAAATACCGATCTCCAAGGCAAATTTAAAGGGAATTCAATTAAACTGACCAAATCAAACGCTATCAATCAACGGAACAAGTGAAAACATTTAACTGCCATATCCCTGACTTGGTACAGGCATTAAGGCAAATTCAAAATGGAAGTCCACAAAACTAACAAAATCAAACATTATCAATCAACGGAACAAGAGAAATACTATGGAACGCCACAGCTGTCTTATGTGGAACTCTGATATTACGTTATGTTGTTTTATTATTACTTGATGATATTTTGTCTTTACATAATATGGTTTTGACAGTACGTAATGATGTTTTGATATAACTCAATATGGAATAGTCATTACTTAATGATATTTCAATATTACACGATATGGTTTCGTATTGATTTATATGGTTTTGTCATTACTCGATGTGGTTTCACCATTATTTAATGTGGTTGTGTTATTACGGATTGTGGTTTTAACATTACTTGATGTGTATGTGACTTAACGTAATGTATTTGTTTCATTACGTGATGTGTTTTGTTTTTCGTAATGATTATTTGCCAATTCTTTATATGGCTTTAACATTACGTAATGATGTTTCAAAATTTGAAAATTTTACACTACATGATGTAGATATAGGAAGATGTGGTATGAGTGCCAATGAGACAACTCTCCATCCAAGTAACAATTTATAAAAGTAAACCATTATAGGTCAAGGTACGGCCCTCAACACGGAGCATTTGCTCACACCGAACAGCAAGCTATAAAGGGCCCCAAAATTACTAGTGTAAAACCATTCAAACGGGAAAACCAACGGTCTAATCTATATAAAAACGAGAAACGAGAAACACGTATGAACTACATAAACAGACGACAACTACTGTACATCAGATTCCTGACTTAGGACAGGTGCAAACATTTGCAGCGGGATTAAACGTTTTAATGGTACCAAACCTTCTCCTTTTTCTGAAACAATAGTATAACATCACAACATCGAAAGGCACACTATAAGATATCAATTGGAAGGCTTAACTCAATCAAAAATGTAAATTAACACACAATGAAGGAATAAATTTGATTTGTGATACCTGAATGCAAATACATAGTTAATAAAAATTAGAAAGTCATCACTTATCAAAAACCTGCGTCATATTTTACACAGGTAAATGAAAATAATTTTGTTGTTAAGTATACTTCTACTTCTGTGTGTATAAAATCTTCCGTTTAGGAATACCAAGAAATTTCTTTAATATCAATAAAACTAATCTAGCACTTGATACATAAGGGTGAATATCAACAATAAAACTATACAATTAGTGTTAGATAAAACTTCCTGTACAGGTGCAAGAACATTATTTAAGGAGAAATGAAATAATTTTGATGTTCATAGTACGAAGAAGTGAAAATTTGTAGTTATTCCAAATAATCAAAGCTGGTATATAGACAAGATCCATGTTAACATTAAATAACAAAAAGCATTACAACGAGTATCAACAGGTCAAATTAAAGTACGATTTGAGAGTACTCGCAGTTATTGACAGCTAGTTAAAAGCGAAACAATTAATAATAAAAATCATGCATCAGAGACTGAAATCAACTAAAACACATCCCAGGGATTCAGTTTTAACGTCATGAACAGTCAAAGAAGACATGACTTGTGCAATGCCAAAAATAAATGTATCGACAGGTACTAGGATAGTTAGGAGTGACTTCTTTATCGATAAAATGATGTGTTTGTTTCAGTATTTGATGTGGTCCTGTCATTCTTTGATGTGGTTATCATATTACTTGATGAGGTAAAACCACGTGACCAATTCGGAAAAACTAGTTCTATTTTTAAATAGATTTTCATGTTTTATGTGCCTTGGATGAGGTTGGCCATCAATCGAGTTAGAGTTCAAATTAAAGTTCGGGTTACTGTTCGAGTTAAACTTTGAGGTAGTCTTCGATTTCGAGTTAGAATTCAAGCAATTATTAGAATTAATGTTCTAGTTAGCATTGAGTTTCGAGTTGAACTTCGAGTTTGAGTCACATTTAAAGGTAGAGTTCAAGTTAAAATATGACTTCAACTTTGAATTTGAGTCTCCTTTTGAGGTAGAGTTCGAGTTAGACTCGAATTTGAGTCTCATTTAGATTAAGATTTCGAGTTGAAATTCGAGTTATCTAATATGAGTTCGTATTTAAATTTTCTATCGCAGATCAAGGGCTTTTGCTCGGGCTTCCGAAAAGAGGGCTCAGTGGTATGTGTACAAAAGATAAACAATGTTACAGTAAACAAAACACAAATAGAAATTGAAATAAAGTTAGATGTGGTGTGAGTGCCAATGAGACAACTATCCACGAGAGTTTAAATGTAGTGGATGTAAGCAATCATAGGCAACCCTACAGCTTTCAACACACCGTATAGTCGGCTAAAAAGGCAACCACATGAAAATGTGAAACAATTCAAACGAGAAAACTAACGGTCTAATTTATAACGAAACAATCTACGAAAACAAATATGACACACATGAAACAACGACAACCTTTGAACTACAGGCTCCTGACTTGGGGCAGGCACATACAGAAAGTGCACGTGGCGGAGTTTAACATGTATATGAGTGCTAAACCTAACCTAACCTCGGACTGTAGTGTAACAGCACAACATAAGAAAAACTGTAAAAACAGTTTCAATTGGCTTAACTCAATAGATCGGTATGAGTGGTTAATATAAATCCATCAGGGTGATCTCAGGTGCTCCGGAAGGGTAAGCAAATTCTGCTCAACGTGTGGCACCCGTCGTGTTATTTGTGAAAGTACAAACTCAGTGATTTGGTTTTATTTGGTAGTTCACATTCGAGGAAAAGATGACGGGATTGTGGTTACGACAACTGGAACATATCCGTCGTCACCTATGAATCAGATATTACAAAAGTTTTTTTTTTCAATTAGTGCGAAGTATATCATAGAATTCAATTTATAAAAATAAAAGATTGATATTCGTTTATGTTCAAATGATCATACACGCTAAAAAAATCGGAGAATTCTTATTTTATAGAATTGATGGTTTGTCGCTTAGTCCGATCCCCTATTTCCTGTAATTAAGTGTGAGTTGATTTAAAGTGTCTCATTTGTTGACAATAAAGTACAAGTCTTTTGATTTGTGTCGAGCCTGTGACATTAATGTAGCGTCAGTGAGACACAACAAACCTATATTCCGTCGTCGGTAGTGGCGTCGGCGTCTTCATCATTTAGATCGTTAGGTTTCTCGTTTGAATTGTTTTACATTTTCATTTCGGGACCTTTTATAGCTTACTATGTGGTATGGGTTTTGATCATTGTTGAAGAACATACAGTCATATATAGTTGTTAACTTCTACGTCATTTGGTATGTGGTTGAGAGTTGTCTCATTGGCAATCATACCACATTTTCTTATTTTATATAAGGTTTTTTTGCATTAAATATTACCGAATTAAACTGTTTTGACATGATAAATTTGTAAACCTCCATGAATTGTTATAAAACTTGTATAGGAGTTATTCTTCAAGATTAAGATAAAGCATCTACAGAAAAACATTTTCTTTAAATTTTGTTTTACCAATAAATGTACCGATAAATGTATAGTCAATATTACGCTTTTACACTGACAGGAGCAATATCAGGCGAGACACAGGGTTCCGTGGAATCTTTACGAATTTATTATAATACTGCTTCCATTTGAGAACTATGGAAAAAACGGTGGTTTGGGGTAACCCGCCTTTGTCCTAAATATTAAATTTTAGTACTTTTTCTTATTTTTGTCTGTCGTTCCCCTTTTCATACCAAATAACTCTGAACAACAACACGAACTTTAATTTGAACTCTAACTCAATGGATAGCGATAATCATCCAAAGCACATTAAACATGGAAATCGGTTTAAAAATAGAACATATTTTTTTCCGAAATGGTCACGTGGTTTTACCTCATCAAGTAATGTGATGATCAAACCAAAGAATGACAGGACCACATCAAATACTGAAACAACACATCATGTAGTGTAAAATCGTCAAATTTTGAAACATCATTACGTAATGTTAAAGCCATATAAAGAATTGGCAAATCATCATTATGAAATAACAAAACCACATCATGTGATGAAACAACTACATTACGTTAAGTCACATACACATCAAGTAATGTTAAAACCACATTGCCTAATGACACAATCACATTAAATAATGGTGAAACCACATCGAGTAATGACAAAACCATATTAAGTTATGACAAAACTATATCAAGTCAATACGAAACCATATCGTGTAATATCGAAATATCATTAAGTAATGACTATTCCATATTGAGTTATATCAAAACATCATTACGTAATGTCAAAACCATATTATGTAAAGACAAAATATCATCAAATAATAATAAAACAACATAACGTAATATCAGAGTTCCACATAAGACAGCTGTGGCGTTCCATAAAATACGACTACCGTAGTCTTAACTTGATACAGTAATTTTCCGAAGAAAAGGGCCATAATCGAATAATAAAAAGTCTTACATGTCTTTAATGATATAGCTACATGATACTCCTTGTCATTTGGATACACCGATTGATACTAGAAAGTATTGGAATTCTAATGTGCACTGGATTCAAATAAGTATAAATCAGAAGTATGAATTGGAACTCTAACTTGTACTTAGATAATTTTGAATCCTTGTTAATTTCAATTTGCATTGTAACTAATATAAGTATTTTGATTAATTAACGTAATAGCAATAACATTAATATCGATTACATGAAATCTCGTGAAATAAAACATTATTTTTTGGTTTAACTATTGAAAAGTACATTAACAAAATACCGAACTCATATGAAAATTATAATCGGAAAATCCCTTATCAAATGGCAAAATCAAAAGTTCAAACACATCAAACGAACAGCAAACAACTTTTTCTTCGAGTTAAGCTGCGTTAAAAGAAACAAAAGGGCAGACAAGAAAACCCGGAATTGTTATTACAAAATATCTGAAGAGTAAAAATACTCGAAAGTCATGACAATTTAAGTTTTAGTTACAATCAATTTTTATTCTTTGGAGTTGTTTTCATCAGAGGGCCGCTTAAATTTAATGCTAGGCTTGAACATCATTAACTCCTTATAAAAGAAAACTAGAAAGTTGTCATCTTCAATTATTATTGAGGATAACTGCTAACTTTGACAGATATATTTAGTAAGTCAAGTGCAAAAATATTTGGTGCATTTTCAACCAAAAATTAATTCAAAATTTTGGTCCCTCGTAACGGCTTCAGGGTGGGGGCGTAGATGGATTTGATTGGACAAAATAGTGGTGATCCTTAACTCTTGTCAGAGTAACAAGTCAGGCCTTGCATGTCATTGATCGTTCTTCTGGAAAGACCTCTTTCTGAATACCACTTCTGCGGACGGAATCCGTGTAAACATAGATGAAAGGGGGTTCTAGAGGATAACTTACTGACTTTCTTATATAATACCATTGTTATAAAACACTTACGATTGAATTGCTTAATCACCCATTGGTCATTACCGTAGCCGAACATTTTAATTTCATATATTTCAATTGCCTTTTACCTGAATTACGTCTATTAATTTCATTCACAGCATCGAAAACTTGTTGTCCGCTAAATCCCATCTCTAAAACAGTTCTAGCTGCAACAGTCTGCAATATCTCTTGTTGATTATGTCTTATATGTGTAGTAGACACAGAACTAGAACTGATATTTACACCAGAAGCTGTAGAGGTACTATTATTATTAGTAGATATAACTGTTTGTTTACCCAAGGGGGTAATTTTGTTACTTCTTTCCTGAGAGGTAACATTATTGGCTTGTTCTTGGACATTTAAACTTGATTCGCACATATAAATCTGGTGCAAACCGGAAGCGGAAGCCGTGGTTGTATTTTTACCTGGAGTACCAGTTTGATACTCTTGTGACTGTTTACGACTGTAGGTACAGTTTCCGTTAGTTTTCGGGTCCTGAAAAGCAATAAAAAATTGACAAATATAGTTCTTTTGACATAATATATTAAATGGACAGCAGTTTACTTATGTTCAAATCTCGTTAACCGATTAGGAAAAGACAAACCAAGGCAACAAACAAAACTAAGAAAATCACATGAACTCCAAAAGGAGCAAACTGGATACGTAAACAGGGTAAGCTTCTACGGATATGCATGCATCACTCTTCATGGAATTCACACTCAGTCAAAATGTCACAATCGGAAATAGGCCTCAATCGGTAAAATTACAGATCAGATAACTTTACTGACTGAGTCTGAACTCTCATGAAGAGTTATGCATGCATAGCAGGAGACGCTTACACTGTTGACGCATCCAGTTTGCTAAAGAAATGCCTCTACCAAGTCAGGAATATGATAACTAAAAGTTGAAAATCTGAAAATCTGAAAATTTCCAAATTACTCTAATTCTTAATTCAAAATACCACCAAAATTTTCAGTTAACAATAACTATCAGAATACACCAAATTGTCTATTGGTGTTTATATTTCATTTATTTGAGAACAATGAAACGCGTTTGTTTTAACATTTTTCATTGAAGGTATATGTATTTGAATTGTGAGAAGGATTGTGAACAACAAAGCTAAACACCTGATAATATTTAGATACTAATGCTATGAGCTTTCATTTTCTACCATTCTTACTAATATCTTGCATATTTGTATACATCATCATCAGGTGTTGTACTCCAAGTACCTTATATCGATCATCTTTAAATTTGGCCATATTGGATTTTTTTTCGTGGCTCCTTATCTAAAAATATTCATTAGCTCCATAACTAGCACTGTACAAAGTTTCATGCTTTTAACATCAAGTGATCAATTATACCAAAGTAGTTGACTTTAACTCTGACATATCAGAAAAAGTTCAAATCGAGTGTTATTTTATGTGCATCAATTCTAACAACATCAACAATGATATTAAGTCTCCAGTAAATATATCCAAGCATACTCAAGTTATGGTACAACATCTGATAATTTTTACTCTGGAACAACAAGTCAGAAAATTTCATAATCGAAATGAAGTTGACTTAATCAATCCCAACAATGGTGTAGGGGTTTAAGAACACCAATCCAAGAATACTGGAGTTAGTGTCCAATATGTGAAAAATGCATCAGTCCGACGGTTAAAGTCCCGTAGCTATGGAACAAACCATATTTTTTTCCAATAATCAAAATAATAATGTTGAAATTTAATGAGAATTAATGGGAGCAAATTTGAGTAGTCAAACGAAATGTTGACGGACGAACTGCGGTATATTATTAAACATTCTGTCTTAATTTCACAAGGGTTCACCAACTAAATTAAGTAAAACTTGTCTGTGAAAACATAAATATTTCATATACAGACGAAAATATTGAGGGATTCTGAAAATACAATAATATAACCGAAAACAATTGCTGTCCTAAAAATACGGCACCAAAAACTGCTGTACATCATAATTAGTGAAATTGAAAATAACATTTTATAAATCTCGTGCGCCCATAGCGTTTTTTTCTGGATTCACCTTATTAATAAGGAACGTTCAAAGCCGAACATTTAAAGCCATTTGATGTATAAATACAAGAGAACGTTGTAAGAGAACAATAAAGAACCGCCAATATTATGTAAGGTCCATATTGCATGAGGGAGGTGGAACCTAAGTTTCTTAGTGATTTCTTAATTTCATCAATAGGGAATTTAAAAAAAAATGTTTTATATCATGTCAGTACCGAAGCATTAATTACTGAGCTGATGATACCCTCCGGGAATAACAGTATACTATCAATAGTATCGGCCAGGAGCTTGAAAATTAAAATAACACTTTATATACTGCGTGCGTTAAAAGTTTTTTTTCTGGATTTACTTTCATCAAAATGATCAAACCCAAACATTTGAAAACCAGGGATGAAAATCAAAGTTATGTTTGTGACCCTCTTTGACCATTTCTTTTCCAAACCAGGTAAAACAACAATCCTCTTAGTCGTCATTAGCTTTCGTTTTAAGCCAAGAAGCATTCACATCCATAAGGATAATGAGATGAGGCAAAATATATTTAGTGTAAACCAAAATGTTGTATAAAAATCAAGCGAATTGGGTCAGTTTTTTTAAGCTTTAAAGATATATTAGACGAAGTGGGGGTCAATGTGTACACATTTACAAATGAACAAATTAATCAAATGCCCAGTTAAATAAAATCTTTCTTTTCATTTGAAACAAACATTGCCTATTTGTGCACATTGAATAAAACATTTCAAAGTTACAATACCATATTATGCTTTTTCAATACAGCTTGTATGAAGTTCTCTCCCTTGTTTTGTTTTAGGAAGCCACATTGCGGGAACCAGCGTGCATGTTCCACCCATGGGTCATCCCCTGCCTCCCAGTTTCTCAGTCCTCCGCCACAATGGAAACATCTTGTGTAGTCATTGTAACCAGCGAACAGGAATCCAGCTAACGCCATCTCACGTGGTGTTTGGTTTAAATATCCTGGCCACCCTTCATATGAACTTATTCGCACATGTAGAGGAGCATAGTTAATGTATCTTGGAATTTGAGTATGAATACCGATATCTTCATGATTATTACTAGAACCTCTTTCATGATTACAAGCTGTAGAATTATTCTTTATAAAAATATTCTGTGAATTGTTTTTACAGTTACTGGTGGGAGCTTTATTACTATTATTATTACTATCATGGCTTTGAGCCCCTCGAGGTGAAAAAACAGTGGGTTGATCTTCCACAATATCATGGTGGTGAAAATGTCTAGCAGAGGACGTAATATCGCTTACATCATCATTTTGCTGTCCGTTGGTTAAAACGTTTGATGAACAAACATTTTCATTTGAATGCAACGTAACATTGCCTGATGATAGACCATTGAGATGAGATGGTTGTACTTCCAATCGCTCCTGTCTTCTTACATTTTGCAATTCCTCTCCAATAGTGTCCTGCCTGTTACCATTCGCAACGAGGTCACATGTAGGAGATATATGTCTATGAATATGCATAGGATCATCACCGGAAATCCAGTCACGGTAAATTACTTTACATAGGAAACATTTAGTTTCAGTAGAATTCCCCGTGGAATAAAATCCAGCTCCGGCGAGACGAACCATACTTATGTTTATATTTCGAGGAAAATTACGTAGTGAAAATAGTCGTAGCATTTCAATTGACATCGAGTCATTAGTTCTTTGACTCTTTGCAATGTAATTGAAGTACTTATCCATGTAAGAAGGCATAATAGTTTAGCCCTAACAATAGAGAGGTATAGAATCTCAACAGATCACCAAAAACATCAGTTTTGCTAGTAATGTTTTGTTTGTCCAAACGATTTGATGTCTTTCTCCAGTTGATATTTTAATTATTGTTACATCAATACAGTAGAACTAGCCTTGCATTCAAATCGTACAAAGTTATCTGTTAAAAACAGAAACTTCTGGCTATCTCCTCGGTTCATTTTTGTAAGTTTATCTTTTCTTTGTTGATTGCACAAAAAATCCGTTATAGTCCTGTGAAGAGGTTTTTAATTGTGTGCATTTTTAGATCATTTATATGTCTGCACTGTTAATCTTTTTGATAAACACGATGCAGAAGATTTACTGTAACAATGTCTGTGAATGCTATACCTGCAGCAGCTTTCCATGACGGCTTCGATGATTGCTGTAAAAGAAAAGATTGAAAATATTGTTTAAAGTATAATCAGAACATATTAATTTTCTTTAAATGGAATAGTGGAGTTAAATACTGTAACGAATAAGTTTTAAACTACCTCACTCTAAACAAAACTCTTCATTAAAGTTACGAGGAATTTAAATTAGTACGGCTGATAAGTGTTTATTATAAAAAATATATATCAGTGACTTGCAAATTAAAGCAATTGGAATGCCAAAATACATTTCGGAGCATTAAAAACAAAATAAGTTATAAGTTTTTAAAAACACAAGGTAGCTAACTAAGAGGTCTTGCGGTTACTGAAAACTAATCTTACTTCAAAGTCACTGATAAATAACTAACAAATAATCATGTTTTCCCAACCTAAGTAATCAATCTGTTAACATCCAAGGGATTTAATAAAGATATTGCATAAACAGACTGTAAAAGCAAGACCTCGTCCAATGCCAAATATAAGTATCGACAGGATTAAAACCATGATTTTAATGTAATAATTTTGTATCAATGGTTTTGATTGGATGACAATAAGCGTAAAATTCTCTATCTCCCTGTCTCTAACTAAGGAAGCCGACATTATGAATTCTGGAATGTATTGACATGTAATTTCTCCAATAATAAGCAAAAACTCACATTTTGCACCTAGAATCTTCTTTTCATCAAATTTTATTACATTTTGAGGCAAACAAGAAGCCAGAAAACGCCGAGTGTTTACGTTTGACGCCAGAAGCATACCTATGACGTGGAAAAGGATCCCAGTTACAGGATACCAGTTCAGTACTCACTAATGAAGTCCCTTAATAAATCTACCATCTTTTAAATGTGATATTGTACCGAGATGAAAATTATGTAAAGATACTAAAATTTGTAGTATATCTAAAGGGTATTCATTAAACTTTTAACTTCTGTTAAAATTTAAGTGATTCGGAAATGTATAGGGTGGATGATTGTCTAAGTAAATGGTCCAAATTTTATTTTCGATTTTAACCAGGAAGTTAATAAAATGACCTTATTAATACTCAACACAGTATTGCTCTCTTAAATGACGATCATGACCTTCCAAGAATTCTTCCAGAAACCATGAAGGGGCTACTAGTATGAGAAAGTAATTGAAATTTTCAGTCTAATATAGGAATAAAAATTTGCCCTCAATTTGGATAAAATTGCATTGAAGTAATGGGAATTAATTGAGTCCCGTTCCACGTCACCTAGTTTAGGCGCCAAAGAAGATAACATCATTTCGCGGAATTTTCGTTTTATGAAAATTTTACAATGAAATTATGACTAAAATTGAATGATTTGTTTATTTTACATTAGAATTGAGATTACTGTATTGTTTATAAAGCTTTGCGGACATCAATCGGTAGTTTAACTGTCGCGTATATCCGTTTATCTGTCTCCGCTATGCGTCGCCAGGTAAATTCAATTTGCGACAGTAAAACTACCGATGGACGTCCGCAAAGCTTCAAATACAATACAGTTATCTCTTAAGTGTTCATCACTATAAAGTAATACATATTCATTTATGTTTTAATTGATTAAAAAAAAATAATACTTAATCAAAGATAATTTCCAAGTTGAGAGGGTGTAAAATAGAGACGAAAGATATCAAAGATACAAACTAAGATATTTCTAAACTGTTAAGTTGATAACCTTTAACAATAAGTTTATTCAAAGGAACAATAACATGAATAAGTTAACATTGTAATATTTGTCCACCGTTATAGGATTTCATTTTGACGTCACAGGAATAAAAAAAGAAGCGAAAACAAATTGGCAACAGACGACCAAACCAGACAAACAAACAGTGTACAAAACACAACATAGAAAACTCAAGACTGAGCAACACGAACCGGAGTTACCTTAGATGCTCCGGAAGGGTAAGCAGATCTTGCTCCATATGTGGCACCGTCGTGTTGCTCGTATAAGTACAGATCTGGTGATACGTCTTATACGATAGGTCACAAAGTAGAATATATTGTTTTTGACGCAAACAGGTCAAGTGCTGCAGAATCCGAGGTATCTAAAAGTTCCAAAATATTTTTGATATTAATATCGATGTATGGCTGTTTCAACAGGAAGTTGAAAAATTGTATCCCATGTAATTTTCAGGTATCTTTTCACGCAGACGAATAAAGCAAAGGAAATATTTTAACGAATGTCCAATTGAAATAGACAACCAGCTTTTCTTTTGATCCTCTTACTATCCTGTAAATGAATTCATTAAAGACAAAGATACCATAACTAAATTTTGCACGCCGGATCAGAGTTTCGTTTACAAAAGACTCATCAGTGACGTCGACGCTAGAATCAAGTTAAAAGACCAAATTAAGTACAAAGCTGAAGAGCATTGAGGACTCAAAAGTCCAAAATGTTAATGTAATGGTTTAAATGACATAATGTTGGTCCGCAATCACTCTCTGGCTCGTAAGGTGCTTTCCTAATTAATCGTTTGACTTGCGCATGTGCATAAAGTGGGATTGGATCCGGAGAAACGGAATATTTCAACGTAAAACACGAATACAGTACATGTGTACACAAAGTGCATTATGAGATACATAGTTACTTCAGTTTGCTGATTACGAACTTAAAAAAAATACTAATTTTGAATTGATGATTATTATATTATTATAATTCCGAAATTAGCAGTCTTTAGAGACTAACGAATAAACAGCAGTTAATCCTTTTTCTTGATTATAATTCAAATGAAAAAATGGTCATTTTCATTTACTTTGAATTTGAACAAAATCAGTGTTGCTTCAAGGAATTTTTAAGTTTTATTCAATGCCATTTCTAAAACAGTCCTCCCTCGTCCGAGTCAAGAGACACTTTCTTATTTCGCTACCGTGAAAAAGTTTATGGAACTATAGATGTGGTTCAAAATAAAATAATTATTTAACTCAAAACAAGTAAATCTTTCTCGTAATTATTTGGAAACCATGCGCGAAGAGGTTTTACAACGAAATTATTGTAAACTTACAGTTTGAAAAGTAATGGTTCTTTTAATAAAAAAAGAAAACGCTGAGTTCCAAGTTAAAAAAGAATTTTTAATAAAAATACCGAGCTGCAACGTAAATTAAAAAGGGCCAGTCAAAGTGTATCAAGCATCGGAAAGAGTGGAAAACAATTATCATATCATATTCCTCACTTGATACAGACAATTTAAAAAGAATAATAGCGGGTTAAACCGGGTTTTGATAGTAGCTAAACCTCCCACTTGTATGACAGTTGTTTATAGTTCCGTTATATTGACAAAAATTAAGTGAGCAACCCAAACAGACATAATAGGTTAATGTGACAATAATTGGGATCCAGCAGCCAAAACTGTGCAAACGTACATCACAGACATACATGGACAACACCACTGACTACAAAATTCAAACTAACATATAGATAAGTATAACAAAGCTGACAACAAAAAAGTTGCAGTTGGTAGTTAATTTGGCAATGACGTCAACATTAACATTCTTTTGTAGTTGATAGTACATTGTCAAAGACGCCATAGAAAGTTTGTGTAGTTGGTAGTATATACCATATATAGTATACATTTTCTTGATAAAGTACATTTAAAGTTAAATATGAAATCAAGTTTACTTGGAAACAACACTGAAAAAATCTCTTGTGTCGGATTCGCACCTTCGGACCCATCTGCTCCATGAACGTCAAAAGTAAAATAAAACACGATAACAAAACACACCCTGATATTCTGTCATATTGAACTTTATAATAATCATGACAATACCGCTACTTTAAAGTAATTAAAAATCAAAGGCTCTTGATAAAACAAACTTTTCCGTGTGATTGAAAGTTTAAAAACATACTTCCACTGAATACTGGAGTTAAAACTGTCAGTGAAGGAACGACGCCGCTAGTTGTATATTGGTGGCACGGTAGTATGTCCTGGCCCATAGGGATAATGATAGCCTTTTAAAATTTTCACCACTTTCTAACACTACCTAAAATTATACATACACAGTTAACTTATGTACTTTCATTATAATATTCAGAAATGAATTTGAATATGTATCATGACCGTTTACTTTTTGCTATCTTTAAAACCCTAAGGCCACTAGTTCTTTTAGGTCTTTTATCATGCAGTGAATACAAAATTAAAAAATTCTCAAAATTCATTTTACCTGTATGTAAAATTATTTCATATTTTTCTACACCTGATTCTTCCCTCAGTTTGGGAAAGTATGTTCAGTTGATACTGTATTTTGTGTCCAATCACACTGTTCAGATACATTGACTTAAGTAGGGTACACAAAGAGCAACCTAAATTCCGGAATGCAAATACTACCGTGCCACCTTAATTGTGTTAAACATTAAAAGCAACTAATATATTGTAGAAATAAGTAATAAACGATTTAATTGGATTTAAAGTTAGAATTATAAATATTTACGTATAAAAAATTTAATTAATTGTAATACGCATTTAACAAGTGTAATTGGGCAAACGTCTGTATTATGAACATCCACGTATAGACCTGCATGTTCTGAAAGTGTCCAGATATTTTTAGATATACATGATATATTAATTCAACAACCTACTTTCGCTTTCCCACAATCCACAATGAAATACTTTCCCCGTTAAACTTTTCAAACGTATCAAATAATCTATATTGAAATAAAAAGGTAAAATAATATGATTTTATCTATATCCCTGATTTGTTCGTGCGCATTTCAACATGTACAAGGTGATAACAAAATATGCAAATAAATGCGGACATAAATTGAACTTTCTTAATCATGTTAATCACTTTAATTTGACTATGCAATAATTTTGAGACAAAAGTATATATTGCTAAAATGTGTAAATTACCTGGATATATCCCACATACGCATTTTCCAAGTTAAGAAAACAATACATTTGCACAGTTTGCAAAGATATTTGCAACACTAATACAATGCCATCGAAAACAACCATTACGATATATCATCTGAGCGCATAAATCTAAACTGCTAAACATGCTATCAAAAACATTTAAGATTCACGTTCTACCACTTTCCACCACTTTAAGTATGTTGTTTTCTGTCATCTGAAAATTTCCAATAATATAATCTATATTTAAACCTAGGTAATAGATATACAATCTTTTAGGTTATTTTTAACTCTACGTTCATCAAAGATTTACGTCTTTAAAAATAAACAACAGCTTTAAAAACTTCATGTTGAAAATTTTCAAAACAACCAAGTTCAATGTTATTATGTATAAATGTTAAACGGACGTCCTTTTTTCACATTTGATATCAATCATTTAGTTTTGACATCACTGTACTACTATGTATTGAATTTCTTAGGTTTTTATAATTTTATTTTACTTTACTTTTTGTTTTGATCGTAAACTATAATTGTTGTTGTTGTTGCAAGAAAATAATGTGTACTAGACCTTAAGTAAAGAGGGTAAGAATAGCTTCTGTTTTGGTAACAAAATGCAATGGGATACGTGTTACTGTCGATATCTTTCCAAACCATGATTGAATGAAAAATTCTACTGACAAGGGATTTATCAATAGTTGTGTAAATACAAAATGTTTTGCATTGGTCTTATATTTGATTGAATTTGTTGAAGTTTTACAAAAGTACAGAGAATAAAAAAACAATTGATCAAATGAAGTATCGATCTCCCAAAAGGTTATTTCGTCATGTGCTAGTTTAATCTTTCAAAGGTAACATTCCAAAAATGTAACAATTCTTTACAGTATGGTGTCATAAACAGAATAATAAAAATACCGAACTTCAAGGTAAATTTAAAAGGAAAGTCCATAAAACTTACAAAATTAGACGTTATCAAGCAACTGAACGAGTAAACAATAACTGTTATATTCCTTTTTGGTACGGGCATTTTCCAACGAAAATGTTTGGCTAAATCTGGATTAACAGCTAGCTTATCATCACACGTATATGACAGTTGTTTATAGTTCCGTTATATTGACAAAATTGGGTGAGCAACCCAAAAAACATAATAGGTTAATGTGACAATAATTGGGATCCAGCCGCAAAAACTGTATAAACATGGTAAACATACATCACAGACATACAACACGCCTGACAAAAAAATCAAACAAACATACAATTAAAAATAACAAAGACGCCAACAAAATAGTTGTAATTGATAGTAAGTTTGACAAAGACAACAAAAGCAAAGTTGTTTTCAAGTTAGCCAATGGTTATGATTAGATCAATCGACAAAAATTTACAAAAACGACCAACCAGCAATCTTGAATAGACGATACTACACAAATAAGTAAAACATATAAAAGTAACAGAATGTATGCAACAATACTGATTTGGCTGAAGCAATTACCAATTGAGTTAGAAACTAAGGTTAAAACTCCCTCAAGTAAAAAGGACCTAAAATGAAATTGCCTTTGCATTTTTTATGCCTTTTGGTCATATAGCTTCTCAAATATTCAGATATTTGGACATCCTTGTCTTTCAAATGTTCCAGAATTAGCATTCTGGTGAAGGCTTATCCTGGAAAGCGCTTCAGATGTTTATTCCATACTGGATCCGCCCAGACAATAATTGTCGGTGGCATCGCCGACTGGAAAATGAGACACCGTCGGATGCAAGATATTTGTGTCGGTAAACACTAGACGGAAGGAAAAATAGAACTATAAACTCATAAGCGGAAGGTCGATGCATAGATAATGTTTTAATGGCTTTTATTGACTCTAGTAAGTCAGCAGTTGTTTTTATTCGTTCCGTTGATTTATAATATTTGATTTTGTCAGTTTTAAGGACTTCCCATTTTGAATTTACCTTGTATTATTTTTTACTCTTTTATAAAAAAAAAGAAAATGTATACTTTGATTATTTATTTGATTTGATAAAAGAACATTTTTCAAAACATGAGAGGTTTTCTCTCAATTATTCTAAATTCCATTTACATCCCCAAAAGGACACGCTTCACCAGTTTAAGTAAATAATAACATTTATATTTGATTTTACAACTAAATACACTATAGACAGCAGAAATAAGAATAGTGACTAATGTCCAAAACTTTTATAGAAAACAGAAATGAACACCCTATATCAAATCCTCATTTTATAGTTATACTTCTGATGCAATCGAGATACCCCGCCAATTGAGATTTTGGAAGTGTTTCGTGGTACATGTTTGTCATGTTTTCCTATTCCTTATCTTTTATTTTGATTTCAATACCAACATATATATAGAATGAAGAATAGAATAAAAAATAGAATGACTTTGTGACAAAACAAATTCCATCGTACCATGCATGATTGATGCGATACCATAAAATAACATTAACGGTACCAACTGTACTGCACCAGATGCAAATTACGACAACTAATATCTCTTCATTTATGCTCGAAAACCACTCTATAACAGCTAAGGAGAAGGTTTGATAATAGCCATAATCTGGACCCTGAAATTGCAAACATTGTAGATCTATTCCAGACTTTCAAAATTATGTTTTTATTCGAGCCTTTCAAAATTATAGCTTCAACCAAAAGGATATTTTGATACAGGCATTAATATCATTATAAAATACATTGTTTTGCAAAATGTCGTTTTGGGTAAATCTGTTTCTCATATCTAATTACTAATGACAATATCTCAAAATGAGGCAATATTTGTCAGTTTATGCTGTTTTCAAATAAATGTAAGAAATTTGAAGCCCGTTCGCTAATATTTAAGACAAAATTCAAAAATAAAAATACTGATGTTGTACACACCAATGTCTGATGAACATCTGAAGATTTTTTTTTTAGTATGTTTATGATACTTTTATTATTTTTGAAACTCAAATGGCCAAAAAAGTTACCTTATTGTAGCCCCTCCTTTCAAGAAACGACATCCGTATCTTCAAGCCAGGAGGGCATTAGAATGATTGAATCCTTTCTTCATAACTGAAATCATCAGTCATTTAGATATTGAATATATGCCAACAATTTCAATCGCACACGAAATACATGTATACATGGCTCCTTGGGTGTTCGTGTGACTTAAAATATAAACAATGTTACTTGCCTGATCAAACGATAGGTAGGTTGTCATTGAATATTAGTCAACAAAGTAAATGTGTTAAACATGTTTGTATTTTATATTGCTCGCATATTCCTTTTCGCACTTTCAATTCACATTCCATAAGTTTGGTACATCAATTGCTAATGGATAAATACACCAATCCATGTGTTATTCAATCAAAGCAGAGCACAATAAACCCTATATGCAGATGGCTGTATCTTGGTATCTGTTAATTTGGATTGAGTAGTTTACCGATGTTCAAATCTCATTAATCGATATATATATATATATGATACAAATAAATCCTCAGGAAATCGTATAAACTCCAAAAGTAATGAGCCCGAGTGGATGGACAGAGTAAGCCTCTTCTGCTATGCATGCATCATTTGCCCTGAGAATCAAAACTCAGTCTGAATATAACAATCGAGAACATCTCACAACTGGTGACATTACAGTTTTGGCGACTTTACTGATATCGAAGATATAAGACCGCGGAAAGTTGAGACACAGGAAATCGTATCGATCCACCAGTTAATGGTGGTGATCGTGATTGTTTTGTAGTGTCGAATTCAGTCGTTCCTCCTTATAACATTGTTAGAGCAGCTTGCAAAGAAGCACGACCCTGTCAGTAAAGTGTGAACCTGCATCAAGAGCAGCGCATAAATTGAGATATACAAATGCGAACGATGGAGCAGAGGAATGTAAAGCTGAGAAATTAAAAGGCAACAATTGAAATCATCCCTTTTGTCATAGTTTCTAGTTTAAAGTCGTCCGCCTGTGTTAATATCAGGAACAAATGAATATAAAGAGCATTCATTTCATTTATTCTAAAAGAGTGGCGAACGTTATCAATAGGAAACTCAAAATGCTAACTCAAAACCGAAACGACATTGCCATCTAAAAAAAACTTAACGGCCAAAAGAAAAAAAAAAAAAGAACAGTCTACAAAACACAACATAGAACAAGAATCACATCCGGGAGTGATCTTAGGTGATGCAGAAGGGTAAGCAGATCCTGCTCTACATGTGGCAACTGGCGTGTCGCTAAGATGTCGAATCAATGGACTAATAAAGATAAATAAATCTTTTAACAGTAACACAACGGGTGCTAGCAGTACAGCATTATATGTGTCAATATCGAGGGAACAATCAAGATATGAAACATATTCTAGTGTCTGTGGTATCAACGGATTCAATAAAAGACTGTTTTAAGAGCAATCTACATAAGTTGCAGTTCATAATACCCATTTTCTTGACCTATACGCGATATATAAATTTTATATTAATAATGCCCCCCGAAGAAATATGTTGCTTTTACAGCAATTTAATTATAATGTGAGGATTTTTTTAAACTTGTACCTTTCTATTAATATCGCGATTAAACTTTCATATAGTTTTATTTTCTTCGATAAGTTTCATATGATGTTTAGAAAAAAAAATTCATGCAAGAACCAGAAAAAAAGTATTTTGTTAAACTTATGCAAAATTTAAGAATGTTTATTGCAAAAACATTAAGCACAGTTATCAATTGCCCGTTAATTAATTTTTAAATGGTAAGAAACTAAGGTTTGAACTCCTTCAGGCAAAGTTGACTTCAGATTGATTTGGCTTTTTTTATGTCCTTTTTTTCATATAGCTCTTCAACTGTTTCGGTTGTTAAAAACATCCTTGGCTTGCATCCAATTATTTGGTTAAAGCGCTCTAGACGCATGACATTTACATTGTGTTGATTTCATTTTTATGAAGCTTTCGATATAGCTGGTAGGTGCATTCAAATCATCAAATAAGAATCTATTCAAAAATGTCACTCGTCAATACGTTCTCAGGTTGAAAATTAAATATATATACATTTTGCTGCTAAACTGTTCGCTTTTGTAATAAATGAATATAATTTTTAAACATATACAGGTAGGCATAAATGTTATCTCTCGTCTAGATACACAACGATCACATGATCATTTTTACCTGGATGTACACATACAATTGAGGAAGTTAAATGGCATGACATTGTCTAACTTCTATCGACGAATTCGTTAATCATTTCTGGTAAGTTCGACTTATTGCAATATATAAAATATATGATCTTAGTTATGTTTATTGGTCATCGTTGGCTAAATCTTTCCATTATTAAAGTTGAGTATCATTGATCTAGTTGCATATTACAGTGAAAATCTACATTAATCTGATTCTAAACATTTTGTGGATGGATTTCAAAGGTAAGCCCTCAGCGCTAAATTTACTTAAAGGTATATAAAACCAATTACATAAACTAGAATCTAAAACAGCTACTAAGATGGTTAAACATTAAAAACATACACGTGAATATGTGGACATTTAAACCGAATTTTAGTATTCAACTTTCTCAAATGTTGAAACTCAATATATGGAAATACATATGGTTCACATAACAAACTAAAAGGTTATAAGTTAAGAGAAAGTGAAATAATTTATCCATAATAAGTAACAATTGTTAAGTATAAGAGGATGACGGTGTCAAAAAGCAAAAATTTGAAGGATTTAGTGATTTCTCAAAGTTTATTACATCTGCAGAAATGCATTTGGATTCTATCAAATGACAGTATACGAAATAATTTAGGATCCTTAAACATGCACAGAGAGATATTTATATTAAGCATGACACTTCTTACTGTGAAAGATGTATGTGTACAGGTTATCTCCATACTTGTATAATAATCAACCTGCATGTTATCATTATCATTTGAATTTTATTTACAGACATGGCTGCAGTAACAAGTACAAAATGTACTGTTTGTGAGTCACAGTCCATTGTAAAAACTGCTGTAAAGTGGTGTTTCGAATGTGATGAAGCATTTTGTCCTGACTGCCTAAAGTATCATAGCAACGCAAAGTCAACAAAAAGTCACGCTGTCATTGATGTAAGTGAACTCAAAGAGCTGCCTGAAATCGTACTGAAAATAAACCAGTATTGCGAAGATCATGGGGCGCCATTCCAGAACTATTGCTTAAGTCATGAACAACCATGTTGTAGGAAATGCATCAACTCGACCCATAAGAACTGTACAGATTTGCCACCTATCGACGAAGCAATCAAAGATGCTCGCACGTCAACAGCCGTCGTAGACATACAAAAGCGTCTACAGATTCTTAAAGAGTATTATGAGCGTCTTTGTCAAGAAAAGAGTCAAATGCCAAGGAAATAAAGGCTCAGTCGAAAACTATCATTGGGCATGTTTCGTCTACCCGACTTAAACTTAATCAGCTGTTAGACCGTCTGGAAGAGAAATTCGTCAGAAGGTTTCCGAGCTTGAAAACAGTACATTACAGAGCATCGAGAAAATAACAAAAACCTCAAAGGTAAGGAGAGCAGGATTAGTGAATTATACAATGGCATTATGAAAATGAGAAATCATTCGTCAGAACTTCAGATTTTAATTGGAACCAAAGAATTCGAATCAGAAATCAGAACGCAGGAGAAAGAAGTTGAGGAATTAAACAGAGATCACCAGTTGAACAAAAGACGTATTGTTTTCCAAGAAAATACAAAACTGTCTGTTTTGATTCTGAAATAAGTTCTCTCGGTGATGTTGCGATAGAGATGCAACCATCGACGATCTGTTACACAAAATCAAAGGAAAAACAAGCACAGAGCACAGTTCATAGAAGAAATTTTGATGACATTAATCTAAAAGTAGAAAAGCTATTCAATTTTAAGGAACATATGTATTTGGCAGTACAATTTTAGAAAATGATACTGTATGTTTTGCGGATTTCGCCACAAACTCTTTAAATATCAAATACGCGAATGAATCGATGTTTCACTCAATTGACCTTCATATCAAGCCATATGACCTTTCGAACGTAGACAGCCAAACATTAGCTGTTACGACAGGTTCTGCTGGAAGAAAATCTTAATCGTTAATCTGAAGGAAAAATCAGTTGAAAAACCATCAACACTGAGCACTACTGCTGTGGGTATCCTTTTTGATGGAAACTTAATATACAGTTCACGTACCAAGGATTGCTCTCGCTTAATCTACAGAATGGCATAGTGAAGGAGCTTGATATTGGAAGTCAAACAGCTGATGTATATGTCGCAGTGCATGATGGTAAAATATACTGCACTGATAACAAAACTCCTTTAATACAGTGCTACAATGCTGATAAAACACTTGCCTGGGAATTCAAGGACAAATCGTTGTGTGGACCACGAGGTATAGCTGTTGATAAAACTGGAATCGTTTATGTCGGTAATCAGGACGGTGGAAACGTGATTCTCATCTCCCCTGATGGCAGCGAACACAAAACAATAAAGATTGATAGCATTCATCAGCCAAGGACACTTCGCTTCAATAAGGCAAAGACTCGTTTGCTTATATGCGGTTTAGAAGGATCAGCGGGTATTTTGATGTCACTTAATATGCATGTAAATTAACATCCAGATCGTTTATATGGTACGTAATATATTTTGGTCTGAGGTCTACACTGTAAACGATTTAAATGATATCTTTTGTAAAATATAGCATTTATCGTGGTTTTTATACATAACAATACAGAGTATGTCACCAAGCTTGGTTTAAGAAGAAATACCATTGAAACTTTATTGTCTGATTAACGTTACTATAGACTGTACTCTCATTTTCAAGATAAGAATCAACGGCGTTCTATAATTTGTCAGCAGGTTAACGTGAGATCGATCGTGATAGAAAAACCCCAGAATAAAGAACGAATTGAGAGAGAGGAAAGCATGTGCGTTGATCTGTTTCACATAATAAACTATATGGTATTTTTAACTGCGTTGTTTAATGAGGGACATTTGTTAAATACTTACTCACTCTTGTACCTATCCTCGAAGATGGATACACTACAAACTGCTCAGAGTCTGAATAAACCATATTTTGTGCTCCACCTGTAAGGTCGAGCACAGATTTAACTTGATAAGACTCGACATAATTTCGACAGAATTTAACTGTACTTAGCTGCACTTGACTTTGATCTAGACTTAACCTAATAAGTCTGATTCAGTACTTGATAATCGTGGTTTAGTCTGAAATGGTCTCGACAAATGCTCGACCAGTCTCGACTCAGTCTCGACCAGTCTCGACCTGTCTCGACCACTCTTGACCTGTTTCGACCAGTCTCGACCAGTCTCGACCTATCTCGACTCAATCTTACCTTAAAATTTAGTCTCGATTGGTCTGAATCAGCCCATTTAGCTCAATTATATATTGATCTTACAAAATTCCAGGTTATTTGGTAGTTTGGTTTATTGCTGTCAAATTAAAGGATTTAATTAATAGGTTAAAAAGCTAGAATTTTCACTTTTGATTAAATTCAGATAGTCACCTTTAATATAAATTTTCAAATCAACTTGGATTTTCATAAAACTCTACAGCTATCTCAGTTATACATTGACCTCACAGAATGCCAGGTGTTGTTTGGTAGTTTGGTTTATTGCTGTCAAATTTAAGGATTTAATTAATAGGTAAAAAGCTAAAATTTTCAGTTCGGACTGAATTCAGAAAGTCACCTTTAAAATTTTTATTACTTTTCAAATCAACTTGGATTTTCATAAAACTATACAGCCATCTCAGTTATATATTGATCTTACAGAATGCCAGGTTGTTTTGAAGTTTGGTGTATTGCTGTCAAATTTAAGGATTTAATTATATAATAAATAGGTGAAAAAGCTAGAATTTTCAGTTCGGACTATATTCAGATAGTCACCTTTAATTGTTTTATGACTTTTCTAATCAACTTGGATTTTCATCAAACTTTACAGCTATCTCAGTTACATATTGATCTTACAGAATGCTAGGTTGTTTGGTAGTTTGGTATATTGCTGTCAAATTTAGGGATATAATTAATAGGTAAAAAGCTAGAACTTTCAGTTCAGACTAAATTCAGATAGTCACCTTTAAATGTTTTATTACTATTCCAAATCAACTTGGATTTTCATAAAACTATACAGCTATCTCAATTTTATATTGATCTTACAGAATGCCAAATTGTTTGGTAGTTTGGTTTATATCTTTCCAATTCGATGATTTAATTTGTAGGTAAAAAACTGGAATTTTCAGTTCGGACTAAATTCAGATAGTCACCTTTAAAATTTCTATAACTTTTTCAAATCAACTTGGATTTTCATCAAAATCTACAGCTATCTCAATAATATATTGATCTTACAAAATACCAAGTTATTTACAGAACAAAAGTATCTATCGTCAACCTGAAGAACAGAAAAGTTGATAAAACACTGAATACATATGTCATGGAATATCCTTTTCAATTTTTAGATGTGGGACTGTTCTCAATTAATCTGGAGAATGGCGTAGTAACTAAATTTGGTATTAGGAATAAGTTGTCCATCTTTGTCTATATCGAAGACATATTCAAGATATGACTTTAATATTTTGAAAGTATTAAACGATTCAACAAAAGACTGTATCCAGGTTAATTTTACATAAGTTGCAATAATGTTTTCCTTGACATAGCCTATAAACGATCAAATATTGTATTTAAGTATATAAATTTTGACCCCGAAATAATATTTTGCTTTTATAGCAAAGTTATCTTTATTTGATGGTGTTTTAAGCTTCCACTATACTGTGACGCGCAATTAACATTTGATTAAGCGTTTGATGCGGACTTTAAAAACAAATAATTGGATAAGGTTCTTATTATATTTTAAGAACCAGAAAAGAGCATTATCATAAGTAGACAATATACTAACAATACCATGGCAAAAAAGGAAAACGGCGAAAAGACAAACAACAGAACACAAAATATAGCATAGAAAACAAAGTTAGTAATGTAAATGATTGACCGTTGACATTAATTACACAGAGAATTGCTGTGCAATTTTGACAACTGGACAAAACAAACAGCACAGGTTACAAGTTTTTAAATGGTATATGATATAACAGTTGGGTGCGTTAAAGTCATAGCATAAGAGACTTTTGAAAACGTAACTCGACTATAAGTCCTCACTTGCGTATCAATTGTGTGCTGCTTTAATGTTGGTTTTAGAGGAATTTATAGATAGTTTAAACATATACAGGAATATGTAATCATATGTTTATTGGTCACCATAGACTAAAACTATCAATATTAAAATTGCGATTCATTGACCCAGTTGCATATTAAAGTGAAATTCTACAATATACACGATATACTTTATCATTGACCCTGGGGTAAAACAAGTTACAATTTTGCTGCACCAGATGCGCAAACATTTCAATAATTCAAAAATGTATAAATCTTACTATGTAAATAGCACCAGTGTATTAAGATTGAATTTAAGAAACATTTGTAGTTGAGGTTAAGTGTTTCTGTTGTCCCGTCGTTTTTCTATTATAGTTGATTTGTTTCCTTCGGTTTTAGTTCTTTAACCCGGATATGTTTCGCTTAATCGATTTATGACTATTGAACAGCGGTATACTACTGTTGCCTTTATTTAAGAGCACATTTGTTTACGATGTTATAGCCATTGGTTTAGTATGGTTTTCGCAGTTGGGTAGTGCTTAAGCGTTTAATGAAAACAGATAGTCTATATTTTATAATACAACCCCTTTGTTGATCGATTAAAATACGTAATGTTATTAAGATGAAAATGGTGTACATTGTTGGATGGTGTTAAATTACATAATGTTAAAAGAATAAGAGAATTATCTTCAGAAACTAGAACATGAATGATAAAAATTATATAACGTTTTCTCCTATGTGTTTTAAGTATTTTTGTGGTAGATCTATATTTGTAACAAACGAAAGGCATACTTGAACTTCATTTATAATAAACAATGTGTAAAGAAAATGCATAATTGATATAAAATGAAAATAGCATTAAAGTTAAATGGGGAATTTTTGCCACAAGCACTTGTGAGGTTTATCTACAGGAAATTAAAATGATCAAGAGAAAATAATTTTTTAGAAAATGAATCTTCAGAAATAAGTATTATTCACAAATGAGAATAGCAACATCATTGAATTTTTTTAAAGATATGTTAAAAGTTTTAAACGAACCGAGGTAAAATCTTAACATAAACATACTACAATTCATAAAAGAAATAGGTAATAGGTTGGTCATCTTTTAAAGAAAATAGAAATATATATATATAACAGAAGAGGAACAGGCTACTATGTTGTTGGCTAACCAGATAAAGAAAACCTAAACAATTCAGAAGAATTTATATGCGATGTGTATATAGAATTGAATTGCCAACTTTACGAATTGTATAAACTGTGTATTATAATGGTGGCGGAAGAATTTTGAAAAGAAACTACAGATATAACATTAGTACTTGTAAACTGATATATGAAGAAAGATGGAAACGTGTTCCAGCAGATAAAGCCTCAATAATATTGTCTTTGTATGTAAAACCATTATTTGCAATGTCTCACAAAAGAGCTTGGAATAAACAGCACAACTGGTAATCCTACATATTCTTTAACATCATTTACAAAGGATGAAATTTTACAAAATCACAAATCTGTCCTTTTTCATTTGGTATTAACATCAAAGAAAACGAAGGAAATCTACGTCATTATACTGGATACCAAAACTTCACAAAACTCCGTATAAAGAACGATACATAGCTGGATCATCCAGATGTTCGACTAAACATCTTTCTATAGTGTTGACTACTATTCTTTCTACAGTAAAATATGGCCTTCAAAATTTTATGATGAGATATATTCAACAAGTGGTGTCAATCAGATGTTGATTCTCAAAATTCTAAAGATCTACTGCTAAATCTTAGATCACAATCTCTGCAATTTTGCAGCAACATTAAGACCTTTGATTTTCTACGCTTTATACTTCTATTCCCCATGCTCAATTGAAAGATCGACCTCACCATCTCATAAAACAGAGCAATTTCTATAAAAATGGGATTGTAGATATAAATTTCTTGTTTTGTGTTATAATAAATCTTACTTTGTGAAGAACCACAGTGATTCTATCAGAAAATACACTGAAGATGATATTATCAAAATGCTGGACTTTTGTTGAGTTGGAGGATTGATATTTCAACAGACAGTCGGTATTCCAATGGTAACTAATTGTGCACCCTTCTGGCCGACTTGTTTTGTACTCGAATAAAGCAGAATTCATTCAGAACCTTCTAAAAGACAAAAGAAAAGCACCTTGCAAAATTCTTTAATTTTACTTTCAAATATATTGATGATGTCCTATCACTGAATAACCCATATTTCAGTCAGTACTTGCATCTCATATATCCCAGTGAACTTGAAATTAAGGATACTACTGATACAAGAAGGCCTGCTTCATACCTTGATCTTTTCCTCAATATGGACACAGATGGATGACTTCACACTAAAATCTATGACAAATGGGATGATTTCAACTTCCCAATTATCAATTTCCATTTTCAGCAGTAACATACCCTCTGCTCCATCGTATGGTGTTTACATATCTCAATTGATACGTTATGCTCGTGCATGTTCACACTATACGGACTTCACATACAGGAATGTGCTCCTTACGCAGAAACTGCTCCAACAGAGTTATCGGGAGGAAAGATTAAAATGACACTCCGTAAATTTTATGGACACCATCACGAATTGATTGATACCATCACGAATTGGTTGATCTATACGATGTATCTGTGTCTAAACTAACTAATGACATTTTACCACGTCTTAGATTGTGGTTTAACATAATGTCGTCTGTCTGCTAAGTATCGAACGTGACCTATTCCCGAATATGACTATTTTGCCGAGTGTGAATTTGCATTGCTATACGACGTGTCTCGGTATTTTATACATCCAACATTCATGTATTTATTTATGATGTTTCTGTTGTGGTTTCGGTTTGATAATATGTTATGTCTTATCGTTTGTGTTTAGAATTCTGTACTTTCGGTATATTTCGCATATTTCTTATTTGTCAGTATAATCGAGTTAATTTCCATTTTCACATGGATGAAGTATTGTGTTAGTCCAAATAATTGTGACGTCGTCACAGCATTTATTTACAAAAGCCTTTCAATACCGTAATTATCATGATAATTGTTTGGACTAGTATTGTGAAAATAATTGTATAAATTTCAAGATTATATATTCGTTACAAAAATACGTCACTGTTTGTGATGTCCTATGCTGTCTGTTGTTTATGGAAGATGTTCGTTGTTATTCTGCGGTTAACATGTTGTAACGACTATTATATTATTTATTTGTGCTTTTCTCTGTGATGAGTGTTCTTGCGTTTGTTTGTGCTGTATTTCTGTCACGTAGTGATGTCATTTTAGCGATATTTTTTAACATTGCCATATAAGCGGGAGGTTTGGCTAGCCATAAAACCAGGTTCAACCCACCATGTTTTCTGAAACTGTCCTGTACCAAGTCAGGAATATGGCAGTTGTTATCAATTAGTTCAGTTCTATGTATGTTGGCGTTTGTTTTGTTGCACTTCAGTGTCTCTGTTGTTTCTTTGTTTTCCTCTTATATCTGATGTGCTTCCCTCGGTTTTAGTTTGTTACCCGGATTTGTTTTCTAAATCGATTTATGACTTTTGAACAGCGGTATACTACTGTTGCCTTTATTAGTACTTATAAACAAATATATATGAAGAAAGATGGAAACGTGATGAACAATACATTCAAAACCGAACTTTCATTCTAAATGCAAAGGAGGAAATTAACACAATAAGGACAGAAACCATATTTTATTTCAAACAGACAAACGTGTACTGCATGACTCGACTATAAATGTTGTTACACAATTATTTGTTACAGTCTTACATGTACTACATGTATCACGAGTACTTTGATAATCTTGTACACACTGACAGAAAGTCTAACAGAGAGAGAGAGGCCATTCCACCAGACTTCTCCCTCCAAGGGTAGATGAATATTACAATTTCATTACCACCAGGAATTCGTATACGTACACATCGAAACTATACGATCATGGACTTGTGTGACATTTGTGAACTTTTGAGCAATTGAACTTTTGAACATTCTTAAATTTGTTATACGTAATAAATTTATTATTATGCGACGGTCATACAAGTGAGCGGTTTAGCTAGCAATAAGACCAGGTTTAATCCACCATTTTTACAAAAGTAAATGCATGTTCCAAGTCAGGAATATGACAGTTGTTTTCACTCATTTGATGCGTTTGAGTTTTTGATTTTGTCATTTGACAAAGGGCTTTCCGTTTGAATTTTCCTCGTTCGGTATGTATGTTATTTTACTTTTATATACAAAGACTTTGTTTCACAAGCATAGTCTAATGTCTTTTTATGCATAAGTAAGCGGTATAAAACAGACAAATGTTTGTTCAATGTAAAAAAGGAGACAAGAAAAACATCGAATCCCGTATCTAAGCCCCTGTGTTCAGGATGACAACAAATTAAACATGACATCAAATACACGTTCCTAATATGCATAAAATATTTGTAACCAGAGATTACGTTCAAGTCATTCAGAGAGACAAAAGGGACATTCAAACATAAGTCGAAATTAAACTGACAAACGCCATGGTTAAAAAAAGAAAAAGACCAAAAGACAAACAGACAAACAGACAAACAACAGGACACAAAGCATAACATAGAAAACTAAAGACTGAGCTACACGGAACCCACCAAAAACCATGGTTGATCTCAGGTGCTCCGGAAGGATCTCATTTTAGCAGTGGCAAACTCTTATTGTACCTTAAATCAATTTGAAATAGGAATAACAGATGTTTTGGGTAAGTGTCACTGAAACAAAGACATCTATAGGTCAACATTGTATCTTCACCTAAAATATACAATATACTAGGCGGCAATGTGTCTGATCCTAGACATGGTGTGGATGAGTATCAAAGATCTGCCTTTAACATCAAATGTTCTTAAAGATTTACAAAACCACCTATATAACAGCAATAAAAGCGCTGTTCCTTTGCTTTCTGTGTGTATTTTACTGTGTATGTAAAGATTTTGTGTCATGGATGGATACCCAATATCCTTTGTTTTTTCTATTAAATAAACTGGAAACTCACGCATCTCCTTATGAGTTTAAAGATTAAAAGCACACACGTGAACATGAAGCAATTTAAACTGATATTTAGTATTCAACTTTCCCAAATTTTGAAACTCAATATAAGGCAATACGTCTGGTTTACATAACAACACTAAATGGTTGCAAGTAAAGCGACAAAAACTTTGTAATCCAGAATTAAAAACAATTGTCAAATAAATAAAAAAAGAAAAAAAAGAAATGGATAACAGTATTAAAAGCCGTAAATTCCAAAGGGGCTTAGTGATTTTTCAAAGTTTCGCACATTTGCAGAAATGAATTTGACATTGCCTTCGGTTACAAGTTTTTGCTTTCAGCAGAATACACAATGACGAAGTGACAGTAGGTTCGGTAAAATTGTGAAATTAATTAGGATACTTACATACGCGCAAAGAAATATTCATACACTTCACTAACTAAAAAAAGATATCTTTATATATGGTGGGTGTACTTGTGTTTAATCTTTTTAAAAACCCAATAATATAAAGGAAAAATTACATCCAGATGAATGTTATCATACTAATTTGATTTTTCTTTAACAGACATGGCAGAGCAACAAGTACAAACTGTACTGTTTGTGAGGAACAGTCATTTGTAAAAACAGCTGTGAAGTGGTGTTCCAAATGTGAGGAAGCCTTTTGTCCTGACTGCCTAAAGTACCACAGCAACGCAAAGTCCACAAAACGTCACGCTGTCATTGATGTAAGTGATCTGAAAGAGCTGCCTGAATTCATACTGAAAATAAAGCAGCATTGTGATGAACATGGCGTGCTTTTCCAGAACTATTGCTTAAGTCATGAACGACCATGTTGTAGGAAGTGCATTAACTCGACTCATAAAAGCTGTACAGATATGCCACCTCTAGATGATGTCATCAAAAATGCTCGCAAGTCAACAGCAGTCGAAGACATTCAAGAACGTCTACAGAACCTTAAAGAGTATTATGAGCGTCTGTGTCAGGAAAAAGAGGCAAATGCCAAAGAAATAAAGATCCAGACGAAAACTATTGTTGCGCATATCATGTCCACCCGACTTAAATTGACTCAGCATTTAGATCGTTTAGAAAGAGAAGTTCGTAAGAAGGTATCCGAGCTTGAAAATAATGCACTGCAAAATATGGAGAGAATTTCGAGGGACTTAAAAGGGAAGGAGGACAGAATAGATGAATTATACAAAGGCATTATAAAAATGCGAAAGTGCGTCAGAACTTCAGATATTTCTCGGAACCAAGGAATTCGAATTAGAAATAAGTACGCGGGAGAAAGAAATCGACGAATTGACAAAAGATTATCGTTAGACATAAGAAGCATTGTTTTCAAAGAAAATATAAAACTTTCAGCTTTTACTTGTGACGTCAGTTCTTTCGGTGATATTGGAATAGAGATGAAACCATCAACAACCATTTACACAAAGCCAAAGGAACAACAGGTACAGATCACAGTTGAGAGAAGAAAGTTTGATGACATCAATTTAAAATTGGTAAATAAAGTTAACTTCGTGGGAAGCTATGTATGTTGATTAGACTGGTTCCCTGTCCTTAGTCTGTTTGGCTCTGAGATACCCGTATGTTGCCAGGTAGAGGACCAGCCTAGTATGTGGATGTGCAATTTCGGAAGATGATACTTTATGTATTGCTGGTCCGAACACCAAAACATTTAATTGTGAAAAATATAAATGAATCTTTGTTGCACAAAATTATTCTGCCTGATAAGCCGTATGACATTACATATGTCAACGAGCAAACATTAGAAGTTACGACATCAAATTACAGCGGCACAGCATTTATCGTCAACCTGAAGAACAGAAAGGTGGAGAAAACCATCAACACTGAATACAGATGCCATGGAATATCCTTTTCGGACGGGAACTTGATAATCAATTCATCTGATGTGGGACTGCTCTCACTTAATCTGGAGAGTGGTAGAGTAACTGAACTTGGTATTAGAAATAAGGTGTTTGATGCTTACGTCGCTGTGTATGATGGTAAAACATACCTGACTTAGGACAGGTGCAAACAATTGCAGCGGGTTTAAACGTTTTAATGGTACCAAACCTTCACCCTTATCTGAAACAATAGTGTAACATCACAACATAGAAAGACACACTATAAAATATCAATTGAAATGGCTTAACTCAATCAAAAGACATATTAACACCAGTGAACATACACTGAACAAATAAATTTGATCTATGATACAATGTAAATACAAAATAAATAGTATATATGAGGAAAGATTTTCAGTAAGAAAATGAAAAACACCAAATGTTACCATGTGCAGACAATAAGTAAAAATGTAATAAACAAAAACAACTTACAAAACTAAACGCTTGAATATATCAACCAACGAAATGACTGGAAAACAACTGTCATATCCCTGACTTAGTACAGGCATTTTCGGAAGCAAAGGGTGTGTTAAACCTTGTTTTATAGCTAGTTAAACCTCCCACTTTTCACAGTAACACAGTTGTACCATTATTGTTGATTCGTACTGTGTAGTACTTTTAAACTACAGATAGGATGTTGTATATAGAAATACAAAGCCACGTCAAATTAACAATGCTGATTCAGAGTCAACTACACATAGGAATCACTGGGTTCGCTCGAAATGGAAGCGTTTAATCCAATGTCTCATATATGGAAAATACCACTCTCTCTGTTGCAAGACAAGATTTCTGTCCTTATCGAACATAAATTTTCACTCCTAACCACGTTCAAACAAATCTGCAAAGCCTACCTATTTATTCATTGTGTGAAGAATTGAAAATGATATTTTATAGATTTACTGCGTTTGAAGCGTTTTTTCTGAATGTAACTTCATCATGAATGTTTAAACCTACATCTCTGAAAGCAAAGAATGTATAAGTATCTAAACACGTATAAATAAAGAGATTTGGCATGATTGCCAATGAGATAACTCTCCACAGGAGACCAAATGACACAGAAATTAACAACTATAGGTCACCGTACGGCCTTCAACAATGAGTAAAACCCATACCGCATATTCAGCTATAAAAGGCCCTGAAATAACAAATGTAAAACAATTCAAACGAGAAAACTCAAACGTAAAAGCTATATAACCAAAAGGGGCATTACATAATAACCAAATACATCGAAGGTAAATTTGTCCCGCGAGTTTGAACTTTACCTTTTAAATTATTTTTTTAATATATCAACGAAGAATTTGATTAGAACGAAAAGTATGTTATACATCATGTCAGAGCTGATGATACCTTATGGAATATTTGTCCACCAGCAGCGGTATCAATCAAGTTTTAGAAAATAAAATAACACTTTATAAATTTGCTTCGTCCAAAGCGCTTTCCTAGATTGACCTTCATCAGGAACGCTCAAACTTAAATATTTGAAAGCCCCGGATGTATAGGTTCCTATATATATATATGAAAAGTTTTATGACCAAATGATGCCTTAGATAATAAACAAATCCATCTAAGGTCAACCTTGCCTGAGGTAACTGGAACCTTAGTTATTTCATTAATTTCTAAATCTATCAACGGAAAGAAAATGAATAAATCATGTCAAGACCGACGCACTGACTACTGGGCCAATGTAACTTTCCTGGACTACCCTTTGGAATTTGTTATCATCTGAAATATTAATGAAATATTTGCCACTGGACATTAAGCCATTGTCAATCAATTGGTGAACAATTTCTGGTAAAACAGAATTGAAAAGATTACCATACAAATACGTTGTGGTTATATTAGTTTAGTTATTTTATTTCTTCATTTATCAATTCGCTTATCTTATAGTTTTAAACGGGACTTAAAAAATAAGGAGATGTGGTATGATTGCCAATGAGACAACTATCCACCAAAGTTCAAATTAAGTGGATGTAAGCAATTATAGGCAACCGTACGGCCTTCAACAATGAGAAAAATCCATACCGTATGGTCGGCTATAAAAGGCCCCGACATGAAAAATATGAAACAATTCAATTGAGAAAACTAACGGCCTAATTTATAACAAAAAAGTTTACTAAAAACAAATATGACAGACATGAACCAACGACAACCACTGAACTACAGGCTCCTGACTTGAGACAGGCACATAAAGAATGTGGTGGGGTTAAACATGTTTGTGAGCGCTCAACCCTCCCCCTAACCTGGGACAGTGGTGTAACAGTACAACATAAGAACAAACTATAAAAATCAGTTGAAAAAGGCTTAACTCATCAGATGGACATCTAACAAAAACACAAAGTGGACGTGTACTTATACATCCCAAAAACAAAAAGACACTAAGTACAGATCTGAGAGTACTCGCAGTTACTGACAGCTAGTTCAAAGCCAATAACAACTAATGAAAACAATCATGTATCTAAGACTAAAATATTAATCAGTACACATCCAACATGTGTCTACTTTATTTTTCAGTTCAGCAAATCTGTACATTACTCTTCCCATTCTAGGTCTTATCTTCTCTCACTGTTCTTAATATTGTATCACATATCCTAAAAAGTAAAGGCGCCGAAATTAAGATGTAGATAAGCATGCAGATGGTTATGTACTTAGATGTGGAATGCTTGCCACTGAGACAACTCTACATCAGAGACCAAATGACATAGAAATTAACACCTTTAGGTCACCGTACGACCTTCAACAATGAGTAAAACCCATACCGCATAGTAAGCTATAAAAGGCCCCGAAAGAAATGACAAATGTAAACCGATTCAAACGAGAATTATTTTCTGTACATTTGAGCATTCTTTTCTACGGTATTATTTCGAGTATTGTTTTATCAATATCTGTATTTTAAATCAAACATTATCCTTTATCCCTGTTTGTACCCTTTGGTGATATTTTGTTAGCAGTGGGAACTTTATATTGGGGTCTTCTTATATGCTTTTTCGCTTTTGTTTTGTATTGTGTTTTTCCTGCATCAAAAAAAGAGGGGGGGAAAGGAGTGGGGTATTTTCACACACAATATTGTAAGTGCATTACGGGTTTACCAAAATGCGTATAATTTGTCAGTGCAGTGTATCTCCACCAATAATGGTAAACTCATATTTCATCTTGGTTATTTTCTTATTCATTCCGGAGTTAAGGCAAAACAATTAAGTAATTTTGATACACACTTTTTTTTGTCACAAGTTTATACACAATTTGTCCATCTTTTCCATTATATTACTAGTACACACATGTGACAACACTAACGTAATTAATTCTATAATGACAATAATGTATCACATTCCCCCTCAACGAAATGACGTATGCTATATATACAGAGATCTATACATCCATATAAATAACAGAAAATAACATGTATACAATAAACAAGCCTTCAAAGCATGCACATACCAAAAGTGAAGTTGAATAGCAACACATTATATGGTATGTATGTATACATGTTGATTTAGACAAGTAATATAATGATGAAATAGGTTTTTACACTTGTAAAGGCTTTACATTCAGGTAACATCTGTGTAACATTGATTTTTAGTCATCTCTTTTTGTGGCTTACAATTTTCTTCGTTTTCTTGTAAATAAAGGATAATATAACATTTCATATAATTTAGGTAAGTTTTTTTTTTTTTTTTTTTTTTTTATATTAATTGAGGTTATTTAATTATATCTGTGTATTCGTTATATTGTCATCAAATTAGAAATTCTATGTTTTCACAGAAATGTATATACTACCCAGGGCTTTTCACATGTTGTAATTAATATTATTGAGGGCGTAGTGTAAAATACATAGCTGTATGAGTTGTAATATATAATTTAATACATAACCTACCCTTCTTTTCTTGACTTGTTTTGAAAAATTATTTAAATTAAAAGAATTTGTATGTTCATGTATTGTAATAATGAGTTATCAATTGATACATTTTCATATAATCATTCTATCCA
>CM029606.1:3364111-3451477 GCA_017311375.1 Mytilus coruscus
CATCATATACCGGTACCTTATCCGGTCCGTTAACATTAGTATGGAACATACATAATGATTAGTTGTGTTAGTACACAAATTTTCATTAATCCGGATATAATTGATGTCTTCACCTGAATGATTTTTAAGTGCTATTGAATATACCTGATCAATGGAGTAGCAAAGGAATTTTTGAAAATATTCGTGTTGCAGGATTCTTTGTTGTGATTGTTTGTTCAAAATTCAATTTTTTTTTTCAAAAATATCTACAGTAAAATCGGATATTATTTTAATAGACCATTAAGTTGAAGGTAATGCCTGTAATATTTATTTACTGGGTGTTCTTTTATGTAAGTTCCTTATATCTTTAATATCAGTGAACCAGTAAATGGTTTGTTGACAAAATAAACCAGTGACGAATAATATGTCACAACAAGAATAAAACTACATTTGCATAAAGATACAGTCAAAGTTCTATACAAAAATAAAATTAAATAAACAGGTAGACATACTTGTATATTGAAATTACAGTAATACTATCTATATTTGAGAAATGTAATATTTTTACCAGAATAGCAAGTTTCTTAAAGTAAATCAAGTTCACTCCGCTTTCTTCATAATTCTTTTTGAATTGCATTATTTGATTATCTTCTTACCTTGAATCCTAAAAGTTTCTTGTTTCAATATAATTTCTGATTTCGTGTCTTAATATTTTGAGTGATTGAATATTTGTACTGTCTGACATATAGTTTACTTTATAAATTGTGTAACTAATTACGATTAAAAGTAGTTAAGTTCATAATACTCTTTATCATATACTTTATAACCAAAATTGAACTTTATAATTAATAACATGTCTCCCAATGTTTAATTTCTCGACATTTGTTGTGTTTTCTTCCTGAAAGGATTCAAAATATAAACATTTCGGAACTAAATGATCATAATCCTCTAATTCTTCACAGTGTAAGCATGTATCAGCTTCTATTATAAGTCGAAAATAAAGAACGCAGAAATGCGTATCACAGACTGACATTTCTGAAAATTGATAACCATCAATTGAAAAACAAAAGTTTTAAGAAACAAAGATTTCATCGCCCTCAGACCGAATTAACATTAGATAAATTTGGCTATTTATAGGTCCTTCTTATTGTCGAACATTTCGTGTGTTTAGATATTATAGACCCTTAGTTCTTTTCAAATGATTTGGTTTCAATTAGTTAAATCCCGAAAAGCTTTGTACACTCTAAATTATTTTCTATCGGATATGTTCCAAATGTCAATAACTATAATACCGTCCCTTTTCCCCGAATGTGACCTACCGAATTAGACTTACTAACGGATTTGTTCTAACATGAGCAACATGACGGGTGCTATATGTGGAGCGAAATCTGCTTACCCTTCCGGAGCATCTGAAATAACCCCAATTTTTGGTATGGTTCGTGTTACTCAGTCTTTAGTTTTCCTGTTGTGTATAAAATACTTTTTTTGTAAAGTTCTACTGTAAAGTACTATGTATCTGAGCAGAAAAAAAACATAGACGTCGAAAGAATTGTTGTCAATGAATACACTAAGAGAGTAGACACCAATAGTAATGGACATAAGACAATAAGTCCAATGTTATTTACAATTAAAAGGCGCATAGTCAATGAATAATTTTTCTGGTATTGTTTTTCTAGTGTTTTGTAAACAAAATGTATGTCAATTAATCTAATCAGCTGATTATTCCGTGGTAGTCAGTGGATTGTAACAAAATACGTAAAGAGAAGATTGGAATCTGGATGGTTTATGTAACAAGCAATTTTGATGAATAAAATTATTACGTTGTTTAAAAACATTCATGTCGATATTAGCATGATTAACACAAACTTACATTTTGAATTATAAAATAAAATAAAACAATAAAAATTCAAAATAAAAAGAATTGAATTAAATAATTGCATTGTTTAAAAGTATGTAAATTGTGTTTGTATCCACAAAACGATCTTTATTCCCAAAAGCTTTTCAATAAAGCATATATTCGTTTTAAAGAACAATGCTTTTGGTAAAAAGTAATTCGGTGAAAGTAATTAGTTGCCATCGCATAAGCATCAATAATTTTAATAAGTAAGCTTGCTAAATGTAAATGTAAAGAAAATTGAAATATAATCGCAAATTCCGTTGCAATTTTGTGACCTCGAGCTCATTGAGGAGCTGCTTTTAGGATTCGAAACCATCAATATAACCAGAAGTCGTTTTCTTTTATAAAAGATTTTTCTACAGTTTAAGTTTATAACCAAATATCAAAATCAAATCTTTGTATCTATGAAAGATTTTGATAACAATTTATTTAGTTTGTAGTTACGATTTATTAAGAATATATAAATTACGTTTATTGAAAGCCAAAACATTCATGTTTATATTAATACAAAATTACATTTTGAAACAATAAAAATAAACAGCTACAGGAATTAAATAATGACAATAGTAGTATCCCGCTGTTCAGTTGCGGTATAGTACAGGTACGCGAATATAAATCGCTACAGACTTGTCAATCTATGTTCTTCTTTTGTATTGAGAGACATATGCTGTGCGTATAAACATCACTTAGACACGGCTATCTTCAGATTCCATCTATTTTGTGTAGAATTGTAGTCTATTCAATGACATTTTAGAAAATAAGTCCGTTTTATTCAGTCGCTGTCCTTGGTTGCCATAGCAAAATCATCAAGCATTTTAAAAAATAAGATTGATAAGTTTAAAGAAATTGAAAATCCTGTACTTTTGATCCCTGCTTTTGAGTACATTTACGCAAAATATTCGAAAAATAGAATTTGCCAATTCCTCCGCAATTTTAGAGTTAGATTTCAAGCTCCAGCTGCTTTGAAGTTTCGAAATCATCAATATAACCAGAAGTAGTTTTTATTGAATGGAAACTGCTAACGAATGCTAGTCCATGTAGGTAACAATAAAACAATATCAAAAGATTTTACTACAGTGTTAAATTGGTAATCTTTATTCCAATTATCCAAATCGAATCTATGAAAGACTTTGGTAACGGTTTATTTAGTTTGTGGTTACAAAATCCTGGTTTGATAAGTTATCAAGTATATATACATTACGTTTATTAAAACCACAACACTATCAGGGGCAAAGAACTAACGAACAAGTTGTAAACTACATACTCGTAAGAAGGAGCCGATAGTAACATCACCGTCGTAAAAGTGAAACAAAATACAAACTGGCATAACACATTTTTAAATCAGTTGTATAAGAAGGATTTTTGACTGCAAATGTAGAAATTTTTGTATGCATTTATTACTGCGATCTTGTAAGACTGAACAAAAAGCGATTTTAGGACATATGTATACGCTATATATATCTTGTACAATAATGGGAGTTCTCATTATTATTAATATTCACTCTCATAAAACATCATATTATTTTCTGAATTTACAGAACATATTTTATTACTTTCAGTTGGAGCAGGTTTACAAAGAATTCTTAAACTACCCACCAATCAATATACCAATACATTAGCACTTTAGATGGACCTTCTTTACGTGCTTCTTGTTTTAACAAACTCATTTATCTCGCAGATAAGCTTTGGTATTCATTTGACACTTTTAAGGATAATGCAATAGACTATTTTCATATAAGAGACTTTTGACTCGGAGTTTTTTCAACACGTTACCTACTCTCTGGTTGAACATATTGGTACTCGGTCAAGTAAGAGCTATGTAAAAAGTAAAATTAAGCCTTTAATCGATACAATTTATGGGGAACATTATCTGCTTTATATTTTCTTAACACGACAAAATCATCAGAATACAGAAAACTTTCCCTAAAATTGCACGGATGATTTGTTTCATTTTACTTCTTTTGGTTGCTCTTACTTGACCGAGTACCAGGATGTCTAACCGCAAAAAATTAACCTGTTGAAAACTTATACAATCCGGAGTCAAAAGTCGGTAATATGAAAATAGTCTGTTACAAATGGCTGTGAAATTTTGAAACAATCTATTTATGACTGAAAACGGTGTAGTAATTTATTATAATTTTGTAAAAAGGTTGTGCCAAAGCAAAAAAGTTGCTTGAAAATCAATGTAAAATTTAAAGCAAAAATATCAACTATAATACCGAACTACAATTTAAATTACTTGAGCGTCCATAAAACCTGACACTATCAAACGCTCGACTATATCAACGGACGGAATGACAGAAAACGTGGAAAACAACTGCCATATTCCTAACTTGGTGCAGGTAGTTTTCAAGTAAATGGTGAGGTAAACCTTGTTTAATAGCTAGCTAAATATCATACTTGTATGACAAAAGAGTTATATTTTGTAAGACAGGTGTCTTATGATATATCAAGCTTTGAATCGATTCTCACAATTTCCGTCTGTGGATAAAAATTTGCTCAAATTTTAAAACATTTAAGCCTATAGCAAATTTGTAATACCTTGAACATTTGAATTCATTGTTCACCTATACCCACACAATCCATAGAAATTGGTGTCCCATGATTACAAATGAATTTACAGTAATCTAGACAAATTATATGAACGAAAGGTGAATTAACACTTATTTGGATGAAATATTATGAAATATTAATTCCCTGGAAGAAATATTACAGTAATTGTTTCTAAAAGGAACAAAACTTATAGCATTGTTTATACTAACATTTCCTGAGGAACTTTTAGATGGAACAAATATATGTTGACACTTCTTCTTGTTGTGATACCCTCCGAGATCAAACTATTTTTTTTAAATATACGAGAGGTTTGAACAGTTCGTATGGAAATTATTTTTGGTTCTTTATTTATTTTAGCTTTAAGAATCAATGTTGCCCTACATAAAGAAACAAGATATAGTTCGTTATTTGCTTCGGGATATTCTTATCTCGCAAATGATGGAAACAAAGGCCAAATTTTAGTAAATATATCAAACGGCCGATTTGATTGTTTCCATTCACAAAAGACCAAGCATATTATTGGTGGGCTGTTGATCTTGGAGAGGAGTATGATATCGACAATATTAATATTTATAACAGATTAGACTGTTGAAGTATGTACTCTTTTATATCTTTTAAAACGTTGATTTGTTTTTATTTCCATTAATTGAGGGAATATTCTCAACATTACCGATTTCGTATAATAGTAAGAAAATTAGAAAATCAATTATTGGCTAGCAAAACCATTTTAATTGTATAAAGTCAAGTCAGTCGCAAATATAGGCATTTTGAGGACTTAAAACAATTGTTTGCAATAAGTCAATTATAAGCCGATGGATCTATAAGACAAACGAGGTCATATCCTTTTCTTTCACATTCTTTTGTATTATTCATGACTTATAGATTTTTCAGGTATCACAAAACATTATTAATTGAAACGTTATCATACTGCAGGCCATTATCTGTTCTGACTTTTAACATGCACCATTCGACATCACATAATTAACTATCTTTATTAATTGAATCGCTATGAATTAAACAAGGTAAATATGGGTATTAACTACACGTTTATATCTAAAAGTCATATTCTTTCTACATACAACTTGTAATAATTGTAATAACTTTAAAATCGACTAAATGCAGAAGAAAACAAGAAAAGGTACAAAATTCCAACTTTAAACTTATTTTCGCATGCATTATCTTCAATCCCTAATTGCGATCACAAGACGCCTGATTATTGTTGCAATTGATATTATATATTATTCTAACAATACTGGCCATGTTTAAGTTATCGTGGGTTCTTTTACGGTACTACAATAAGAGCTTCTCAACTTTGATAGCAGGCATAGCATCACGTGAACCTGATTTTACCGTATTAGCTGTTATCACGTCAATTTTTCTTTATCTGACTGTTTACCAAATATTCAGAGGATTTATAATCAATAGCGCATCGATCTACTTAGTCATGCTCTTCAACTAATATTTGATTTTGCCTCTCAAATAAGTTGACTCGAGCGTCACTGTTAAGGGTTATGTATAGAAAACGCACATCTGGGATACCAAGATGTAAATCTGGCATCTTTAATGTTTTTTCTAAATAACTTTAGTTCCAACAGCTCATCACGTGTTTTAGATTTTATACAATCTTTCCTTTTAAATGTAAGGGTTTAAGTGTTCCTGATGCATGTTAATTCAATCAAGCAGTTCAGACGATCGAAATTAGAAGCATTTGCTTTTCAAACCACGAAGAGATATGTAATGACAATTGCAGGCATTTGACTGTAAATAACTGCTGAATATGTTTTCGTACGCTGTTGGTAGAGGGTAAGATATTTTCGAAGAATTCGAGGAAAAGACATTGACGTTAAATAATAACGTTGTTTCGTTGGTTTATCAATTCCTCGATATGGTTAAATATTTGTAGTTGAAGAGTTGTTTGTAAGACATTTCTCGTTTATGTTGCATATGTTAAGATCAGATAAAAGCCAAATATCTTCTACATTCATTTTATTTAAACTAAAGGAATATATGAAATCTTTTCCTGCTATAAATGCTGTTACAAGAAGTCCTGATAGAAATAAAACTCTGAGGTTTTTTTTCTATTTTGCTACAATGTTTGATGAACATAACAACAACGATACTGGATGGTTAAAAGAAACATCAGATACCAAAGGACCACCAAAGTCTCAGACAGACAGACAAAGTCATGTTTAGATAAAACAACGAATAAAAAACAACATTTGGAAACCACTGCCTAGATGATTGACCGTTTATAATAAAAAATTAAACTACCGAGTGTGGCCATAAGTATTGTTTGCTTGGATTGTTCATTTATGTTTCATATAAAACTACGTATTTTTCAAAACATATTTTAGGTCATTTCTGGTTTGATATTACATGTAAGCAATTTGGAACAAATGGAAGCCGAATTCTGACAGAGTTTGTTTATTTGTTGCTGCGGATTTTCATTTTCTTCTGAGATAAACACAAATGTTAAGAAATTTTCTATATATTTCAACCAAAATAAACTGTAAAAAATTATACGTATATATAATAATAAGAGAAAACAAAACAACTAAAGACAAAATGATAACCATATTTATTGAAAAAAATTTGAAATGCATAGCAGAAAATTGCGATGACGAATACTTTTACCATGTACTATACATTACATGAATAATAACCATTCAGAATCATATTCAATAATTGCTATGATTCATGGAATAAGTTTTGAGAAGAATACTGGAATACACATAATATACTACGGTATATCTATAAGCGATCACAAAACCTTACTTGTACTTTCATCTTCTGTTTTTTTTTTTTCCATCAATATTTTTTAATATAAAAGCTATAATAATCATCTTAAATAAATAACTTTGATTTTAGGCCATCGCCTCACAGACTTTTACATTTATGTTTATAACCCTGCTGTTGGAACATGGACAGCATTCGACCAGGGACCAGGTGATCTGTGTTTCTTTCACAAGGACAAGCTCCAAGTGTATTAAGTGTCGCCTGCAATAATGCTCATGGAAGATATGTTAAAATATACAAGGAATTTAAATTGTTCTCAGACAATCAGGATAGCTTACATCTTTGTGAAGTTGAAATATTCGTTGATCATGATTCACGTCAAGGTACGTTACATTTAAATGACGAATCATATATTAAGCAATAATGTCATCGTTATGTCATTATGATAAATGAATATAAATTGTGATAAGTTCGTTTTAGAATAATGAAACATAGAATCATTATACATACGAAGCTCCCACAAAAGTTATAAGGAACTAATTGGATGGCATTATAGTAAAACAAAAAAAATGAAAGAAGGGTTCATTTCTTCACTTTTTATTCCGTGCTTTGCTTAACAATGTCGTGTATAAATTACTATATTGCATCATTTTCTGATCTGACTTAATATGTAGACCAAGAAATTTTAACACATGTAAAGTTATGCTTCATATTTATGCTAACTTCTGCTTTCTTCAAAGGTACCTGATATCCCTCCTGAATTTGGTGGAATTCCTGATGCTCGATCAGTCTTTAGTTTTCAGTGCTGTGTTTTGTATACTTGTGTATATCTTTCGGTCCTTTTTTTATGATTTTGCCATATCATTTTCATTTCGGTATCTTTAAGGATGTTGCTACGTTGTTTCAAAATAACCAGATATTGACAACACTGCTATAAATTCATAGTTTATGAATAAAAGAAATTATAAAAGCAGAAAAAATTAAGATGATGAAGGGTCAGTGTCCTCGTTTTCAGACATACATCATTGCAAATATGGTGGGATATCATTCCCATACAATTAGCATTGACATCTGTTATCTTTCAAAACTTTGAAACCATAACAGTGATTTTATAAGATTTTCATGTATGGCTTTTCAAACTATATGTAATGACATTGTGAAAAGAAAAGTATAGACTCGTGGGTTTTATTATTGGCACTTCATGCGTAAAACCAGAGGATTCCCAATACAAATGTATCTCTAAAAAAAAAAAAGAGGAGCGAACATCCTTTATTCAAACGTTATCAACTAACGCCACAACTGAAAATGAACTGTTATAGTACTGACTTGGTACAGACATTTCCGAAGAAAAAAGTGATTTAAAGGCCGCCCACTTGTATCACATTTGTTTATAGTTCCGTTATATTTGCAAAAATGGGTGAGCAACCCAAACAAACATATTAAGTTAATGCGACCATAATTGGTATCCAGTAGCCAAAACGGTAGTTAATTTGAAAAGGAAGACAACACAAATATGTTCAGCTGATGATAAATTAACAATGAAGCTAATACAAAAGTTGTGTGGTTGATTGTAAATACACTTTCTCGACTAAGTACAAATTTAGTAAAATAAATATACCGATTCATTAACACCAAGTCCTACGAAAAAAACATAATAGCACGAAGACAAATTCAGTAAAAACTGTATAGTATATTAAGTAAATAAAGCAAATAAAAGATACCGTATTTTATACCGATTCGTCCCAGAATGATTAAAAGGGACAGTTTAGCTGAAACTTCATGTGCCGATTCATATAGATTATATGTTCTCCTAAATAATTCAAATGTGGTGACAACATTGTACGCATCTATATAGCGTACCTGATAAAATGTGGTATTTTGACTTAGATATAGACATTGGCGAAGAGGTGCGGAAGACAACAAAACATATGACAAAAATATAAGATGATTTCTGCTTCCTGATTGTGATTTTTCCATTTCTAACAGCGCCTGTCTATGGTGTTTGTATCTCCGATTTGATACAATATACTTCAGCCTTCGTTTTCTATCTATTTTCTTTAGAGGACTGATGCTTACAAGGAAGTTATCGTTTTAAGTGTTTTTAGGGAAAAGTTGAAGCCATTTCATTTAAATATTTCCTGACGCTAAATGTGGAGCAAAACTGCTTATCATTTCGCAGAGCATGAGTTTATCCCCGATTTTGGTTGGGTTCGTGTTGTTCAATCTTAGTTTTTATAAAATATATTTTGTGAGCTTGTTCTTCTTTCGGAAAATTTTCGTTTCAGCCATGACGTTGATTCAACAAGTCTTGCGTTTTAATGCCCGCTATTTATCTTCCATTTCTTTTTAATGAAAAATGTTAATGAAACATTTTAATACAGCAACACATCTTGATCTTTATATGATATAAGTATAGCTTTTATAGAAGCTAATATAAGTCAATTTTGTTTTAAAAATACGGTCGGTTAAAACTCATATCGACTGATACAAAAGACTGGTATTGTTTTATTAGATCATTACTAGAGGAGAATTCACTGCCTTGGTGCCCTAATTAACAACCAATCAAATACGAATAATTCAATAGGAAAGTGAAAGGAGTCAAAATATTTTTAACCAAGCAACATCGTATTATTGCAGTATCAGATGAATGCTTCAAAACCGTTGAAATTAAAAGATTAAATTGTTATGTAATATATTTTTAAAAATTTTAATATATATTCTTTTATGTTAGAACTTACTGTTAGCAACCAGACAAAGAACCAATTCTGAGCATTGGCATAAATGTTGAGGTTGCAAGTATCAAAAGTGTGCAGTTATCTGTAGGCAAAGGATAACTGTCTCGGGTTCAAGTGGGAAGCTAGCGGTACCTGTGACCTTTTCAAACCAATAAACAAGTTGCAGATGTCACCAGCAACATTGACTACTTTGAAAGATGTTAACGTTTGAAGATGGAATAAGAAATGGTTGATTCATCAAAAACAAGAAAACGAGAAATATTGCTGACATAATTCGAAATCCTCTTTGCTAATTATTAAAGTTAGACAGTTTGATGTAGGAATGACCAAGTATGGTGTGCCCATACAAGAAACATTTACATGATTTATAAGTGTAAACTGTTTTAGTTTGATTCTGTAAAATGGGATATGCTTCTGTGTGATATATAGTTGATTCAATGTTTAAAAATTTGATATTATGTGCATGTTGTTTGTAAGATTGGTTCTAAATGGTGTTTTTAGGAATATTTGGATTTCAGGACCTGTCATCTTATTGGTTCACATTGAGGTCCAAAGAAACAGAGTTTTAATTTTGTTGACTTTCTTCAAAATTGAATTCTTAGGATTATTTGATATGTTGATTCCAAATATGTTTTAATAATTTGGATACACAGGCAAAATTTGCTCACGTGAATTTCACATGAATCTCTCATTAAATTCACACGAAAATGTTCACGTGAGATTCATCTCAAACGAGCTTATACATGAAACTCACGTGAAAATTTACATGTGAATTTGATGTGAATTCAGATTCGCATGAATCTCACGTGAAATCTTTCAAATGAACTTCACTTGAACTTTACAAACAAAAGATATTTTTCATGATTTGTTCGATGTTATTTGAATTACTTTATTCTAAAATTCACGTGAATCTCATGTGAAAAAAAATATGTGATTTTCACATGAAATTGTCGTCATTTCACATGAGATGCACGTGAAACTTACATGAACAGATCTCACGTGAGTTTCACGTAATAGCTCGTTTGAAGTGAGGTGAAATTCATGTGCATTTCAATTTTGAGTAATTTAAGTACGACGACCACATGCATTCTGTATAAGAAACTATGCTATAACAAATATTTTTCAGACTCTAAATTCATACATGTATAGTACATGTAGTACACTAGATAAAAAAAAGTTAAATCGTAGTTCAAAAGACATTGCTGATTCAGATAAATGAAGTTTAGTTATTATTGTGTTATGCAATGTGTTTATCTAAAGATTGTAAATATTCAAACAAAACATTTCTTATCATGCTTATGAAAGAATATTCCATTGGATATAAAATACAACTTTTTCCAACTGTTGAAGTGAAAATGTATGTAAGTGAAGCTTTATGTACTGTTTTGCTTTTTATATTTGTGTGTTATATCTTAAAAAAAGATTTTTTTGTTCATGTTGTTGGTTTGGATTTTTTTGTAGGGAGGGGATTTTAAGAAGATCATCTATTATCATTAAATATTTGTTTGTGACAAATGAACGACAAATATAAGGAGACAATAACTTGAGTATAAGAATATGGATATCTGTAAAATTTAAGCACAAGGTTTCATACCACAATAGAAAGGTTGAGATTAAGTTGAAGTGTATTGTTGTAGCCAAACGGTTTACGCAAAAGGGTAAAACAATACTTTTGTTATACATTGTCTTAATTAGTTATTTCTTGACCAAAAGTCAGGAATCTGATGTTCAGTAGTTGTTGTTTGTTGATGTGGTTCATAAGTGTTTCTCGTTATTTATGTAGATTAGACCGTTGGTTTTCCTGTTTGAATGGTTTTACACAAGTCATTTTGGGGCCCTTTATAGCTTGCTGTTCGGTGTTAGCTAAGGCTCCGGGTTGAAGACCGTACTTTGACCTATAATGGTTTACCTTTTCAAATTGTAACTTGGATGGAGAGTTGTCTCATTGGCACTCATACTACATCTTCTTATATATATTCAATGGTGTGTAATTCAAGGTCGTGAATTATTGAGGTTAATATGCTGAATCTAGTCGTATATTTAGAATTTGGCTCTAATTTAAGTCCCAAATTAAACTTTGTTTGATTTCATCAAAATTTAATTATTGATGTTATTTCATATGCCGACTCTAACCGTGCATTAAGATTTTTAATTTTGGGCCTGTTTTCACATTAGTCCACGTTCAGGTCCAAATGGTCAAAAATTAAACTTTGTTTGATGTAAACAAAACTGATTTCGTGGGGTCCGTTGATTAATTGAATCTAATCGTGTTTTTTTTTTTTTTTTTTATTTTGGGACCAGTTTCAAAGTGAACAGAATGTTATTTACTCCCGATAACTTATCATAGATACCAAGATGAAATATTTGTACGCCATAACGCACGTTTCGTCTTCAACAAAAGTCACAAGTGATGCTGAAATAAAAAGTTAAATAATAATAATATTGTACTAACTTGATGATCCAACATTAGCGAAATGTTTTGCGAAATAAAGCTAAAGTAATCCAAAACAGATACTATAACTATTATATATACCGGTGTTCAACTAATAGGTATACTACTGTTCCCTTATATATTGTAGTTCTTCACTGTTCCTACATGTCCTAAGAATATGTTTATTATGATTGATTCGTAATAAATTTGAATGTTTAATACGAATCGAATTTATTAATATTTTGATTGTTAAAATATCTCAAATTAAATTTGCATGTGCTTAATGACCCATATTAATATATATAAGTAAATTGATTATTAGTTTGGCAACAGGAACTTTGAAAGATCACAAAATGAATTAATTCATAAACAGAACATGTTTCACAATGCTAATAAAGTTAGATATTTTATTTCGTGTTCAAAACGAGTCAAATCGAATTAATTTAAATTGTTATTGTGATTGTTAATATATCCCTATTTAAATTTGCATGTGCTTAAGACCCATACTAATATATAAGTAAATTGATTATCAGTGTTGCAATAGGGACTTTGAAAGATCACGAAATGAATTAATTCATAAACAAAAGAGATATGTGTTACATTTTCATAATGTTTCACAATGTCTATAAAGTTGAAAAATTAATTTCGTCTTCCATTCGAAACGAGTCAAATCGAATCATTTTAATTGTTAATGCATCTCAGAAGGAACTTTAAGAGATCACGAAATTAATTAATTCTTATTGAAAAATATATGTGTAGCATTTTATTTTTCCCACACGGCTCGGACTAATGAAAGTCAGTGAAGTAATATTTAGTGCATATCAATTTAATTTTCCTTTCATTTCCTTTATAGTTAATAACTCCTTGTTCCATATTAAACAAAATATGTCATGATTCTTCAACACGATCTGGGATACACGGACCATTAAAAACAATCAGGAATACTGCTAATCTCTATACTGCTTTTTATGTTGTTAGATGTATCAAACAAATTGCAACATCATAAGTATTCATTGGATATATTTGTTGAACAATTTGATATTTTAGAATATAATTATCTTGATGTTTTAAGAGTTGTGTTTTCTCAGGCGTACATTAAAAGTTGTGATTGGCTAACAACGTCATAACAATGATTATTCAACCAATGACATGACAAATTTTCATTGTTGGTACGAAAATTGACATTACCTACAATCCTTTAGATTCTTAAACGGATAATTGCTAAATAGGTTACATGTCCCTTTCATTATGTAAAAATTCATTGAGTAATTTAAAACTGCATCATTTCGCAAAATGTACACATAAATGATATCCCCATTAAGATTCATCTTACTGCAAAAAGAAAGAACAAACATAAACATTGAGATTCTTAGATAGCCAAGTGTCTAAAGACATCTCATAAGTAAAAATGAATGCATGTTCTACAAAGGAATTGTCCATTAGATTGACAAACATTCTGTCTTCAGAGATACTGTCAAAATGATTACTCACTTAGTCGGTAGTGGTATTAAACCAAATGTAGATTCTAAAAAGATACCAAGACTTTGTTGGTTAATAGTCTGTACCAATATCACAAATAATACATGATGGTATTGGAGTATAGTTTCTAGGTACAGACGATGTTTATCATCTTAATTATGTGTTACTGTGATTTTTATTTGTTTTGTATATTTTTAACCTTGACTGTTTATTCCATTTTGGAAATATCATTTGACGTGTCTCGGTATATAAACATCCCGCAATTGTCACGATTGTGTTATTGTACTATGATCATTTTTGTAGTCCTGTCTTTCAATTTTGCTTAATATATGCTTTGTCTATAGAGTGTTTATATGCCATTGTGTTGTTCTTTGTTGCCGTTAAAGATTGTTTTGTCGTTATTAATATTATAACACACGCTTACTGCTGTACCCCAATTGTTGACATTTTTATGCCTACTGTGTATTCTTTATTTTCGTGGGTACCAATTTTCGTGGATTGAGGAAAACATACATTTGTATAGATATTGGATTTCGTGGTTTCGATAAAGTCTGCATACAAGCCTACAGAAAATTGTATTTCGTAGAACATTTAAATTCGTGGTTCACTTTGACACTTTGACACAAGAAATCCACGACAAATTGGTATCCAACGAATACTAATGAATCCTCACTATTGTGTCTGTTTGTTATGCTTACACATTGCTGTTTATATAACGAAGTTTAGTTTTAGTTGATATATTGTTTTTTTCTTCTATCAACGACCAGAATTAACATTCCCTCAAAACCTCATTTAGGAATTTATGCAAAATTTAGATCTTTTCTATGATGTTAGAATATTAAGCATCAGTGGGCGTGTTTCTATTCTCTATGTGCCATTCACCATTTAATACCAGGGATTCTCACATTACATGTCTTTTCTTCTGAAAACATAAACCTAGCCTTTGTGATGCAAACGTTGTCGGCAAAAACTATACTCCAACTTGTTATTTAAGCAATAAAAAGAGTCATTACATACTATCGGACAGTTAAAACAAAATTCATTTGTTTAAATTTTTGTTAAAATACGATTTTTTTGTGAAATGAAAACACCGATGCAAACAAACCCAAAACAAATTACATAAAGCCATGATTTGAACCGGTTTCTTAAAATACCTGTCTTATTTCGTTACATAAGACGTTTACGTTGAAAAGTTGTTACACAATGACAAACATATACGATGACAAGTCATAACACAAAAAAAAAACGTGTGCAATGATAAGTCGTTACACAATAACAAAACGTATACGATGATTATTCATTACACAATGACCAAACGTATTCGATGAAAAGTCATTACACAATGACACAATTATACGAAGATAATAAAGTCATTACACAATAAAAAACGTAAACAATGATATATCATTACACAATAAAAAATGTATGCGATGATTAGTCATTACACAATAACAAAACGTATACGTTTATAAGTCATTACACAATGAAACACGTAAACGATAAATGGCATTAAACAATAAAAAAGGTAGGTGATGATAAGTCATTACACTGACAGACGTATACGTTGATAAGTTCTTAAACAATGACACACGTATACGATGATATGTCATTACAAAATGCAAAAAGTATGCGATAAGTCATTACACAATAACAAAACGTAGACGATGATAAGTCATTACACAATGACAAAAGTATACGATGATAAGTCATTACACAATAACAAAACGTATACGATGATAAGTCATTACACAATGACAAACGTATACGATGATAAGTCATTACACAATGACAAACGTATACGATGATAAGTCATTACACAATGACAAACGTATACGATGATAAGTCATTACACAATGACAAAGACGAATTGGCAAATGTCTTATCTGATCTTAAGACATGATTAACTTTATAAAACATAGGTCCTTTACAATAAGACCTCAAAGTTTTGTTGTTGTAATAAGGATCGAAAAGACAATTGCCAATAGAACCAACAAAGATAGTGAAAATAGCACCACTATTAAACGGACAGCTGAAGCAAAATCAATACGAATACATTAAAAACTAAGGCTCTACAGATTGATGAGCAATTTATGTTGGCAGAGTTTTGTACCAGATGTAATCGTATTAATAATTTCAAAAACGTTCCGGCCTAGCGTGATAGTCTTGTATAATTAATGGGGATACATACCATTTATATCCAATTGATAAGCTTTCATGTCGATTGACATAGCCAAGATACCATTTGTACATACATAAAGAAATGCTTAGAATTGACAAATTCACAGAAACTAGGATTAATTACCCTTATTTACAAGAAAAATGACCCGTTAAATTTAGACAATTATAGACCAATTACTTTATTAAATGTAGATACCAAAATTATAGCATATTCTCTTGCACAAAGACTTAAACCAGTATTGCATAAAATCATTCACAGTGATCAAAACGGGTATGTAAAAACAGATATGTTGGGTTTAGTATTAGACAAATCCAAGATATTATAGACTATTCAGAAAAATTCAACGTAGACGGGGCAATTCTTTTTAGATTTTTCAAAGGCATTTGACTCGTTAGAATGGGAATTTATGTATTGTTCATTAAAGAAATTTGGCTTTCAGAAATCTTTATTGAAGTGGATAAATACTTTATATACAGATATAAAGGGTTGTATATTAAATAATGGGTGGATTTCAAGACCCTTCAGCATTAAGCGCGGGATCCGTCAAGGGTGTCCCGCGAGTTCTATAATTTTCGTTATTGCTGTTGAAATTTTAGCCTGTAGATTAAGAAAAGAAAAATTTAAAGGTTTTCAAATCAAACTAGATAATAAAACCCATACTCTAAAGTTAAGCCAGCTTGCAGATGACACCACTTTATTTTTAAATTCAAAACAAGAAGTTTCATTAACTTTGAACATTATCGAAATTTTCGGATCACTTTCAGGCCTAAAGCTTAATCGAAATAAAACAGAGGGATATGGCTCGAAATTTAAAATCCTGTAAAGATAAAGTTGAGAACATTAAGTGGACACAAGAACCGATAAAAGTATTAGGAATATATTTTGGACTTAATAAAATGAGTGTAAAAATTAAACTTGCAAAGACAATACGAAAAATCGGAAAAATAATTAAAGATTGGAATAAAAGAAAATTAACTATGTTAGGTAAAATAACTCTTGTTAAATCACTAATCCTACCAAATATAACCTATGTTGCATCAGTAACAGAAATTGATAAAGAATATCTCGCAAAATTTAAAAAAATAATATATAGTTTTATATGGAATAATAAACCAGAAAAAGTTAAAAGAGCTATAATAAGTAAGAATTATCTTGCCGGCGGGCTTAAAATGATAGACATAGATAAATATATAGAATCCATAAATATTAATTGGGTAAAAAGACTCATTGATAATGAAGACTCATCACCCAATTGGAAAGTCTTACCAAAATTTTACTTAGACAAGTTTGGACAAGAATTCCTTATATTTAAAATGGACTTTAACAATATTAATCTAATCAATAAACTAAAAGAAATTGTTCCAGAATTTTACTTAAAAATAATTATATCATGGATAAACTCAAAATCTGAAAAAGAATCAAATCGACTAACATATAAGCATATCAGACAGCAACTAATATGGGGCAATAAGCATATCAAATTAAATGGTAAATGTCTTATTTTCAAAAATTGGATAAACAGCAAAATTTTATTTGTAAATGACATAATTGATGATAAAGGAAAAATTAATCAAAATAAGATTTTAGATAAACTATCTTGCCATGCTAATTGGTTTTCGGAATATACTAAATTGATGAAAGCAATACCAAAACAGTGGTTACAAGAGCTCATAAAAGAAGAGTCAATCAAAACAAAAGTTGCTACCGACTCCGAATTTAAATTCAAAGATAGAGAAGGAAAATGGTACCAATAAAAATATTTTCCTCGAAAGATATCTACATCTCGCTTTTAAATAGATATTATGAGAAAGCAATAGGATTTCAAAAATGGGACAGAATTCTAAATTTAGATAACAATACAAGGAAAAGAGAACAAATGCTGTACTTCATCTTTAACTATATCCAAGATAATAATTTGAGAATGTTAAGATGGAAATTTCTACATTACATTTTACCAACCAAACAATTACTTTTCTCTTGGAAAATAACTAAAACTCCTCTATGTAATATATGCAATGTCATTGAAGATTATGATCATTACTTTCTGACATGCAAATATCTAAAATCATTTTGGGATCAAATAAAACTAATACTAGACAAACTTAAAATAGGACATCATATAATATCACTGGCATCACTTTTGTATGGATTTAAGATAAACGATACAAATTATTACAATATCAACGATTTTCTAACAATCATACTTTTTACTATATATAAAATGTATTACATATCCGAGCAGAAAACAAAACAAATCAATGTGTTTGAAATTTTTAAAAGTGAACTTCTCAAACATTACGAAATATTGACAAATAAACAAGGCAAATATAAAAACTTTTACAATTTGGTTGCAGAAAAAATTAATTTTTCTTCTTAACTAAGATTTATAATATATCATAGTAATTTCTTTTTATTCTGTTACACATTATTTATTAGCAATACTGTATGTTGTGTACTAACAAGTACTAACCTTATGAAATGCTATATACTAACGTCAACGAGACCGGGATAAGGTACAAAAAAAAAAAAAAAAAAAAAAAAAAAAAGAAATGCTTTGATGTATCAATTATTCAAAAGAGAGGCGAAAGATACAAAATGGCCATACAAAACTTATCAGTCAAAAATAACTGAGAATGAGAACCTAACGACTTAAGACAAAAACAACATAGAAAACTAAAGACTGAGCATAACGAACTCACCAAAACTGGGGTGATCTCAGGTGCCCCGGAAGGGTGAGCAGATCCTACCACACTATTATTTTATTTATTGATATTGCTTTTACTGCTGAGTCTGTTTTTGTGATGTCCATTTTACGTGACTCTGTATTTATGTATCTCTTTATACTTTGAACGACAAAATTATTTTATGTCTACCTGTGCGAATTTCAAACGCGCGATTTTACGCCAGTACTTAAAACCTTCCATCCTTTATAGGTGGATTTTACATAGATATATAAAATCGTATGATATAAGCATAATGAGGATGTTAAATTTGATGTATGCTTCTTCCTAAAATTTGTTTGTTTTTATAGTGATTAAGATGATAACACAATGTTGACTGCTGTAACCCTAATTTTGACATTTTTACGAATTGTGTCTGTTTGTTTTGTTCACGCATCGTTGTCAATATAATGGAATTTGATGCGACTGTCATACAAGTGAGAGGTTTGGCTAGCCATAAAACCAGGTTCAATCCACCATTTTCTACATAAGAAAATGCCTGTACCAAGTCAGGAATATGACAGTTGTTATCCATTCGTTTGATGTGTTTGAACTTTTGATTTTGCCATTTGATTGAGGACTTTCCTTTTTGAATTTTCCTCGGAGTTCAGTATTTTTGTGATTTTACTTTTTCCACATGAGAACCCCGTCGTGTTACTCCTATGAAATACGTTGATAAGTTATATCAGAGAATTTTCGGTTTTTCCGTACTTTAACATTATTTACCTTTAGATTTGCAAATAAATGTTTATTGTTATCTCCTTTGACCATTTAACTTCTAAATGAAACATTTACGTAGTACGCCTAATCTTGGTCATTGTAAAATAGTGTTTGTCTTCCTTTCTCCATTTAGTTCAACTCTTCCTTAAAATATTGTGTTCCCGATACAGAGAATTTTACGAGTCACTTGTATTTGAACATACAAAAGGCAAACTTTCTTCGCAGGGAACTCAGGTATTTATTAATATTTTGATTATATCTTATCCTTCCGAGCACCTGAAAACACCTCCAATTTTGGTGGGGTTCGTGTTGCTAGTCTTTAGTTTTTATGTTGTGTCTTGTGTACTATTGTTTATATGTTTGTCTTTTCATTTTTATACATGGCGTTGTCGCTTTATTTTCTATCTACGAGTTTGAATGTCCCTCCGGTATCTTCCGCCCTCTTTAAAATGATAAACAGTTAACATTATTTCCTATCTTCGTGAAAAGAGTTTATTTTTTCAACTAATTTGTCCTTTAGCGTGCCGCGTTCAAAGATTAAACGGAAATATGTGTTTTCTGAACGTATTTCTTCTAAATATAAAAAAATCTTTCTTACTCCAAAATACACCATGCCCCTTCAAGCTATATGGTTGGTCCATAACTGATATAAATCGAAGGGCTTTAATCTCGAATATAAGATTACCTCCTTTGAGGCGTGCACTTATCTGGTCCTAAAATCGGTTGAAATTGGAATTTGTAGGAGAATATACTTTGGTTGCAAAGTAGCTATGCAAAATCATAATAATTGTGGACCGCCTGTTGAGTAAGCTTCCTAAACATGCTAAAGAAATTCTCCTGTTTGGTTCGATAGAACCCGCCGTACAGAGACGGATACTCTTGTTCGGGTTTTGCTAATCTACGTGCAACACCGGTGCATCATCACCTTAAAGTACCACATCTACGGTGGTCTAGTAAAAGCAATCAAATTCAACATACACCTTGTGGCTATAACATTTCGGCTCCAAAATGCATATACATTCGACACTCCAAATATAAAACAGCAAAATGCACTACACTTGCAACACCAATAAACACACGCTTTCGGCTTAAAAATTACATACACCTTTTGGTTTCTCTAAATTATACATAGCAGCGTTCCACAATTTGTCTTTAAAATTTTCTTCTTAATTCAAAGGACTCGCACACCGTCTTCAACTTTTTACTTTCTTAATTCTTTCCGCACACAAAGATTAGGCATTATTTTTCTTTAAAAATTGTGTTATTCTCTCATGCATTGGCATTAAATTTTAATCTCCAAAACTCCAACAAGAGTTACGGCAATTCGCCTTTACCATTGCGTCGTACAGTGTTTTCATATAACTTATCTAACTTTCAACATTATTATTTTTCTTTTTGATTTACAATTGTTGAACCTCTTATTTGCAGTGTACCATCTTTTCTGCAAGTTTATTGTTTTCTGTTTGGTAATAAATTAATGTTGTCATTTTAGCAGTATATTCAACATTGCCATAAACCGTGAGGTTTTGCTAGCCACAAAACCATGGTTCAACCCACCATTTTTCTTAAAATGTCCTGTACCAAGTCAGGAATATGGCAGTTGTTTCTAATAGTTCGTTTCTATGTATGTTGCATTGTCGTTTGTTTTGTTTTTTTTTTTTTTGTTGCACTTCAGTGTGTCTGTTGTTTCGTTGTTTTCCTCTTATAGCTGATGTGTTTCCCTCGGTTAAGTTTGTAACCCGGATTTGTTTTCTCTCAATCGATTTATGACTTTTGAACAGAGGTATACTACTGTTGTCTTTATTTACGGTATATATATAATTATATTTGAATATCAATATTCCGTAGTTCGACAAAGGGCCGACCAAGCAGACCTATTTGTGTATAGTCAGGTAGTTAGATTCCCTTTCATCAGTTCGATAGAACGCCGAGCATGCATACCTTTTTGTATTAAGGTATAGTAAGGTCGTTATATTCCCTCAGTCCCGAAAAGACAGATAAAAAATAAAAAGAATAAAAACTGACTTTGAAGTATCGAAAACCTTCGTGGTAAATTATTTTTTATATAAATGTGTTATTTTCTAATTTTTCCACATTTTACTTTCGGTCGGTTGAAAGAATGTCCATTTTTTAAAAAGGAGCAACCCTTTTATTGTAAGGGAAGAGTGTGCTGGTTAAATTTGTTTTATTTATATCTTTTTCAGGCGAAATTTCGATTAAGCATATTTTTCTTCGCTTGCACTACAAAAGTCAAAAAGTCTGAAAAGACCAGTTTTTGTCTGAATTTGCATGAATTTTACTCGACATTCTTAATTTGTCTAATTAATTTTAAAAATTCTTGACATAGTATGAATTTGTTTAAGAAGGTTCTTGATTTTCTTGACAAGTGTCTTGACAGTATGAACATTGTCTTAAAATTTCTCGACACTTCCTGTATCATCTGATAAGAGTCTGGATTAGTCTCGACCAATTCTTGACTGTCTTTCATTTGTCTCGACCTGTCTCAACATATTCTTGACATTTTTAATAATGTCTGAATATGTCTCGACATATTCTTGACATTCTTAATAATGTCTGAATATGTCTCGACACATTCTTGACAGTCTTAAATATGTCTTGACACTATCTCAACAGTATAAATTTGGCCTGAAATGTGAACAGACTTATTTTGCACTGTTTATGACATTCTATTGCTGTTATTTACTCCTTTTATTATGGCTAAACTAAACTTTGAAGAATCAAGGATCAATTTGGTTTAGTAAGATACCCTTTGGTGCAACTAAGTTGGAATACCCTGAATAATTCCCCATGTAGTTTAATTTTGATTTATTTTAATTAAACATTTAATTAATTGTTTTCACATGGAATATAAGTCAAAGTTACTAACAAACAGCATTTAGATTTTTGCCGTTCGCAAAGCTGCCAGTCAAATTTGCTGTACTAAAGTAGGTGTCTTATAGGCAGTTTTAAAATGTGACCATGTGTCTCTTTTGGACCCCACAATTCATCTTTTGGGTTTATGTGGATAAAAAGAGGGGGCTTTCGTTTAGGTCAAAGAATTTGTTCCCATCTTGATTCAAAACCTTATTCATTTTTAGAACAACCCAAAAACATTTTTATTCAAATTTTAGTGTTGAATTTTATAATTTTTATCAAAATAAATATTTGTGATAACTCCTTCCTGAAAAGAAAACAAATGTTTAGAACTATATTGTGCATGTCTGTTTGAGATCCATTTCATAAGACCAATGATTTCTATAGAAATCATTGATGGAACCCATTATAAATACATTTTTTTTATTATTCCTGGAATAGATAATAATTTTCTTTTAATCTTTGGGAATTATTCAATTTGTTTTATGTTAAAATAATTAACTTCATAATTTTGATGAAAAATCCATTTTAATTCAATTTTTTCATCAAAATGATGATTTTCATTTTCATCTATCAACAAACTTTTAAATTGTAGTGGCATGTTCGGTCAACTGATAAGTTGTATGGCTGATTACAGATAAAGCAGTAATTTCTATTTGACAGTTGCGTGTACTCTTGGGTGTGGAATACCTTAATTTCATCAGGAACATCCTGTCCATGTGTAATACCTAAATATATATTCCAACAGATGACATTACACAAATTTTTCTTCTGTTAAATGAATGATTTGTATATCATCATAATTTGCTATTTATATAAACCACATTTTGGTATAATAATTATTTACCATATCAACATTGAATATTATGAATGTAGAATGAAATATGTCTACAGTATGATTGGTTTTAATCATTTAATTTATAAGATTTTGGAATCAAAATTTGTAATTATTTAAAACCCACATTCAAATTGTTTTATATCAACACACCCTCATTTATTATTTTATACTTTAGATTTCATAGCCATATTTGCATTTCTAAAAATATTTATATACCCAAATTTTCAATTATTTTACATGCCCAACTTTTATTTTTGTTGTAAGAAGTGAGTTATATCATGAATATTGGTCATGATTTGTAAAACTCAGAACTGTCAAGTAAATTTAAGACACAATTCAAAATGTTCAGAACGTGTCAAGCCATACTGAGAAAAATAAGAATGTCGAGAATATGTCGAGAAATATCAAGACAGTATTCAAATGTCAAGAATTTGTCAAGAAATTTTAAGACCATATTCAGAATGTCGAGAATATGTCGAGTAAATTTCATACAAATTTAATATAAATGAGAATTTGTCAAGAAAAATTAAGACATGAGTCATACTTTTGGAGAATGTCGAGTAAAAGTTCATGCAAATCAAGACAAAACTGGTCTTTTCAGACTTTTAGACTTTTGTAGTGTTGCCCACGATTTCTTATTGTATTACGATTCATCTTTTTGCGACCAATTTTTTCATTCTGCTTTTTGATTATGAAAATGATTATCCAAAATTTTTCACCATAAATTCGGGTCCTGTCTGTTTTTTTTTTTTTTTTTTTCCAAAATTGATCTAAGCCCTTTCCCAAAATAATTAAAAGGTTACTGCCTAAGGTTTATTCAAATAGATATGATTGTATAAGGAAGAACCGTGTTTAACGCATAAGCTTGTTTCATTTGTTTTCAGGCACATATTAATTAATGTTTCGGAGGGGAGGAGAAGGGCAGGGATTTTGATGCGGAACGGATTTTTGGCCGAGAGTCACGGGCCAGAATATTTCAATAAAAGAAAATCTTGTTTTGAAAATTATCTAGCGGGCAAAATGTTACTTAAAGTGCTGGCCAAGACTGCTACTGATATAAACCACACAAACACTGAATAGGTACACAGAACAACACTACAACAAGAGCAACACGAGCCCTTTCAAGCAAAACTAGGGTGATCTCAGGTGTTCCGGTATTTAATTGTTTTTTATATAGTTTTATGTAGGTCTAAAAGCATTGACTGAAGAACGAAAGCACTCTTTTCTTAAAATGTGTGCACGATCAACGCTTTTTCAACCCCATAGAATTAAAAACGAAGTATTCAATTCTTCATGTTCTTATAATGTCTGTCTCATCTCTTGATAACGATTGTCGGTTGAGAACAAAATTTAACAACAAAAGAGATGAATTCCAAACTTTTCATTTCTGTGTAGTAACATTCCATCAGCGCATGTATATGGAATATAAATCTCTAGTTGATACGATATTCCATAGCTTGCGTTTTTATTATAGTTTCCTTGATAGAGAGCTGCTGCTCACAGGGAGCTATCAAACCAAGAGTTCCAAGTGGTGAAATTGAAATCATACCTTCAATTACAGCGGATATGTTCCTAATGTCGTAACTAAAATCTTGTCCTCTTTTCATGAATGTGATCTACCGAATTAGACTTGTTACCGATTTTGTACTAACATGAAGAACACAACGGTGCCACATGTGGAGAAGCAACTTCTAACCCTTTCGAGCACCTGAGATCAACCCCAGTTTTGGTGGGGTTCGAGTTGCTTAGTCTTTAGTTTTCTATGTTGTGCTTTGTGTCAAATACATGTTTATTGTTATCTCCTTTGGCCATTTAACTTGTGAATTTAAACAAAAAATCGTATATTTTGACGTACGTAATACGCATAAACCTGGTCATTGTAAAATTGTGTTTTCTTCCAATCTCCATTTAGTTCAACTCTTTCTACAAATAGCCTGTTCCCCGATAGAGAGAGGTTTCACGAGTCACTTGTATTTAAACGTACAAAATGTCAAACTTTGTTCGTAGGGAACTCGACCTGCTAGTCAAATGCGTTTTGTTAAAATATACTTTTCACCTTTTGTGGTCTTTTGGAAAGTGTTGTTTGTGCTGTATTTAGACCCCTCTACAATGAAATTTGTTTTGCATGCACAAGTTTAGAAATTGCGGTTTTATCTTATGCAATCGTAGGTTTGAAGGTTGTTTTCAATTTAGACTTGTTATTATTTTTATTTATATCTTACCCTTCCGGAGCACCTGAGATCACCCCAGTTTTTGGTGGGGTTCGTGTTGCTAGTCTTTAGTTTTCTAAGTTGTGTCTTGTGTACTATTCGTGTCTGTTTGTCTTTTTCTTTTTAAGTCATGTCTTGGTCAATCTATTTTCGATTTATAAGTTTGAATGTCCGTCTGGTATCTTTCGCCCTCTTTTCGAATATTTTACGGACGCCATCAGGAGTTGGTTGAGTGTTATGGAATATCTGTTTAACAAATGACTACGGATATGTTCCAATCGTCGTAACCACAAATAAATTGACGCAGATTGAGATGAACGAGTGAAATGCTGCACTGACAAATGACGTTATTGCCTAATACGTTTGGCAAAACGTCATTTGTCAGTGCAGCACTCACGTGCTGTCCATCATCTAAAAATATAGGCAGTATCATCAAAGAAAACATGTACAAACCGCAAATATAATTGATTCTGAATTAATCGTAAACAGATATTCTCAATGAAAGCGTTTAAATTAAAACCTACTTGTCGTTTTGTCATAGCACATATATATATATATATATATATATAACATTTTGACTCTTTTTATTCTTCAATTTACATATTATCTTATTTATCATATTTGAATTACAAGGAAACAAAATCTTACATGACGAACATCGGGACAAGCTTATATGTCATCAAAATACAGGCTTTGAAAATATAACAATATCGTCCAGCAAATACCAAAATTTGCTTAGCAATAGAGATGAAAACGGTTTACTTTATATTTCCAATTATTGTAATATTAATCTTTATATCTGTTTATGTTGCTCGCCCAATTTTGATAATATAACCGAACAATCAACAACTGTCATACATTTGCAAGCTATAAAACAAGATTTAGCCAACAACTATTTCCTTCTATAAATGCCTCTACCATTTCAGGAAATTGACAGATGTTTACCAGCTGATGATTGAAAACGTTCGATTTCGTCAGTGTTTATGAACTGTAAAAAGAAGATGTGGAATGATTGCCAAAGAGACAACGTTTTACAAGAGACCAAATGACACAGAAATGAACAACAATAGGTAACCATACAGTCTTCAACAATGAGTTAATCCCATACCGCATAGCCTTTGTGTTTTTCTGATTTTCAAATTGAGTTCGGTATTTTTGTTATACATTTTCTTTATATAACCGCACATGAAATGAAATAGAATCTCGTTGTAAATTGAGAAAATCAACTAACCCTTCCGGAGTACCTGACATCACCCGCGGTTTTTTTTTTTTTTTTTGGGGGTTCCTGTTGTTCCTTCTTTAATTGTTTACTTTTAGGTGGACAATTTTTCGTCTTTTCGCCATTTTCCGTTTTGTGATGCTTTTGATTGTTATTCTTCGACTTACGAGTTTAATGCCGCATTCGATTCTTCAGTCTTTTGAAAATTGTTATTTCCCTCAAAATTAAAGGGACATCAATAGTGCAACGAAAATCAATGTTGGCAAAATGATTGTTTATCTTACGTTGAAATAGAAATAATTAGATATAATGATAAAGTAACTATTAAGAAACAATGTTTCGATTAACAAACTGTAGTGTAAGATTCGATTGGAAGACAAACTTGCTTTCAATTAAATGTAACGGCGGCGTCTTTTATAAACGCATTTACATTTGTAAACACGTCCAGTACCAAGTCAGGAATATGGCAGTTGTTATCAAATAGTTCGTTTCTATGTGTGTTGGCGTTTGATTTTGTTGCACTTCGGTGTTCCTGTTGTTCCTTAGTTTTCCTTTTATAGTTGATGTGTCTCCTCTGTTTTGGTTTGTAACCAGGTTTTTGATAAATTGTATAAGCAATTTATGTTACAAACTTAAAATATGTTAGTAAGACAGGATGCTAAAATCAACGATATTATGATAAATAAACTATACTAACTCACCCTTTTTTGGGTTGGGTTCCTTTATCTTTATCTTAAAATCATTACTGTTTCATTAGTGTCTCATATTCAATTGATATACCCAACTTAATTGTTTTATGAAATTATTTACAAAGGAAACAAAATATTTACAGATTAAGTGCATATAAAACTGTTTAAAACAGTCAAATTCACGTATTGTATCAATATTGTATGAACAGCTGTTTCATTATCTTCTTCCAATATCCAAGCATTTGCTCAATCTGAAAGTAAAGATAAAATCAATTAAGTTATTGTTGTATTACTTTACAACAAAATAAAACTTGACACAATGCTGTTGGAAAATAAAGATTAATGTCAAATATCTTTCATCTTCCGTCTTTATAAATATAATATCCATTTTTGATTGTGATAGATATATGTTTAACCTTTTATTTTAATATGAGATTACAATACATTTCATATCTTGAATTCTATTAAGTGTAAAATGATTTACGTTGTAATTCAAATGTCGATTAATTGCTGTGCATTGTCGTATTTCCCAGATAAGTCATACAATTTAAAAAAATTTAAACAATATATTTGAACTTGATTGTTTCGCAAATACTGTTATGGCAGGATTTTTATGTTGTTGTTTATTTTAAATTACATATACATGGTGTTCGCAAGTTATATTATTTATGGAATAACCATTTCACAGATAATATCGGATATGTTCCTTACGTCGTAACTACACTCCACTTCCCTTTTCACCGCGAATGTGACCTACCGAATTAGACTATTTACCGGGTTTGTAATAGCATGAGCAACACTACGGGTGCCACATGTGGAGCAGGATCTACTTACCCTTCCGAAGCACCTGAGATCACCCCAGATTTTGGTGGGTTTCGTGTTGCTTAGTCTTTAGTTTTCTATGTTGTTTCGTTGTACTATTATTTGTCTCTTTGTCTTTTTATTTTTAGCCATGTCGTTGTCAGTTTATTTTCGATCTATGAGTTTGACTGTCCCTCTGGTAGCTTTCGCCCCACTTTTATTACAGTTTATATTTACAATACAACTGTAAAAACTGTTCTATTATATTTACCTAAATTTTAGTAGCAGTGAAATATTTCCATCATTTTCTTTCCAGTTTCTTGCGACATTTCTTGTGTATTTTTAGATTTGGTAACTGGAAATGTTTTAGATTTCTGCTGTATAATCAAATGGCTTAGGATATCATTTGAATGTCCTTCACTACGATCCATCTTACTTGAAAGCAATCTTTCGATCTATCTGTATTATGTTTCCTTATAGACTTGACTGTTTCGAAATCAACGGGACTCAACATTTCTGCACATCCACAAAATTTCTTACTTTTTACAACACTGACAAACAAATATATAGGCCCAACGCTTTTCTCGTTGTTGAATGCAGCATTCAAAACTATATTGCCTTCCTTAGTACTGCTCCATACATTACACTGTGTTGACATCCAAACTTTTCTTCATTTCGTGTTTTGAGGACAAAATATCTAGCCTTTTCATCTTTCAATTGAACGTTTATATTTCGGCATTCACTGCCCGATTCGCTAGATTTTCTATACGAATAAACCCTGCTGTTGATTGGTTGAAGAAGTTTATCCGAAACTACAGCTGCAACCTTTTCTGACACAGAATACACGATGTTATCGGAAATTGATTCTACAAGCTTGTCCGATATAACACTAACTAGTTTATTCGAGTCCCATTCTGAAAGCTTACATGACATTTCCTCTGCTATCCTGTCTTTTATTGTATTTACTAGCGTATCTGAAACTGTTTCTTTCATCATACTTGGTTTTGTATTTTCCTTCTTTTCTTCGACTTTGATATTGTTTTCTGTATTATTTGCTAACAAACTGTTGCTCCAATCCGATGATGGTCTATCTTCTCCAGCTGTGATTCTTCTATTTTCAATAGTTGTTGAGTTGAACCTGAAACATGGTGCACTGCAGGGTCGATAATTGCATTCAAAGTCACCAATCAACCCATCGAGATCTCTAAGGACTCCTACCTCAGACTCCTAATAACATAAACGCTATAGATCAATAACATGCTTATAGATATTCCTTGTCCAAAATGGTTCTATGGACCGATTTGTCAAGCTAAGGAATTTAGAGTAAACTTTGCCAAAATTTAGAAACTGATCCTTCGGTCTGCGATGACGCATGATTTTAATAAACTATTAATAAATTATATGACCCTACTACGGAATCCATAAAGGGACAAATATAAAACTCAATTTGTGATCTCGGATAAATAATTTGTGATCTTGGATTAATAGTCTTTGGTCTCGAAATACCAATCCGTGATTTCGGTTTGCTAATCCCTTGAACTCCATAGTACATTTGCAAAGTGGTCGTTAATAAAACGTATAAAATCAAAAAGTTATCAGCCAACTGAATGAATGCAAATCTACTGACATATTCCTGACTTGGTACATGCATTTGCCAAAATTCAAGATTAAAATGTTTTAAGTTGATTTGACACAGTTAAATAGAACTATTTTTGTCAAAGTTTTAATTCTTGACAATTATCATACCTCAGTGAAAGCTCGAAAATTCAAAACTTAACCAAAAAAAGGACAAAAGTAATGTCAAAGGCGGTGAAGGAATCAGAGCTTCTATATTTTGTTCTATTCTTCAAATATCTTCCTTTGCCAATTCAGGTTTTGATGCAATATACTGGGAATATACTTTTTATTCAGTGAACTCTATATCTCTACTTTTAATATCTGTATGTTCCAATCATCAAACACAGATGCAGCTGTGGAGAAGTATCTGCTTCCATAACACTTGAGATCACTCCTGGTTTGTGGTGAGGTTGTTTTGCTACGTATTTAGTTTTTCTATGTCGTGTTTGGCAGAGTGCTTGTCTTTTGATCAGTTTTCTGTGGTTTTGTTTCGAGGTAGCATTATCAGTTTGTTTTCGAGTTATGAGTAAATAAAGGCAACAGTAGTATACCGCTGTTCGAAAGTTATAAATCGATTGAGATAAAACAAATCCGGGTTACAAGCCGAGGGAAACACATCAACTATAAGAGGAAAACAACGAAACAACAGAAACACTGAAGTGCAACAAAAACAAACTACAATGCAACACACACAGAAACAAACTAAGGGTTAACAACTGCCGTTTTCCTGACTTGGTACAGGACATTTTAAGAAAAATGGTAGATTGAACCTGGTTTTGTGGCTAGCCAAACCTCTCGCTTTTATGGCAATTTTAAATATAACTCTAAACATTCCTTTGGTTTCTCCTGTCTCTTTTGAAATATTTAACACAGCTAAATCGAATGAATACCTCAACTACAAACATGCGTTGTAGGATGTAGATATTTATGTCTGATTGCACCATCTGCATGTTCCACATTCATGTATCATCGAATGTTAGCCAAAGAGCCGATACACGTTAAGATATAAATTTTAAATTCGAAACCAATAGTTATAAATCGAAATTGACCTATTGCTTTGGTTTATCAAAACATCTACATAATTACATTTACCTATCGTTAACGATCTTTGATGAGTTGTTTTTAACACAATTGTTTGCTTAAATCATTCCTTATCCCAATGACAAATATATAACGAGTAAAGTAATATACGCATAAACATTCCTAAATTACCAACCTTACATTTTAAATAATAATTGGTAAAAGCCTGTAAAATTATGCTTTAGAAGGTACATTGTATTCGATGTTACTTAACTCTGCACGAGGTATTGAATAATTCTTTAAAAAAATGCTCATTGTATTCTTGTCAGCGTTGTTTCAAAAATGTGTAAAGCATTCTTCAAAAGCAAAGAAACATATTTTGTTTTTGTTTTGTAAGACATCTTTTGCATTGCCGTTTTAGTAAAAGATTATCATTTAATGTGTGTCTAGATTCTCAATATAAATCATATCATAACTATTTACATGATTAGTCAAATTATATGTTATCAAACAAGTATTTGGCAAATTAAACACTTCAAAACTTCACAATTATTTTTCTTATCTTCGTTCCACGTTTACATTATTGTTCCTATGTTTATTCGCTCTGAGGTAAGCAAATTTCTTACAGAATATATCGCGGCAATGTTCAGTGCACACGGAAAAGCATTCGATGAATTAGAGTACTTAATGACGAAAATTCAATGGTAGTACATTTATGACTACGATAAAGTAAAGAATTGTATTCTGTAAGAAATTCTTTGTACACGTTCTGTCTAATAAAGCTATACATTAAAGTATATAAAACATATTTGATTTATGTGTTATATTTTGCATTTCGTCAATACAGCTGTTTCACAAACCATGCCTCTTTTTGGAGATATATACTATTCATAGATATTTTGTTTTGTTTACCAACTCGTTCCCAGATTTGATCTCTATGTTTTATCTCGTAGAGACATTACTTGTATCAATACACACGAATAGTGGCCATTTTGAACTATAAGGAAGACCCAAAATGAAGGGAGCGGTAGTATAGAATTTTAGTATAGTTTTAAACTCTTACAATTTTGGGAATATAAATGTTTGAAATATGCCACACAGCTCTATATTTTGACCTTTGAAAAAAAAAAAATAGCAGTGCACATGAGTTTTCCATTCTTAGATATATTTTTTACCAATTTCATAGTAAAATTGTACAGTTTCAGCCGTAAAGGAAATTGCATTTTCTATATTAAAAGAAGTGCAACCTTTACTCGCATTATCATATCGCTTTAAAACGAAGATGTTTCAACAGCAAATATTCTTGAAGTTACAATATTTTCACATTTAATCACCTTGTTACATCACATACAACAATAGCCCAACTTACCCTCGGTAACGAATTCAAGAGTGTTCCGTCATTAAGATCTGTAACAAATGAATTAGATTTATTAAAAGCATACACATAAATTATGTGTACTCATTGTCTTGATATTTATATTCAACACGCAAACATTACCTTTATCTATTACTAACAGGTTTTTTTTAAATTCTCGCTCGCCATTCTCCTCTGAATCGACTTCACCATCTCATTCAACAGAGCTTTGTCTATAAAAATGGGAATCGTAGATAGGAATTTCTTGTTTTAGGTTATACACTGTGTCTAAACTACACCAACATTTTTTTTTTATTCGATGGTATCTTATATCCGGCACGGTGACGGAACATCAATAGACAGAGAAAAGGTAGGTTTCTGTTTATTTATTTGTAATTTTTATGATATCGAAGAATATATATATACATATATAGCTATTTTCTATTGTGAGATATAATATTTTCTACAACCGTCCTAGATTAACAGAGAAATAAGTAAACATGCGCGTCAAAATGACGAGTTCAGTGAACCTTGCCTCTAATTTGTTTAATTTCTCGTTAAATTGTACACATTGTACGGAAAGAAAGGTAAGGTAAAAAGATATTGACATGGAGAGCACATATAAATATATATAAACATAAATATGATTTTTATAGTTTCTTCCAATGATGTATTGTTTTGTTCATTCGTATCTGTAGAACTGAGAAAATAACAATATGAAATACTTGAATTAACCTCCAAGATAAAACTGACGTTGTATAATCAAGTATTGAATCTACATTTATCTATGTATATGTCGAATTTGTCTCCGTTCTTAAACCAAGTCAATAGATTTGTACGAAATACCATAAAAATATGACGTAAACAACTTTACAAAAATAATTTGAAAAGGTTTGATTGAAACAATGTGAATATGTTTACATGATGTATGGACATATCTGCGACATTCTAGTTTGGATAGTATTCTTAATTTCAAATAACAAGACCATATTGATACAACTCTGACCGGTATGAATTCTTAACCAAAAATGTGTCAACAAATTAAAAGCATGAAGAGAGGTAATACATTTATTTTCATGACTATGATTTTAACCAGTCATATAAAATTGTCCATCAGTAATCGTTAGTGAATTTATATATTTTTTCGTTTAAGTTAGTGATTTCCTCTCCGTTGAATATAGTTATACTATGTGTATGTTAAAATGGTCAGAGTAGTTGTAAACGGCTTCCTGCTATTTAGATTTATATATATGTGGGTTATATATGCACATGAAATCCTTTGGCGGTTTAAAGGATGGGGTTCCATTAACTATTAAAAGAATTGTTGAGCTGTTAGTTTATCAAAGACACTCACAGAAACTACAATCATCAGTTTGCCGTTTATTTCAATATTAATGATAATATGGATCATATAATATATAGTTTGTGTCCATTTACCTGTAATGAAGTGTTGGACACTTTGTTGTATGAACATGTCAACATTAAAACATTTGATTTTCTACACTTTACACAAGTATTCCCATTCCAAACTAAAAGACAAATTGAAAGAGTTGGTATTGCTTTGTTTCATAAAAAGAATGGCCAACGTAGATACAAGTATCTTGTCTTAGGGAGGATAAATTCTACTTTGTAAAGGATCACTCTGATTCAAACAAATATTCTCTGAAACTGAGATTAGCAAGATGCTTGATTTCTTGATTGACAACATATTTGTTACGTTTGGAGGACGTGTTTTCAACAGACTGTCGGCATTCCAATTGGAACTAATTGTGCCACCCTCCTTACCGACTTGTTTCTTTGTTATTATGAGGCTGACTTCAGAAGTTAGCAATATCCTTTAACTTTACTTTCCGCTATATAGATGATGTTCTCTCACTAAATAATTCAAAATTTGGTGACTATGTTCAACGCATCTATCCCATCGAACTAGAGATAAAGGATACAACAGATACAGTTAAGTCTGTCTCATATCTTGACTTACATCTAGAAATTGACAATGAGGGTCGATTGAAAACAAAACATTACGACAAAAGAGATGATTTCAGCTTCCCAATTGTGAACTTTCCATTTCTATGTAGCAACATCCAAGCAGCGCTTGCATACGGAGTACATATCTCCCAATTGATACGATATTCCCGGGCTTGTATTTCCTATCATGATTTCTTTGATAGAGGTTGCTGCTCACAAGGAAGCTATTAAACCAAGAGTTCCAAATGGTGAAGTTGAAATCATCCTTCGTAAATTTTACGCACGCCATCACAAGTTGGTTGACCGTTAGGAATAACCGTTTCACAGATGATATCGGATATGTTCCTTACGTCGTAACTAAAATCCCTTCCCTTTTCATGAATGTGACCTACCGAATAAGACTATTTACAGGGTTTGTAATAACATGAGCAACACGACGCGTGCCACATGTGGAGCAGGATCTGCTTACCCTCCAGGAGCATCTGAGATTACCCCAGTTTTTAGTGGGGTTCGTGTTGCTTAGTCTTTAGTTTTCTAAGTTGTGTCTTGTGTACTATTATTTGTCTGTTTGTCTTTTCATTTTAGCCATGGCGTTGTCAGTTTATTTTGATCTATGAGTTTGACTGTCCCTCTGGTATCTTTCGCCCTCTTTCAATACTGATATTGTAATTAGAAGATGCATGTATTATATTATTATGTAATTAAAGGAACAAGTTACAGTAAGCAACCAAATCTAAATTCGAGATTTATCTTATTTATACTAATGAATGTAGTAAAGAAATATTTTAAATAAATGCAACAGTAGTATACCGGTGTTCAAAGGTCATAAATCGACTGAGAGAAAACAATCAGGGTTACAAACTATAATAGAGGAAACACATCAACTATAAGAGGAAAACAAACGAACAACAGGAACACTGAAGTGACTTCGTACAGGACATTTTAAGAAAAATGGTGGGTTGAACCTGATTTAATGGCTAGCAAAACATCCCGCTTTATGACAATGGTACAAACTATCGCTAAAGTGACAAAGCTACGTGACAGAAATACAGCACAAACACACGCAAGAACATTCATCACAGAGAAACGTACAAACAAATGATATAATAGTCCACACAACATGCAAACTGCAGAACAACAACGAACATATTTCATCAACTACAATACCATAGGATATGAAAACAGTAACATGCTCACGTAACGATCATGCAAAACGAACTTTTTATACAATTATTTTCACAATACTTGTGCAAGGAATTTTCATTACAATGAAGTTATTGAAAGGCAATTTTATAATTATTTGGACTACAAACGGTACGATATAACATATTATCCAACCGAAACTATAACAGAAACAACCAAAATGAATACATGAATGTTGGATGTACAAAATACTGAGACACGTCGTAAAGTAATGCAAATTCGCACTCGGTTAAACAGTCATATTCGGGAATATTACATATGGTGTAGCATTCTCCTGTTTTCATTGGCTACTACGATCACGTGTTTCAAAGGATATTTTACGTATCCGAAGCCTTGTTTCTATTTTTACCTTATATTGACGCTATGTTTCTATTTATATGTATAATGGTGGTCATTACAATAAGATCTTGCTAAATTGAGATTCTTGACGTCATGACGTCCCACATAACAACCATGAAGGAAGCGCCGCAGCAGACGAAAAGAAAATTTGCAAGTTTATCAGAAGGAGATATGAAGAATTTTATGTTGAATGCAGACGCTAAAAATACAAGAAAGCTAACGCAACAAGCTGTGATCAAGTTGTACAAAGAATATTGATATTTTTAATAACATGTTAAAATTCTTGCAAAATACAATTTAAAAATACACAGAAAAATATTTTAAACGCCATTTTTCGAATACATTATTTACATATGTAATATATAAATTAAGGACTTTCACTCAGTCAATACGTTATATATGGACTTCGTCCTCGGTCAATATATTCTGTACAGGTCCATATATAACGTATTGACCTCATCAAAAGTCCATAATTGATAAATAGGTCACGTTCGGTACTTAGCAGACAGACGACATAGATGTTAAACCACACTTTGTCATATATTTGCTCTTTATTGTGCCATTGTTTAATGCTTCTTTGCACGTATTTCATTATGAATTACAACTTAGTCATGATTATTATTGGAAAATTAATTGCAGCTTGATTTATGACAGTCAGCATGGTGTATTATTATACATATTTTAAAAGTGCAAAATAACAATAAATACCTTCACTTTCTGTCTTGTCCATCGTAGATAATGGACTAAAGTAGTCAACATCACATACTCGCTTATACTCTTCACATTCAAAGAACTTGTCACAAGCTTTGCGTTGGTTCATAAATACATTCCTCATCTTCTTCACGCCATCCGATAAGAGTAAAACTGATTTCTTTAGTAAATCTTTCTCCTTTCTCAACTCTTTCTTATTAAGTAATAAACCAAATTCAATGTTGTTTTCTATTGTTTGTACAGGCTCCTCGATCAAAGATACAAACGCCTTATTTATCTTACAAACAGCGTCGTTAAGTATGTGCATTGTATTCATCAGTTCCTGGTTGTTCTTTCGAATTACAGACGAATGCGTTGACGTACTACTAGCACTCTCACATCTATTTGTACTGTCATCCATTATGTTAATATATAAAACTCCAATGTAATTTCGAATTGTTTGTCTGTGTTGTTATCAAGGACCTATTTTCTGTATTACAACCACGGGTTTTAGCTATTGAAAGGAAATTATCAGTTCAGTGATTTTAAGCATATCGTTAAATATTACATACTGTTATAACGGTTCTATTATCGATGTAACAAATACGTTCTTTTCTAGGACAATACATGCTATGATTTAACAGTTTATAATTATATCGTACGACGCATTGTGAATATTTCAACGACAACAAACGTTTTGTATTACAAAACTATATTTTGAGGAATAACTCAAAAGCCAACATTACAAAGCAATTTCAAAACAGGCATAGCATGATATTTAAAAACAGCCCTATATAAATGGTCAGTACATAAAGATATATATATTAAAAATAAATACTTCCGATAAATGCTCAACGCGAACAAAGTTATATGAATTCTATAAAAATGTACGAATTAGTACACTCACCTTTCCAACAAATCATGAAAAATACCAACTAGGTGGTTTCACCAAAATAATACTAAGAAATGTCGCCCTGTTACTAGCCATAACAGATACCGACCATTCGTTGCAGTCATTGTAATTCTGATATTGATCATAATATTGAACCTAACAAATTATTAATAGATTCTGGTAATTTGTACATTTAAAATACACTTGGAAATTCCTTCAATAGGAAGGTTATTAAAGGCAACAAGACGTCTAAAATAGAAGTTTTCGAAAACTATTGGTATCGAAGGGTAATCTCAATGTGTACAACGACCAAAGGCATTTATATAATGTTTATTTTTCTTCTAATTTGGTTTTAAAAACAGTATAAAACATTTATTTTGAATGATTTGCTACTTTATTGGCTTTGTTTAGTATCTGCAAACTGACCGATTTTAATATTGTACTTTGAAAAAGGGGATGAGTAAATTTATAGAGCATTTGACAGGGTGAGACAACGTATTAATACATATACAATATGGATAGCTATCTTGGTGTAATCATGAATATGGATGTGCCGAATTTTACACCGGTGTAAACAATTCGTAGTAAAATTCAACACACCCCAAATTACACCATGAAATCGAATGTATTTCTTATAAAGCGTTCTTTTTTATTTTTTATTCTTGTCTTTCATTTATGCCAATGTGCTTTGTTTATATGCCTTTTGTACTTCTTTGTTACATATTTGTTTGTTTTCATATTGATTAAGATTTTAATTCAATGTTGACTGCTGTACCCATATTTTTGACATTTTAACCTATTTTGTTTGTTTGTTTTGTGCACACATCGTTGTCAATATAACGGAATTTTATGCGACTGCCATACAAGTGAGAGGTTAAGCTAGCTATAAAATAAGGTCTAATCCACCATTTTCTACATAAGAAAATGCATGTAACAAGTCAGGAATATGACAGTTGTTTTCCATTTGTTTGATGTGTTGAAGCTTTTGATTTTGACAATTGATTAGGGACTTTCCGTTTTGAATTTTCCTCGGAGTTCAGTATTTTGTGATTTTACTTTTTCATATCTTTATTCCTGTCACATAGTGTTGTCATTTTAGCGATATTTGTAACATTGCCACATAAGCGGGAGGTTTAGCTGGCCATAAAACAAGGATCAATCCACCATTCTTTCTTAAAATATCCTGTACTAAGTCAGGAATATGGCAGTTGTTATCAATTAGTTCGTTTTTATGTTTATTTGCGTTTGTTCTTGTTGCACTTCAGTGTTTCTGTTGTTCCGTTGTTATCCTCTTATAGTTGCTGTGTTTCCTTTAGTTTTAGTTTGTAACACGGATTTGTTTTCTCTCAATCAATTTATGACTTTGTATAGCGGTATACTACAGTTTCCTTTATATACCTGGTTGTAAAATTGAAAATTGAAGAACTTCTACTTCACATTTCAACATCGATGTTGCTGCGCTTTGTCGAAAACGTTGGTTAATTTTTAAAATATAATTGTACTCATATATTCGCCCGTCTTTCACTTGCATATGGAATATATATATCCTGGTTGAGGTTTCAGAGCTTGTGGTTTGAAAGAGTTTGTGTTGCCCAGTCTAGTTTTCAATGTTCTTTTTGTATACTTTGGTTGTCATTTGGTTTTTCCTTTTACTTTGCTTATAAAACCAGGTTCAATCCACCATTTTCTACATTTGAAAATGCCTGTACCAAGTCAGGTATATGACAGTTATTGTCCATTCGTTTGATGTGTTTTATCATTTGGTTTTGCCATTTGGTTAGGGACTTTCCGTTTTGAATTTTCCTCAGAGTTCAGTATTTTTGTGATTTTACTTTTGCCATGACGTTGTCGGTTTATTTTCGACTTATTAGTTTGAATGTCCCTTTGGTATCTTTCGCTTCTCTGTCATAGCTGATACTTTAATGACACTGTCTGTTTGTGTTTAAATCAAAACCACCATCAGCGCCACTGGCTTTATCAAGATGGTCAGTTGTCATTGATGGCAGAACCTGAAGTACATAAAGATAATCACCGAACGTCAACATTCGGTGTCGATTAAGTCAACAGCACCTTATACAAACGTGGTTCTAACTAAAACCTGAAAAATGAGAAACTAGACCAAAAGACACGATTTCAAATTTCACATCACTTATTCTTTTTTGTTTTGAACGGTAATGTTATGGGTTTTTTTTTTTTGTCGATGCATCGTATCACGTCTACTTATTAAAACTTCTCAGCAAAATATAATATATTATCGAAAATAAAGTGGACCTTTATGATCACAACCTTACATTACATAAAAATTAAATTACAGAGTAAAAGTACTTACAACTTATGGACATACCGTCAACATATTGTAAAGTCATTATCAGCACCATAAGAGTCAAATTTATATAATGTTTCTCATAATTATTAGACGGCATTAATTATCCTACTTTGTATTGTTTTTGGTGTTAATAGAACTAAAACACTAAAAAGTCAAACTCGAGAAACTTCTTACATTTTTCAATAGCAAGTGATATATTCGCTAATTCGGTTAAATTTGTTCTTTGTCTAGATGATCTGTCTGTGTTTGTACGTCTGTTTTCGCAAAGGCATCGGCGGTAGATAGTGGTTTGTTGTACTGTCCGATTTTCGTTCACTTCCGTAGGACCACAAAATGAATTAACAAAAACCGAACTCCAATGTAAATTCCAAAAGTAGGAAGTCCATACAACCTGTCAAAATCAAACACTCGACTATATCCATAAACGCCTCATATATATCAGGATAAAAATTCATGAACGCTTATACAAGACTCATCAGAGACGTTCGAACCAATATTGTCAAAAGGCCAATAGATAGAAAACAACTGTCATTCCAGAGTTGGTGCAGGCATTTTCCGAGGAAAATGGTCGGTTAAAACTGATTTAAAACTAGCTTATACTCCCACTTGTATGATATTTGTTTATATTTCTGTTTAAGTTACGATTAAAACTAGAATACTAATAGGTAGTTTATGTACAAAATAATGAACGAAAATAAAAATGAATACAGCAACAAACGACAACTACTAAATTACAAGCTTCTGACATAGAACATACAAAAATGTTTAGTTTCGAAATATAAGTTAATGTTCAACAATTGTGTTATTTATAGAAAAGGGGAAAATGTGTTTGTAATGTGTCACATTAGCCAAAAATGAATAAATTTTCCACAAAACATATATGACAGGATATTTCTCATGCAATTGATAGTCAAATAGTTATCAAAGGTACCAGGCTTATAATTTAATACGCCAGACGCGCGTTTCGTCTACATAAGACTCATCAGTGACGCTCAGATAAAAATAGTATTAAAGCCAAACAAGTAAAAAGCTGAAGAGCATTGAGGACCTAAAATTCCAAATAGTTGTACCAAATACGGCTAAGGTAATCTATGCCTGGGATAAGAAAATCCTCTGTATTTCGAAAAATTCATACTTTTGAAACAGTAAATTTAAAAAACAAAAAAAACAAAAAAAAACTATATATTGATATTCAAAGAAAACAAACAGACAGCTACTTATGATTTCGGTTAACATCATAAATAAACAAGAATTTAAAACTATGGGTTTATTTGAATCGATGACGGATTTTATAAATGATTTCAAAATTAAAACAATACATGTTTTATGGTTTTATGATTTGATTTATTACTTACCTTGACCTAGGGAATTCACATATTAGATAACACCCGGTCTTTTTATTTGAAATATCATTTCATGTAATCAGAACAGTCATTGGTTTCATAATGTCTTGTGTATTTTCACTTGTATTGCGTCCAGCCCTTAGCTTGCAAATAATGTGTCCTCATATTTTAAAAGAATGAGATCTATAAAGTCAATCTAAACTGCATTTGTGATCTCTGTACAAACGGTGGTTTCACTAATAAATAAACAGTGTCTATCTCATACTACTGACGTTTTGTCAAATGTGAAAATTACAGGTACCATGCACTAGTAACTGTTTTATTACTGAAACGGTCATTTTAAACTGAAAAACTCTTAAATGCCTGAAATTACCGCAAGGAAAAACGTCAAGATCTTTTTCAGTTGTTCAGTACGTGTTCAGTACACCAACTATCGCAATCGATTAAGTAGCAGTCAGTACTGGTTCAGGTAATTAAGAAAAAACGCTTAGCAGTAAATCCAGTACTGTTAAGTACATTTTAGTACACGTCAGTTCATCGATAGAATTTTTGTCCAGTACTTTTCAGTGTATTAAAATTACATGAGGATTGTTTCCCTTTGAATAGCAGAGGAATCGAAATTATATAAAAAAAACGCGAAAAAAATAATGAATAACATTAAATAATAACGAGAAATAATCGGCAACTGGACTGTAGATACACGTCTTTGTTTTCTTTGTTAACATTTGTTTCTCTTCCATAAATAGATAAAAGATAACACAAATAATAACTGTTTAAATATTTGTATGGAATAACTAAGGATTTGTATATAGTAATACTATATTAAATCCTTGCACTAACCAAGGACGTATAACTAACTAATATACGTCCTTGCAATAACCAAATAAAATTCTGATAATTATCCTGTAATGGTTACGCAAATATAAAATATTGATAACTGCATGTAAAATGAGTCTACTATAGTACTATCCAGCGGGGTATACAGCTGTACGTATAAAGATTAGAATGGTGAAAACCCCGATAGCTTTCGAAATTATTTACCCTATAATTTCGCGCCATTTGTCTGCTGTGTCCGATAAAAGTGTCCGATTGAAGTAACGTAAGTATATATTTTGAAGACATTTTGACAGTTTTGATTGATATTTATATACATTCCTCTCTTTACAAGAATTTTTTGATTTGTGAACCTTGAATGATCATTAACTGTTGATATGATCGACGACTTTCATAAAAAAGGGGAGAGGAGGTTGCTTTCATTGAAATTCCCGTTCTTCGACATTTACATTTAAATTAAAAACAAAATAATCTCAAACTAGCAGCTGATCATGATGTTAAATTTAGCCTAAGCATACCAATAATCATGGACGGCAAGGGCGGATCCAGCCATATCAAAGAGGGGTCAAACCCAGGATAAAAAGGGGGGAATGCCCCAATTCAAAAGTATAATATTTATCGTCAAAAAAGGGGGGTTCCAACCCCTGGGAACCCTCCCCCTGGATCTGCCACTGGGCAGGTCAGCGGGGTAACAATATTGACAAGCATGACAAGGGAGCTTCCTGTTGGACCTAGACTAATATTTTTCTATAGGTGTCATAGTATTAAATTGGATGTATATACTTTAACATTGTTTTTGTGGAAAAAAGAAAGCATTTGCTTGAAATGGTTTTACATCATTTTATTTCACAGTACAATCACAAGTCAAAGTTTAATCTTTATACACCAGTATCAAGTTGTTTTTAGGAAGGAGTTATATTACTGCACTTTTGGTTCCTATTGTGACATGTTAACATAAGCGTTGACACATGAAATGTACTAGAAAGTGCACACGAACTTAAAAGTTGACTATTTTGAGCTAAAAATGGCACTTAGTTATATAAAAGTGGCACATGTGTCTCTTTCGGTTTGAAAATTTCCATTAAAAGACATGTTTTTTTTTTCCTGAACAGCTTAACTGAATTTCAAAATGAAGTGTGGTAGGTAAAATATAAAATTTACTATTTGTCAGTCATTATTTTGTCATATCTCATGATATTTCTTAACAATTTCTCTTTCTGAAAGGTGCATGTCTAAAACTGCAAAAATGGGTGTTATGAATGTCACTCCAACTTCCTCCACCAATATACAGACCTCCAGGAAATAGCACAATTATAGTCATGATAGTGCTGAAAGTGGCGTTAAACACAAATCAATCAAAATACATATATATAATGCTTTTCAGGAACTTGCTTATCTTTTTGCTGGTTGATCTATATAAAATAATGTGTTTTCAATACTTGTTGATTTTTTAATTTGCTTGGAAAACAACCAACTATGATACACAGAAGAAAAGGCTGTACAGTTTATTTAAGAATTTAGCATCACACGTAAACCTTAATATGTTTTTGAAATATATGAATTTTTAGTTGTACTTAACATCGATCTGTTGACTAGCTAATAAATGATCAGCGTGGAAGATAGTCTCATTCGAAGTCATACCACATCTCTTTCCTTTTAATAGTGAACCTGAGATAAATTATGATTAATTATGAAATAATCTCAAAGCATGAGCTTTGCAATTCTCAAAGTTAAAAGGAGCATCTCCAGAACGATAAATGACTCGCTGCCTAACTTTGATCTCTGTGTGTGTGTAACGGTGTTGTTTTTCTTAGCATTGTGTATGAATTTCATAAAATTTGGACAAGAAAACTTTAGTAAGAGTGTGGAAAATATGCATCAACGTACATATGTTTTGACTTCTTTTGGCATATTACTCATTATCATACACTTTATATTTGAGTATATATGAGACTATGCGAAGAATAAACATTATTCCTAAATGATATAGATTACAGAAAATGGATATAAAGGCTAAGATATTAAATAAATATGAAAGACAGTGGAATTTATTGGTATGCCCCTGTCACTATGTGAAGGTGGTATTAAGTGTAACCATGGTTACCCTTGATCATAACATTTGAAGAAAATTGCAATTTTAAGATATGATAATAACCACAGTTCAACATGTTCGGATTTTTAGGATTTTATTTTTTTAAAGACAACCCTGTAATTCAGTGGTGTGAGTTGGTTCATGGCTGTCATGTGTTTTCTCTAACTGAAATTAAAGCCAAGGGCTTTTGTTTTCTCATTTAACATTTTGAACTGTTTCAAAATTTTTCATGTTGAACATTTTATAACTGACTATACATTATAGGAGTTTTCATTGTTGAAGGCCAGATGGTGACCTATTATTGCTTATATTTTTGTCATTTGAACTCTGATGTATAGTTGTCTCATTGGCAATCATGCCACATGTCCTGATTTTCAAATAAATTAGAACATAACTAATCATGCTAATGGCGTTAGTTTTCTCTTATGACAATTTCAGCATTTGTCATGCTGGGCATTTTATTCTCACCGACCAAAACTGTATGGGTTATGGTCATTGTTGATTATTGTTCAGTGCCTTATAGTCTTAAACATCCTCGTCTTTTAGTCTTAGGTGGATAGTTTTCATTTACAATGATCATACAACATCTCCTTATCTATTATATCCATGTTTATTACCAGTTGGAGAATTCGGGACAAAAGCCCATAAGCAAAAGGGTACAGGAAAAGTGATCATAAAGTTTTGAGATGATGTTGTCTTTTATTTACAAAATTTATATGTTTCATGGCTGAAAACATTTTTAAGTTATATTTTTATTTTCTTGAACCATTATATTAACTTTCATATAAAATTAAATGTCATAAAATTCATAATTATCTAATTATCTAGAAAATAAGCTAACTTTTACATCATAAAGTACTATGTCTGTGAGGCCAAATAAAAATATGTGTATTTCCTACCTACCCTATGTTTTAAGCTTAAAGTAAGACAAAGTCTACCTTAAAGTTTTTTTGTCATTTTCAATAAGCACTGTTAAAGTCGGAATTAATCTCTCCATAGACTCAATGTAAAATAAAATTGTAAAATAAAAAAAATCCTTCCTACCTACCCTATTTTTTCAAAGATGTAATAGGAAACACACATATCATTTTATTTGGCCTTTATACAATATTAATTTTAAAGTTAATTTGTTCCTCAAAATATTTTTATTTATAATACATGTATATATATATATATATATATATATACAAGATATATCATATATTTACTTAAATAAATAAGTTCATGACCATACATCAAATTTGTACTATTAAATGTAGTAAAATGTGAAATAGAATAGCTAATAATCAGGATGTATTTGTAATAACCAGAATTTAGAACATGTAGAATATACATGTACATACTATAACATGTATAATGCTATAGATAATATCTGGGAACAGTATATCTAACCAGGTAATATACAGATGTCAACAAAACAGTAAATTGTCTTGAGGGCGAATTTCAAAGGGTCATTCATACATGAAGGTATCACACATGACTTTGATTATGATGTCCACAAATGTTAATTGCACCCTTTATCATGTACCTGTTCTCGTTCTTGTAATTTTACTGGATATGCAAAACATTTTGAAAAAGAAGTATGAAGCAACATGCTATATAATGCTGTTAAGAATTTGCATTTCTAAAGGTTATATTGGGTATTTATTGATCAACTTGAACATTGGTAAAAACTGCAAAACATTTAAATTATTACAAAATGTAAGGACGAAAGAAATTAAAACTCAAATGTCAAATAAAACCCAGGGTTTACTGTTAAATTTTAAAAGGAAATGATACATGTAGCTATTGTAGTAATAAGTTGATTCGTTCATGTTGAAGACCCTACATCAACTGTCAAGATGAAGAGCAGGAATAAAAGCCCTGTTCATTGATAATTTTCTATGTTTTCTATGTATTGTGTGCGATTTTGTCCCATGTACATTTACTCCATATCCTTTCATTTTTTAGTAATAAGTTGCAATATTTGTTACACAATACATAGAAATTAAAGAAACAAGTTCATTCTCAATATATACATATATTTATTTTTATTGTAGATGATTCCAAGCTTGAAAAAGGAAGCAGTCTACAAACATTAAATGTGCACTTATGATTTGTAGGAAATATAAATGTCAATCGCTGATAGTTGCAGGATATGAAAGAGGGGATATGAAAAAATGAATAGCTCAAACACATTGTACAGTACCATGAAGTGATATTGGGATTAAACTGGACAAGAAGGAAATAGTGCATTGAATAAATAGCAAATTCATATTTTTAAAGAAAGATCATTCAACTCTAGAAGGCTGTTAATACCTTGGATAATTATTCACTTGAAATAGCAATTTGAAATCATTGGAATAGGAAGTCTTAGTGCATATACTTGTAGTGCATCATACATATATCTGAATTTGATGAGTGCATTGGAAAAATATTTGTTTGAAAAAGCAATTTGGAATAACAAGATTTCATAGATTCAGTGAACATTTACATGTATGTTATAGTTAACTTTAATTTTCAGGATATGTTGCAATTGTTTACTACCAATTGACTGATTACTGTGTTTAAAGTCTAAATGTGAACCAGTACATGTATTTATGATAATCTTAACTACAAATGGACTGTTTATAACAAAACTGGCATTTTATTCTGGTCAAGCATATTAAACAATACTTCAAAGTATCATTTTATTAATATGACCATTGAGCTGATTTTGCTATTAAAAAAAATCAGTTAACAATAAACTTTCAATTACATGTACGTTTAATTATACATTTAATTACATTCATGATATTGTAGTCTTGTATAATATTAAATAAGAGATATGATATGATTGTCAGTGAGATAACTATCAACTAGAGACCAAATGAGAAAGATGTTACATGTAGCAACATACGGTCAATGTACGATCTCTAGTTCAATAACCACAATTTACATAAATACCCTTACAGATTCATACAAGTGTCAAACTGTCCTTCCAAATTTGATGTTACAACTTTATAAGAGAAGAAAGGCAAAGGATACCAAAGGGGACATTCAAACTCATATGTCATTGTACATGCAAGTTGAAAATAAACTTCCAATGCGATGGCTATAAAAAGAAAAGACAACAGACAAACAACAGCATCGAAATTATGTGACAATTTAAAAGTTTCCAAACAGGGTAAAATTGTTCGTTTGCTGTATAACAAGATGAATAATATATCGGTATTTAAGCTAGTTTGGCATTTCTGTGGGTTACACGTCAGTATGACAGCAACCGAACGACATAAAAAAACAACCAAAACATGTCAAAGACATATGATAATAGGAGCAGCAAGTAGTATTCAAAAAAAGACTCGGGTTATATAAACATGGTAGAATTTAGCAAGCTCTGAACCATCCAAAGTTCATAAAAAAAATCAAAACAACACGTTAATACTGTAATAATTTCATGTGTGATTACGTCATTATCAAATTGTGAATAAGTTAAACAAAAACAATCAAAAATCTGAGACTACGGTCAATTCTTTCTTTGAAACAGGTTTACGTCTATCAAAATCACTCACAAGAGTTTTTGTGTGGGACATATATTTGTATCAATCCAAGAAAGGTATAGGCACATAATAAACATGGCGTCTTTTATTTAAATCGAAATAACAAATAAATGAATGCAGATATAAAAGAATGTGAGCTGTGTGATAAACGTTTTTATGGTATGGAAGCAGCATGCTTTTTCAGCTCTTACCAGGTCACCATATTCATATTTAAAAACTCCCCCCCCCCCCCCCAAAAAAAAATTAGAAGAAAATAAGATAAATATCAAATATCAAATGGTTTTCCACTTATTTAGCATGAGTTTAAATTAATGGATTATTGATTTGTTATTTAAAATGCCTAGTGACAAATATTTCATGCAAGATCAGGACGACCAGAGCTTAAAAGTCAGTTATATAATATAAAAATAAGGAAATTTGGTACATGATTGCCAATAAAGCAACTATCCACCAGGGTTCATATGAAGTGGATGTAAGCAATTATAGGCAACTGTACAGCCTTCAACATTGAAAAAAAAATATACTGTATAGTCAGCAATAAATGGCCCGACATGAAAAATGTAAAGCAATTCAAACGGAAATTGATTGATTGTTGCTTGCTGATTTCAAACGTTCAGTGAGAAATATTTCATGCGTTTCAGGACAACATGAGTTTAACAGAAGGTATATTTAATATAAAATAATTTTTATAGGGAGATGTGGTATATTATTACCAATAAAGCAACTTTCCACCAGAGTTCAAATGATGTGGATTTAAGCATTTATATTGAAAATTTAAAAAATGTGAAAATTTAATCCTGCTTTATTCAAAATTGCCTTAACTTGTACTACTGTTATGCATGAGGCTTTGGCCCGAGATTAATAAGAAGAATGAAAATAACAGTAGTTTGGCAAATATAAAGCAATGGATTATAACTTATTAATAAGTTTATCACTGATGATATACATTTCGGGTACGTCTAAACCAGTGGCGGATCCAGAGGGGTTCCGGTGGTTGGACCCCTTTTTGGACGATCAATGCATTTGAATGGGGACATATAGTTGGACCCCCTTTATCCTGGGTTGGGAACCCCCCTTTTTAAAATTGCTGGATCCGCCCCTGTAAACACTGCTCATTACCTCCTGAGTGCACCCAGGACCCTTTATAGTCATCGCATTTGCACACAGGACGAATGATTATATTTTTAGACGCTGCTTCTTTAAGGGTAAATTTTGGTAGAATTTGAAATCGAACTTAAATAGATATGTTAATTCTTATAAAATAATGAGGGCACGTGTCACTGATTACACAAGTTCTACTGAGCCGTGAATTATCCAATCAACAGTGTTACGTTCAAAATGAATAACACGATGTTAAAAAGTTTTCCGGGATTGTTTAATGTAATTAAATTTAAATTATGCATAGTGAATTTTACGTTTATGGAGAAAAATAAAATAACCTATTCAATGTACTTTTCAGTTTATTTGTCAAACAATTTTGTTGTTGTGCGTTCTGCAGTTCATAATAAAGACAATAAAAATCATATTGTTTTATAGTTGCCTTTTTTTTCTGTAACAAGTTCGATTTTTGTTTTTTTTTTTGTGATTTTTCTCTCTCCAAAATCAACTTAATAAGCAAATACTAGTACATTGTTTACTGAATATAAAATTTTATTGAATTTTATATTGTTATTCTCAATAAACCATATACATAGGTATAGAGAAGACAATTATGTACAATATTTACAATGAAAATATTTAGAATTTAACCTTTATAAGACGGATAAGTATTTATTTATATGATTTGCTAAGTCTTACATCTTGGCTGCGTACGTGCTGTCCTTGGTCTTTTCTTTGGTTTGGCTTACGAGCAAGTTTTTCGGGTTTTGGCACTTCAAAATCTGTGCAAGAAGACTTAGTCGTTGTTTGAACGGATTTCGTGTCAATCAACAGACAAGAAAACGAAAACAACATGCGAAGAACCAGAGACATATATACTAAAGAACTGAGAAAATTTTTTTTTAAATCAGTTGTTTTACAACAAAAATCATTTTTCAGAATTTAGTTTAGAATGTAAAACCAAATCTTACTTACAAATTGTTTAGAAATAATACCCAAATATGATAATTTTCAGAAAATGGAGAAGAAAACTGAGACAAATTCATTTTGGAATCTCTGTCCTTCCTTTTTATTTTCACTCTATTCGGTCCTTTTTTTTACTATCCTGACTTCTTTTACATAAATAGTCATCCTGCCTTTTTTACTCCAAACTCCTGTCCTGCCTTTTTCAAATAGTCAAAATTCATCGTCCAGGAGAGTCTGTAGTTTTGCATCGGTAAAATTCGAATCTCGTCTCTTGCTCAATTTCACACGTATGTTATTTTCAGTAATCAAATAGTTGAAGCACTCAGTATTTATATAAAAGATGCACGAGATTTGCCTTTGAATTTTAAAGTATGAAACCGTGACACTTCGAATTCAGCTCACTCAAATCATATAATGATTTTACCAATTATATATTAAATTTTAACTATTTACAATTAGTTTGTTCAATTCTTATATAAAACGTAGTTATGTTTTTTGTCTTATGTTTTGTTTCATAGAGTTTAAATGTACAATTATGATATAAAAATATTTATTACCTTTTTAAAACTAATAATTATTTTCTAATTATTAATCTTTTTTAAATTATGGCTATTGTTAGTGAGTGATTAGATAAACTGTTAGCTTCAAAGTAAATTAAATGGTGTTTTGCCGATTTTTTTACTATGGAACAATGCAATTAAAGGATATTGTAATATATCTTGAGATATGAAAATACGTAAGAATTATTCATCTTAATTTTTAAACTAAGAATAAAACTAAAATTCTTATTGAACGAAATTTTAATACGATACGAAAATCTATACAAAGAAAATAAACATAAGTCATTCTACTTTCAATACAATTTGTTTACCTTAAGATTAAAAAAAAACATGTACCTTGGCATGTTAATTCGGATTTTGATGAGGAGATGTGATGATTAAGAGACAATTCTCAATTTTGAATGTTTTTGCCTGCATTACTAGTATATACGTGTTTTCTAACTAATATTTGTTTCTATTGTTTCGCCTTATTAATGCGATATTGCAATGACAGATGTTGATGCACATATATATTATTATTTTCGACGTGTGGAAAAGGTGGTCCATCATCCAGAGCGCCGGCGTGTTCTTAAACTTATTCCCAATCCTTTAAAGTGTTCCTTCCAATTTTGATTTTGAGTTATTTGTTTTAAAATTTCAATCCTTTTTATTCAGGAAAAACTGAAATCAGCCTGATTTTTATTTTATAACTTTGACTCTTTTAACAAGTGGGCTTTCCTCCGAAGTAAAAATACGGTACGTCTAAACACTGCTAAGGACTACTTGGTGCACTAAGGACTTTTATCCTGAATTCATCAATTATTGTACAAATAACAGGTATACAAATACATTTTGTTTTATTTTCACTTGTACAAATAAAGTCTCCTGTTACCCAGCTTCCATGTTGAGCAAGCGGTAATACGGATATTTCTTTTTCAGTATCAGTTAATTTTGGGGTCCTCTTCGCGGTCCGCGTTTAAACTATGTAGATTTCTTTGAGAAATTAGAGACAATGATTTAGATTAAAGTCATATGGAACGAGTGACTGGTTAAAATAATGTTTATCCAATTCTTGAACCAGTGCATGGAAATATCATAAACTTAGTCTTCTGTGCACGATTTTATCATTTTTTACGCATCTATATCGTATAATCGTCAAAAAAAAATTCTCTCGGTCTGTTATGATGTGAAAATATGGCAGCAAATTAATTGTCGTATTTTGAAGCCGTAATTTACCGATTGTCACCTTAGTAAACAATCAATAAAGAAGCATGGATATTGAGCACGTGTATAACATGTACAATAAGATACTAATAGTTTATTTCAATGGCAGATCCATGCGTATTGCGATCACCAGATTTTTACGAGAAAGGTCACGCTGAGTTCACTGCCGATACGGAAAACATATCGGCGAATTGTTTATTGAAGCAAGCAATAAAAAAGTTAAAGTTTGGACAAATTATAGATTTTTTTTTGGAAAATAGAGTATATGTACATAAGTTTTATAATTAAAACTAGCCATTTAGATATAGAAACCATATGCATAATTTTTTTTTAATTTGAAGTTTCATATGAATAGATATTCTATGGTCAAAATAGATATACGAAGTTGTTGTATGAGTGCTAATGAGACAACTCTCCATCCAAGTCACAATTTGTAAAAAATAACCATTATCAAAGTACGGCCTTCAACATGGAGCCTTGGCTCACACCGAACAACAAGCTATCAGGGCGGATTTAGGCCGGGGCGTGGCGGGCGTGCGCCCCACTAAAATTTGCAAAGCATGGGTTGTCCTCAGCTTAATAAAGAATATTTTGATAATTTTACCTCAAAATTTTTTAGACTCAAGACAAAAAGAATAAAAATGTCGCTCCGCTCGGCGAAAATTTAAGTTTGCGCCCCTAACCTAAAATCCTGGATCCGCCCTGGCTATAAATAGCCCCAAAATGACTAGTGCAAAACCATCAATGTAAAAATAACCATTATCAAAGTACGGCCTTCAACATTGAGCCTTGGCTCACACCGAACAACAAGCTATCAGGGGCGGATTTAGGCGGGGTGTGGCGGTGTGCCCCCCACTCAAATTTACAAAGCATAGGTTGTCCTCAGCTTAATAAAGAATATTTCGATAATTGTACCTCAAAATTTTTAGACTCTCTCCGCTCGGCGAAAATTTAAGTTTGCGCCCCCTAACCTAAAATCCTGGATCGCCCCTGGCTATAAATAGCCCCATAATGACTAGTGCAGAACCATCAAAAACTACAACCACTGAACAACAGGTTCCTGACTTAGGACAGGTGCAAATAAATGCAGCAGGGTTAAATGACCAAAAGCCTTATTAAACGAATAATTCCCGAGACTTACGTTACAATGTTCTTAATATTTTCAGAATCGTATGGGTTAATTTAGAGCAAAATATATAATTTTGACAGAAAAAATATGGTTTGTACAAATTTAAATAGCTTAGAAAATATCCTTTTATCAAATGATGAGAAAATTTTAAGAATTTGTTATACCTATTACTTCATAATCTATTTCTAACACGACTTGTCGTCCTGATTATGCATGAAATGTTTGCCACTGGACGTAAAGCAACCAACACTCAATCAATCAAATTTTGCTCTAAAAATGAATTAAACAGTATAAGCCAGAATTTTATCCATTATTGGTGTTGTGCCTGTTTGTACCGTAAACATACTGAATTCGCTTTTGTCCAGAAATTTATTCCTTGGACGAGTTCAAGTAACTATGTAAATAAATTGATTTATAGGGTTATGTGGTCAGTTGAAATTATTCAGTACAATCATTTTGTGTCCGTCGATTGTCGTCTTTCATACATGTCAAATGTTGTATCCACTGTATGATGTTCGTCGTCTGTTGTTTATGGCAGTCAGGCCTCGGTATTCAGACTTTAGCCCCACTAAGGTGACGACCAATCATAGAGTGGGGGATCTTTTAATTATTCTCGGGATAAAAATATGGTTGTTTTTCTGGTTCAATCCAAAAGAGACATTGCCAAGGTCAGCAATTGAATGCATTAATAAGTTCAACAAGGTTAAATATCAAATCATATTTTCATTCTCAATATTGTGTGACGATAGTATAACCAGAGCCGTATGTGAACGTTCATATAATGGGCTTTTGCAGCTATGTTTTATGTGCAAGCATAGCCAAAATGGATAAGCACTTATGCACGTGCATTAGGCTGCGTGCGTTATGATTTACACTTGGACTTTGGTATGGTCGTTTACACTTTGCATGCCGACATCAAACTTTATTTGAGGTCCAGTCCGTGATCTTGATGAATATATAATTAAATGAAAGTTGTCTCATTGGCACTCATACCACATCTTCTTATATCTATATAATATCAGCATTTAAAAGGCAATAATATATAAAATAACGAACATGTATCTCTGAAGGGGGGAGGTGGATCATTCTGATTTTCTTGTACCACACAAGCATTTTTTTTGTCGCGATTTTTGCTTTATAAATTTTATGACAGAAAAACTCACATTACGAAATATATTCCCCTTTTCCCTGATAAGATATTTAAAATAAAAAAAATTAAAAATCAAGTTACAGTTGAATGGTAGTTCCCAAAGACCTAATTACGTTAAGAGCTGTGTGAAAAGAAAAGAGGACCAAATATATATACAAATTAGAAGATGCAAGTGGTGTGATTGCCAAAATGAGACAAATCTCCGCAACAGACCAAACGACACAGAAATAAAAAAAAACTATAAGTCACCGTATATACTGAGAGGACCTATAGAAATATTCAATTCAAATTCCAATGTTTAAATATGTTCAATATATATATATTCAAAATATACAGTTAAAGATAAATATAGCAACCTAAAATTAGTGTATACTGACAATTGAAGAAACACGATATATTGTTTGATTCAAAATTAATCCAAGTGCTGTATATCGATTACTATTATTTTTTAATTTTTCGATTACTGTTGACTTCAAGTCTAGGTGTTTGGTGTTTAGTGATCCGTGTCGGTTCACTCTATACACGTACAACTGTCGTCTTAACAAATTAACAAAAAAGCTAATTGCCATTCCAATCACATATACACAGGATGTCCACCTCCGGCTTTCACCACATGTTTAATACATCCAGCTGTAAGTTACCTGTGTATAGTTTTAACTTTTAATTTTAAAAGAATCATGAAGATGAACAGATAGAAAGATAGTTTATTCCCATAAAAACATGAATACAAATTATAAGTTGTCATAACATAAAAAAATATTAAAATTAATAAAATAAATAAAAGTAGATAAAATAAATAAAATACAAATAAAATGATTAAAGAAATAGTGTTTAAATATGTTGAAATTATGGTTGAAAAGAAGGAGTAATTTTACTGTTGATACATTTTATGAAATTGTAAAGCTGTATGAATGTTTTGGTTTTCAACAGTTCGTTTGGTATCATTCAATCTTTTCCTTTCATCTTCTTAAACTGGACAAACAAGAATATAGTGATAGTCGTCTCCGATATGTCCATTCTGGCATATAGAACACATTTTGTCACTTCTGTCAACATGATACCTTCTCCCTATATCTATAAGCAATACATTTTTGCACTTTTCATTCTGATTTTAACACATTACAAGTTTGATTCGTCCGAAGTTCGCACTGACTATTATATTTCAACTCTTTATGGACATTTTTTAAAGTAAGATACAATGCATCTACAAATGGAAAAGGGGGGTAAAAAAAAAGTTTTAAAACGTGTTATCGTGTGACAATCAAATATGCACAATATAAGGAATGCACATAATTTTCAGACATAGGATTTTCGTTTAGGTTATATAAAATTATAGCATAATAATTAGGTTTTACTCTTAAATAAAAAGATAGTCATAGTATCACAGCTTCACGTATATTTACATATATGTGTGTGTTATATTTTTGAGCTTTAAAACATAATGTTATCTATGATTGATTGATAATTGCCTAATTTCCAGTGGCAACTATTTCATGCATGTTCAGTACGAATGTATAAGTTTGTTGATTGCTTCTGTTTAATTACTTCTAACTGTTATACCCTATATGAGTATACCTGTCTACTGATAAAGACTTATGTTGGTATCAAAATGTATTCTAGATATTGTGGTCGTAGAGTTGCTGTCATATTGATGTACACCCAATATATTCTTAAATTCACAATGTATGTGAACAGTAATAAAAGACAAATTCGAGCAATAGTTGACTTATGAGGCACTGTATAGACACATTCTGAACTATTTAAAATGTTATATATAAAAATAAGAATATAAGGTATGATAGTGAAGGAAGAATCTCTCAGAAGAGACCAAATGCCGTTTTCTTTTTATTGATATCTTTTGTCCATTATTCTCTATTCATTATGTAGTAGCACCTCATTATTCTCTATTCTCTATTTTTGGGGTACATTTTCTTTATTCTTTATATTCTTACAGTCATATTCTCTTTTCTGCAAACCCACATCCACACCCTCTCAAATGTCTTGCATTTTTGTGTTAGGTAATATTTTTCGGAATTTTAAAAACTTTTCAATTTTTGTTAAAACAAAAATGTCTTGAACAGTTTTAATATTATATATATATTTTTATTTATCATATATATTTATGTCATAGGAAGTTTTTGCAATGATTCATATTGGGTCAAAATCTAAATCAAGTTAAAGTTTTTATGAAGTATTTGCAATATTTATTATGGGCCTGATTTGATGGGTCTCATTTAACAGATTTATATGCTTAATGATCATGTAATCGAATAAACATAAAACAAATATAAATTGAAAAGTGAATGAATGAAGTTTATTCTCATAAATCTACGTATCATAGTCACAGAGAAAATTTATATTTACAATAATAAAATAAATTTGACGTTAGCGATTTATTCAGCAAGATATATATACAATTTTAAAATAGTGGAACCCGATTTTTACTGACAGCGGGGATTTCCAGTTTAAAGGTGTTTTTTTTTCAATAGCCGCTTCCGACGTTAAAGCTAGATAAAAAAATACGCAATTCTGACCACAGATTTCTTTTATATTGTAATTTATAGCCATTTAACTTTCAAACTTATTTCATTTTGGGCAATTAAACAAAGCAGAAGTATTTTTCACGGAAAGAAATCGATATCATTGAGTAATCGATCAATGTACTGAAAATTATAGTCCAAGCGCGAATGAAGGGAGACAAGCCTTATAAATCTGCACAAACTATTTTATGTCAAAATCGATAGATTTACCTGGCACTGAACACTACTGAAAATTCCCAAACAACTATTTTATCGATGTACTGATTAGTACGAAAACGTTCTTGACGCTACTGAATTGAATGCAACGCGTTTTCTCTTAATTACCTGAGTCAGTACTGAACTGTACTGGATCTCCTGCGCGGATCAGGGTACTGAACACGTACTGAATGACTGAAAAGATCTTGACATTTTTCTTGCGGTAATTTCAGGCACTTAAGAGTTGTTCAGTTTAAAATGACCGTTTCAGTAATACAAACAGTTACTAGTGATAGCTGATAAAGCGAGCATTATTTCGGAAGAATCGAGTGATTACAGCAGCACTTCGACCGATTCCTTTACATTCGGTGTAAGACACCGCATGCTAAGATCAACACGTAAAACGTTAAAAAACACTATTGGTATCGTTGGTGATGTTGTTATCAATAAGATAACAATGTTACTATTCTACATACAAAACATGTTCAGAACACCTAACAAAAATGGATAAGAATTTGTTGAAGCACAGCGAAGAAGTGTTGCAAAACTCTGTCATTTTATTCAAAGAGAGTCTATAAAACGTGAGGATAGCATTAACAGACATTCAATTTATATATGACAACAAAATTATACCAACCATAGAGCCAATAGCTGATAGAGGTAATAAGCAACATTGTATTGTACACTTATATACAATGGGATTCTTGTTAATTACACAAAATCGTCTTCTCAAATTGGTCTCTTATTTAATATCATGCTAATTTAGTTTTTTTTTAATTGATATCAACCTCAACCGTGTCTAATTCTTAAAAAATCAATTTGATTATCGAAATTAAAATTGATAATAGCTCATAATTTCAAAGTAATCGTATATTAAACAAAATAAAACAATAGAATGACACAAAACTAGATAATCTAAGCTTTGCAACTTTTACGAAACTTATTTTGAAAGCAAGATGAAAGTGCGCATTACGTCAATTTAATGTGTTTTTATTTTTTATTTAGCACGGATAATGCAAAACTAGATAATATTAATCCAGAAACTCTATAAGTTTGCAATAATTGAAAAAATATTTGCGTGTTTTTTAATTTAATTGGATAGATGACCAATGCTAAAATGCTGATTTTGTCTTATAGAATTAGAAAATGTAGAAATTGAAATTGCTCCAATGTTGAGCGTTTTAATTGTTTTTCCTTTTCTTTTTTTTTTTTTTTTTTTTCTTTTTCAAAATTATAAATTACCCATAGTGGAGAATTTATCTTTATTCTTTCAACAATTTTAATTGAAATAAAAATGGTTTGATTGATTTTTCTAGTTTAAATTGAGTTTATAACAGATTGAAAATTGACTCAAAAATAATTTTACTATTTTCATATTATTGACAATTTTATTAAGGCTCCACCGTGTTTATTTATGTTGTCAGTTCATACGTAACAATATGACGATGGGATTTATGACGCAAAGCAGGTTACCCAACTTCCTTTATACAAACACAGATTCATACAGATCTATGTTACGGTTTTAGGAAAGGCAATGCATATATCCAACTATGGTCAGCTTTCAGAAGCCGTTGATGGGCCCAACAGAAAACAGAATGACATAACTTGCCTTATGCATGCTATGCTAACACACATTCGGGTTTGGCAATTTTACTACGATGCACACGTGTCACTTTCGTATTTCAGCGCTCAATCCTAGAACCTAGAATAGGATTAATGGAGAGCAACATAATTAGAAATCGGTATGAGTGATCCGTTATATATATGATAAACACAAACAATATTTCAAAGAAAACAAGACAAAAGTTAGGTTCATGTTAATGACGTTGAATTTTTTTCTAAAATACAAGCAAATGTATTTTTGTATTATATATAATTTATGGCAAATCTGATACATTCTCTGCTAAATGCAAATGAAATTTGATCCTTTTTTCAATATCCTGACTAAATACTGTTTGTCCAACTTTAATTTTTCGAAATACGAAAAAGGGATTTACTACCCAGGTATAGATTAACCATAGCTGTGTTTGGCAAATCCTTTCGGGATTTTCAGTAGTCAATGCTCATCAACTTCTTACTTTATTTATCCTTTTAAAGATAGAATATTCGATTAGTTTTCGTTAATTTAACGCGCGAATAGACGACTCCACAATATTAAAGGTTATGTACAACAGTTTTAGTTGAATAGATTTACAAATTGTACAGTCTAGGATAGTTTCAACTTAAGAAATGCACTGAAAAATGATAACATTGATTATATTTGTTTGCTGATGTTTATCTAAACCATCTTTTAAGAAAGAATCAAAATCTATTTGTCAAACTAAATGTGTGTAAGAGAACAGAACACCATGGTAAAATTTGTGATTGAAGGGCAATTACTCCTTAAAATGGCCTACAAAAAAGTAAAATCACAAAAATACTGAACTCCGAGGAAAATTCAAAACGGAAAGTCCCTAATCAAATGACAAAATCAAAAGCTCAAATACATCAAACGAATGGATAACAACTGTCATATTCCTGACTTGGTACATGCATTTTCTTATGTAGAAAATGGTGGATTGAACCTGGTTTTATAGCTAGCTAAACCTCTCACTTGTATGACAGTCGCATCAAATTCCATTATATTGACAACGATGCGTGAACAAAACAAACAGACATAATAGGTAAAAATGTCAATAATACAGCAGTCAACATTGTGCTATAATCCTAATCACTAAAAAAAACATACAAACATGTAACAAAGAAGCACAAAATGGCATACAGACCAAGCATATTAGTAAAAATTAAAGACAAGAATACACAAATTTACCATAGTACAATAACACAATGACGGGATGTATAAGTACAGAGCCACGTCATATATGTAACGAAGAAACATAAAAAGCACATAGCAAAAATGAAAGACGAGCAACAAACAAGTATTCGAAGTAACACCAAATGGCATATAGACAAAGCACATTAGCAAAATGAAGGACAAGAATACGAGAATATTATAAACAATAATGACATAATGTACAAGTACCACAAGCATCTTAATACCAATAAAACAAACAAATATTTAACAAAGATGCACAAAAAGGTATATATCAAATGTAACAACCTCGTTCATTGCTTTCTTATTTTGAATTTCATTTATGTATGTTAAATCCACCAATAAACGATTGAAAGATTTTAAGCACTGGAACCAAGCCAGATCGACATGGCTCTAACGTTGAATCGCGCCTCTGACGTCAGAATGTAAACGTCACACAGGTAGAGATATAAAATAATGTCTTTCAAAGTATGAAAATAATATAGTCTATAGTTCTTAAGGCATTTCCTCTGCAGAATGTAAATATAAGTTTAAATTTCATTCTTGCCGCTTGTCTATAGGTTAATTGTGTATTTCTTCTAAAAAAGAGCCACGTCATTATGTATAAAAGAAACACAACAGGGCATATAGGCAAATCATTAGCAAATATGAAAGACCAGAATACAAAAATTATAATAGAAACAATAACACAATAGTGAGATGTTTAACTACAGAGTCACGTCATATGTATCAAAGATATACAAAAGTCACACGGACAAGGCAAATATCAAAGATAATGCAAACAACACAATGATGGGATGTATAAGTACAGAGCCACGTCAAATGAATATCACCAAAAAAAAGGAACAAACGGTAAAAGTAATGTAATAAAAAGTTCGCCGTATTGTTGACGTCTTTATACATCCTGACTAGGTGATATCTTGTGTTGTTTAAAGTTGCTTTGTATCTACATTATCGACAAAAACCTTCAAAATAGGTTAAGGAGCGTTGAGGACATTCAAAACGAAAATAAACTGACAACGCAATAACTAAAAAAAGAAACAAACCTACAGACAAATTATAGTACACAAAACACAGAAACTTAAGACTGAGCAACATAAACCTCACCAAAAACTTGGTGGATCAAAGGTGCACGGAAGGTCCTGCTCCATATGTGGAACCCTTCATATTACCGAACAAAGAATGAATGGTGATTAAAAACTTTAAAAGATGAAGAAATTGCTTACATTTGCATGTTTCAGAGTTAGAGGGTAAAGACATTACAAAAGACAAGGTATGTAGATTTGTGTATCGAAAGAAAAGATAAATCATAAACGTATAAACTGTGTGTATCTAAGACAAAATTTTGTTTTACAAATCAGAAAGTAACATTTTATTTTTGTACAGGCAACGCATTATAAATTCGAAAGGAGCCATAACTTATTACAATTAAAAGCGTTAAATGCAGGACATAAACCTACATAGTTCATCTTTTCCTTAATAACGTTCAACTGTGGTATTTGAAAAAATCTAAAAATTCCGGATAAAGACATAAAGATATTTGACAAATTTACAGCTTTATTTCTACTTGAATAAAGAAGAATTATTGATATATTATGTAACTAGACACTATTATTTTTGTGGAATGGCACATTGAAGACTGCATTTGACTTCAACATGGACATAAGTGACTGGAATAATATTCGTTTGATAGGACAATTTGCTTTAAATTGGATATATTTGAAAAATCTTCCAAGACGCCACTTCAAGCATATTCGTCTTGAAAATGAAGTAAACAGGCCAATGAAATACTCAATAGGCACATACGAGCTTCCGTTTGAAAAGGAAACAACTCCTAAATATGATGCACAATTATGAACATTCCGGCACAATTCTTGATGACTTTACACATAATGAAGAAGTGATTGCCATTCTATAATGTTCTTTTTCACATTGGTATAGCTTGATTGTTGCATTGATAATTTGAATTTCAGTGAACATACTATGTTCATTGGTATACTGTGAACGCATTATTATTCGTTGGATACCAATGTTCGTGGATTTGTTTTGGTACAGGTTAACCACAAAATTAAATGTTCAACGAAGGACAAATTTTATATATGCGTGTATGCAGACTTCGACAAAACCACAAAATTGTATATCTAGGAATATGCAAGTTTTCTTTAATCCACTAAAATTGGTACCCAAGAAAATAAATGAATCCACAGTAATGTTTAAAGAATCAAAATACTAACTCAAATCAGCATACAAAATCATTCAGCAAACTCGACTCATTGCTGACTGCATTTCATCAAAATTAAAACAAGAAAGAATGCAAATCAGAAGATGACCAAAATTCAATTTGCTTCAAGTTCCATTTAGATTCTTATATCTACAATTCGAGTACATTACATATAGCTCTTCATTGTTTTTTAAATGTTTTGGATTTCTAATTTTATTTGACCTCGATCATCACTGAAAAGACATTTGTTGTCAAAATACACATCTACTGTAGAAAAATTGGTACTGTAAATGTTATCACGATTATTACCAAAATTGGTAGCGAGTAAATTTTAACGAACTACTATGCTAAAAATCAGTTTGTTATTGAATGATTATTCTTAAAAATATGGACAGTGATATTTTTCCACACAAGCACTAATAGATAGGCGAATTGTAGATTTCAATGGTTTTCAAACGAGAGGATGTTTCTCATCTTCAATCGCATCGAAGGGCGATAGTCCTGAGATTAGATATGACCAAGAAACATCATCGAGTTTGAAAGACCATTGATAATCTGTTTATCGCTGTTTTGCCTGTAACGTCGTTGATGTTTATATTGAGGACGTGCGCCCTGAGTTTCTGACGATAATTTGCTATCTCATGCCAGTAGCATTATATGAAAAATTATCACAAAAAAAGATTAAAGAAAATACACAAAATAGCGATAAATTTTAACCATTATCGAAATGTACGAATATTCTTTTACACAACAGTTTGTTTTGATGCAGATATCAGGAGTAATCAACTTAAATGTTCCTCTAATGTATATTTTAATTGAAAGTGTAAAGCATGTAAAGTAATTACTGTTTTTGGTGTTTGAAAGTTTTGCTATTTCTTAATGTTTACAGTTAATTTTATCAAAATATATTAATTTCTATATATACCAATTCTGAAGCAAGACAGGAATTATACTGCAAACTAGTTTGACCCTACTATATTCTGTATGAGCCTGTCTTAAGTCAGAAGCTTATAACACAGTGATTTTCTTTTTGCTGTATATCATACTTTTTTTTTATTTATTTTTATTTTTTTTTTCTTAAATCAAACCGTTAGTATTCTCGTGTATATTGGTTTCATTTGTCATTACTGGGTGTTATATAACCTCCTATGCGTAAATGGATTTTCCCATTGTTGAAGGCCGTACAGTGACATATAGTAGTGACCTACGTCGTTTGGTCTCATTTCCATTGATACCTCATTTTCTAACTTTTATATTCATTTCATTTATATGATTATTTGTTTCTTTTGGAGAGTCGTTTGCGATGTTTGTGACATATAACAAAAATATGTAACACAGTGGCATATATATCTAGGGTAATTTTGTATACCTGATGTACCTGATTTTACCTCATGACGTTATACAGTCTAATGTGTTCATACGCATTATACATTTGTGATTAAATCTACTACTATGACATGTATAAATGTATAAATGTTCATTTTGCTTAACTTCTATGTCTATATGCTAATTTGGTATTCTTTGTTGACAATTTTGTATGTTTTATAGTGATTAAGATTATAACAAAATGTTGACTGCTGTACCCTATTTTTACAATTTTACCTATTATGTCTGTTTATTTTGTTTACACATTGTTTTCAATATAATGGAATTATATGCAACTGCCATACAAGTTAGAGGTTTAGATAGATATACAACCAAGTTTTATCCACCATGTCTGTACCAAGCCAGGAATATGACAGTTGTTTTCCGTTCGTTTGATATGTTTGAGCTTTTGATTTCGCCATTTGAAAAGGTTCTTTCCGGTTTGAATTTTCCTTGGAGTTTTTGTTAATTTACTTTTGGCTAGTTTAAGAACTTTAAGTGACTGGATCTAAAGAAAACACAAAGTGGAAGCTACGGAATTATCAGTGATATCAGAAACTTTGTTTTGTTGAGTTATAGTTCGAAGCCAAATGCATGTTTGAAGATCTTTTATATAGGTCTCATGATGTTTTACGGTCACCACCACTCATTGGTTGACCGATCAAATAATTGTTTGTCTCAAATTACAAGCGTTATGATTTGGCAGTCCGACATTTTTAGATAATAAAAGTATAATCTTAAATTAACTGATTGTGGCATATTGACTGAGTGAAGATTCGCATAGTAGGTAATGCATGCATCGTAGATACTTTTCCTAACTATGCATTAGGTCTCGCTCATGCAATTCTTTCAGTTTGTTTTATTACCTTGATTCGTCTTCTTATTCGATTTATGAGATTGAAACATTGATAAACTACTTTATCGCTATTTTGTGCATTTTCCTTTGATCTTTTTTGTGATAATTTTTCATATCATGCTACTCGCTTGAGATGGAAAATTATCGCTAGAAACTAAGGAGGCACGTGGCGTTGCTAATGAAATTGACACCGTCGTCATAGGTAAAATAGCGATAAACAGATTATCATTGGTCATCTCAACTTGATTGCTTTCTCGCTTTCGCCGTCCCGGCTCAAGCGAGAAAATTAATCTCGTTGAGATGATCAACGATAATCTATAATTATCGCTATTTTACAAAATTTTCCTTTGATCTTACTGACTGATAATTTCCTTTCTCAGCACAGTAATGTGATATGATAAAATCATCGCTAGAAACTAAGCGCGCACGTGCCCGTTGTCAATGAAATTAACAACGTCGTCAAAGTTAAAATAGCGATAAACAGATTATCATTGGTCATCTCAACTCGATTGTTTACTCACTTTTGCTGTACCGGCTCAAGCGAGAAAATCAATCGCGTTGAAATGACCAACGATAATCTATAAGTAGCTTTCATTTAACACTTCTTCTTGGCAATGTTTTGTTATATCAGTTTGAACGGAAACACGTGTGTGATGTTTAGAAAAATAAATTAATATTCCTTTCTAGTGGAAATGGTTTATTTATCAGTTAAAGTTGGTTTTGAACTATCTTCAATAACTGCGAGTACCTTCAGATTTAAAGTTTGCTTCTTTTCTCTCTTTATCACACAATTTGGTTATAGTTCATCTAAGGATGAGTCAAGCCCTTACCGACTGAGTTTTCATTGATGTCTATGTTTTGTTTGAACACCACTGTCCCGGGTTAGATGACTGAATGATCGCTTACATGTGCACTCTACTCCTTCCATAATATGTACACATGACTCAGTAGTTTTTGTTTGTAGCTTTAAGTCATAATTGTTTTGTTTTTTTTTTTTTTGCGTGTTTTGTAGCATAAATCAGGTCATCGCAATTGTGTAACACTTTGTTAATCCGGGGACATGCCATAGCTTTATGCCCCCGCAACTAAAAGTTGGAGGCATATTGTTTTACCCTGTCCGTCCGTCCGTCCCATTATGGGTACATAGTCATTCAGCTTAACTCCTCCTACAGTTTGATTCCTAGGAAGTTTTCACTTTGCTGTCTGTTTGTACATATATTGAAGGTGTGCATGTAGTCAGGGTTTTGATTTTTATTAATATATGCTCTTCTGGGAGATAGTTGAACTGTGTCTTTTTTTAGGTTTTACTTGCATCAAAATTGAAAACAACACGTTTAATAATTTCATGCGTCCAAAGCGCTTTTCTGGATTTACCTTCATCAGGAACGCTCAAAGCCAAACATTTGAAATCCGAGGATGTATAAGTACCGAAACAGTTGAAGAGCTATAGGACAAAAGTACCTAAAACAAATAGCCAAATTCATCTAAGGTCAACTTTGCCTGAGGGAGTTGAAACCTTAGTTTCTTTATAATTTCAAAATTTATAAACAGACAATTTTAGAAAGGTTTGTTATAAATCATGTCAGTACCGAAGTACTGACTACTGAGCTGATGATACCCTCGGGGACTGATAGTCCACCAGCAGAGGTATCGACCCAGTGATGTAAAAAATTGAAAACAACACGTTTAATAATTTCATGCGTCCGAAGCGCTTTTCTGGATTTACCTTCATCAGGAACGCTCAAAGCCAAACATTTGAAATCCGAGGGATGTATAAGTACCGAAACAGTTGAAGAGCTATAGGACAAAAGTACCTAAAACAAATAGCCAAATTCATCTAAGGTCAACTTTGCCTGAGGGAGTTGAAACCTTAGTTTCTTTATAATTTCAAAATTTATAAACAGACAATTTTAGAAAGGTTTGTTATAAATCATGTCAGAACCGAATTACTGACTACTAAGCTGATGATATGCTCGGGAACTGATAGTCCACCAGCAGAGGTATCGACCCAGTGATGTAAAAATTGAAAACAACACGACATAAAAGGAGCGTTTCCGGATAACTCATCCTACAGTTTGAATGCTAGAAAGTTTTCACTTTGCTGGCTGTTTGTACATATATTGAAGGTGTGCATGTGGTCAGGGTTTTATTTTCATTAATATTTGCTCTTTTGGGAGATAGTTGAACTTTGTCTTTTTTTTTTTTTGGAGTATTTACTTGCATAAGAGGAGCGTTTCAGATAACTCCTCCTACAGTTTGAATGCTAGGAAGTTTTACTTTGCTGGCTGTTTGTACATATATTGAAGGTGTGCATATGGTCAGGGTTTTATTTTTATTAATATTTGCTCTTTTGGGAGATAGTTGAACTTTGTCTTTTTTTGAAGTATTTACTTGCATAAGAGGAGCGTTTCAGATAACTCCTCTTACAGTTTGAATGCTAGGAAGTTTTCACTTTGCTGGCTGTTTGTACATATATTGAAGGTAAACATGTGGTCAGGGTTTTGATTTTTATTAATATTTGCTCTTTTGGGATATAGTAGAACTTTGTCATTTATGGGGTATAAGCCGTTAAATGTTATAGTTATTTTAAAATAACACCTTGCATCTGCGGGGGCATCAATTGTGTTTCCCAGACACAATAATATTGCAAAGAAAGTCCTACATTGACTTTGTTATAATACAGTTACTTCAGAGTGGAGTGTGGGGCATCACTTTGTCTAGTTAAGTTTTGTTCAATGTAGCTATTTTAATTTACTCGAATGTTTAACTCGTGTTTTAGCGGAAAAACAAGTAGAACGTATACGTAAATATTGTTTTTTTAATTATCAATCGTTACATTCCTTTGTATCCATTTAAGTTGAAAGACAAATGTATTTTGGTATTTTAGTATGATATTCCATCATTTTCTCGCCAAATTAAGTTGGCATTATGTGTATCAAATTATATGTATATTTCATCGTCTTTTCCTAGCATTATAAAGGCCTATGATAAAGCACCAGTAATAACTTGTTATTCTCTCACTAAAAAACGAACTGCGTTACCCAATGTTGATTTCGACAAAACTTTTGGTTTTCATCATTTTTCTTTTTTAAACATTTTTTTTTTGCGATTTTATCTGCATCGTGTCTTTTGGCAATATGAGTGAAGAAGTCAACAGGGAACATTTCTCATTTTGGAGAAACATAACAGTATAATGACTGTTGGTAAGTTGGAATTGCACCAAAAAGATTCTTAATTAGTCGTATTTAAGATCGAGACTGGTAACATCTTTTCTGAGTAAAAGTATTTTGTTGTTTTATATAAAAAGAAGATGTGGTATGATTGCTAATGAGATAACTCTCTTCGAGAGTCCAATTGACACAGAAATTAACAGTCACTGTACGGCCTTCAACAATGAGAAAAGTCCATACCGCATAGTCAGTTATAAAAGTCCCAGGGCTTATGTTGTTGTCTTTCATGGGGAAGGGTCTGTTGTTGAGGTATTGGGTACATTAGCATCATAATATTAATTATAAGGACAAACAATATAGTGGTTGTATTACCTGTTGAATTACATAGGACAGTAAAATTCAGTAAACCTTTTAATAAATCAATAATATTCAAGTTGAAATAGCAAATGCTTACTTGTTTGAAACAGGCGAGAAATTACTTTATCCTCAAAGCAACTTAATAACCAACAAAAGGAACAAGTAAATTAAGTTAAATGAAAGTAACAAACACTTGAAAATATCTATGTTGAAGACCGGTAACTAAGAAATCAACTCAGAGTTTTGCTAACCTAATATGATATTGGTGATTGGTCAGAAGTTTGTCAACTTCTATGAACTCGAATATATAATTTCATGAGGCAACAAAATATTGAAACATGTGTGTTGATGCAGTTTTATTGACTTTATAATAAATCATATAATCTGTTCTGTTCAAGCATTTGTCTAGCTAACACCTGAAATAAAAGATTCTATTAACACGAATGTTCTGTATATGATAAATTGTAAGCTGTGTAAAACGACAAAAGTAGAAGCATTTATAATGTATTGTATACTATCAATTTATAAACACAGTTCTTCTTCAATGATTTTAAAAGACATTTAAAAAGCTCAAAACAGTATTTCAAGAAAATGAATCAAGGACACAATAATGAAAAAAAAACAAATGTGTGAAGGATAATACACCAAAGATAACCCAAATTATATATGTAAACACTTTGGAACCAAACCACAGCAGTTTCGGCGGATTGCATTGGTAATGAAATTCAATATAAATAGTAACATTGTACTTGACTTTTCACAAAAGTACTTACAATAGTTAGTCTCGCATATGAACGAGCGACTGCTGTAACAGTTGGTGTCGTACCACTCTGGTTTGTTGCCATTGTTGTAAGATACACAATTGCTGCTCGTTCCCTTTGATCCATACCCATTTACCCAGTTTGTAAAAGTGGTTTTGATTGGTCGAAAGTCCATCGGAAATGGCCTTCGTAGAGATCTGTTAAACCAATCTAAAAGAGATTATCTGGAAACATGTAAATAGATATTAGACTATCGAATATTTACAAGTGTATCTAGAATCAGTTAAATTAGTATTTTCATATATTTCAATACTTCTCATTTTGATTATCATTCAGTTGTTATAATTATTGATACATGTTTTGAATTAAAACAAGAATACATATTAGGATCTATTTGCATATACCCATTTGTTTTCTGACGTTGTGTCAAGCTTCACCAAGTATCCTCCAATTTTCCTACAATAGCTCTACAAAACAAAGTGTTTTGTTTATTTCTGATTCAAAAGTATCTATTCTAAAACCCTGCAGTTACTTTTGATTTCTTTTCTGTGATTAATTATTTCAATTGTGCAACATTATAAATTATGAAATATATTGGTTTAAAAGCACGCAATCTTTAAGGTTGAACAGTAATTCAAACAATGTCATTTCACATGAAATTTTAAAAGAAATATTTTAATATATTTTACCTCTGTTTTAAACCAAGTTGCCCTGTGGCTGCTTGTAGTAAAATAATAGCAATGACCATTATACTTTTTACAACCTTTCTCTACAATAACATTATAATACAAACATTTATTTTATTTGACATAAACACATGAATATAGGCAGTAGTTATGAGGCAGACATTCTAGTTTCTGTAGTATTCTTAAATTAAAGTTCACTGGAATATATGAGATGAAAACATTCGCTGAAATGTGTGTTGTTGAGTGACAGAACATCATCCATATATCCGAAACTTTGCAAGATGTCTTCGTTTCAGTTTTACAACAGTATTGTTTGAATTCTGCTTCATATAAGTACAAAAACAATTCGGCCTTTAGGGATGCATGATAAAACCATTGGAATTCCGACTGTTTTTTTTTAATATAAATGCTCCCAGACCCATTTCATGAACTAATCAAATTTGTATCTGCGATTCTCATTTTGTAGAATAAAACTAGTAATTTAAACGATGTATATAGATTATTAGAACATGTGGTATGAGTGCTAATGAGACAACTCTCCATCCAAGTCACAGTTTGTAAAAGTAAACCATTATAGGTCAAAGTACGGCCTTCAACACGGAGCCTTGGCTTACACCGAACAGCAAGCTTTAAAGGGCACCAAAATGACTAGTGTAAAACCATTCACACAGGAAAACCATCGGTCTTATCTATATAAAAACGAGAAATGAGAAACACTAATGAACCACATCAACAAACGACAACCACTGAATATCAGGTTCCTGACTTATTTGATTTTCAGTTTCAAGGCAACAACTAATTAATTTTTTGAGTATCCTCGAGACCAAAAGTTCAGGAGGTAGAATACTTAAAACATTTGTTGGCATGCAGTCTAGATGGGCGAAACATATCAGGAAAAAGTAGTAGTATGATAAGATTGTTTGAAAAATTGCAACCTTAGAATTTGTTAATTAAGATCATTTGTGACAGGATAATTTCCTGTTTCATTTAGTGCATGGCACATTTGAAGCGCTGGCTACCTTCAGGGTCTGGAAATAAGGTTTAACAAATTTAATAAGTTCACATATGCAGCAAATTTCTTTCATTTTAAAGGGAACAAATACACGTATCTCAATATTATAAGATTATTTACTTTCACAATTATGAGAAGTTACTGCTTATACGTATTGGATAAGTGCTTCTTTCGTTACTATATGAAAACTATTTTAAAACTACACAATGTAAAAGATATTAAGTATGATATTTTATAATTCATTGTACTTACTATCTATTCTGTTTGTCAGAGCGTTTTCTGGCCGGCATTGGTTTTAAGATTATTGAATTTGACTGTTTATGTAAGTGTCCAGTTCGTTTAGAATTTGTTTTGCGTAACTGAAATCTCTAGACTCATTAGTCAGACAGGGTAACTGAATAAAGCTCAATGCAGTATCACATACAAACAGGAAAATGCAAAGATTACAGAAAAACGTTTTTGCTTATTAATAACACGTCTTCTGATTGGCTAAGAGAATTTTGTTTATAAGCTCACAGAAATAATTATGTCAAATGACCGTTACTTCATCCACGTTTTTATGATTTACTCCTTTAAATGGAATTTAGAATTAAATGATTGTAATATTTTATGTATATTCAAAATAGAATTTAAAAATGTGCCCCGTTTTTCACCACATTTTTTATGTTATTTCTTCATAGACTGAAAAATATTACAATTATTTCATAAATTAAATAAAGCTAAATATCAATATTTTGAGAAAAAAAAGAATAAAACGATAGAAAAGATTTCTTTTGACATCGGATGACCGTGAGGGCATTCCGGTGAATTGTTGCCACAGACATTTCTACCCACGTGACTTTCGTTTTGACTGATAACTGAACGCAAAACAACATTCCTTATCGCTTGTTATATATCACGTTCATCAATAAATATTCATAAAAATATTTTTAAGAATATAGATAAATGACATGAAAATGTTTCGTCGTGAAAATATATATATATCAATAACAAATCAAGAATACCGAAAATTTATGTTAACGCATGCGGAAGCATACCTCTGTCACTGTTTTGCGGGAAAATATGAATGCCTACTCAAATTCAATCTATAAGAAAAATCGAATTATTACAGAAGAGTGTCCACCATGCACTGCAGAATAGTAGAATAGAATGATATACAAATGGATGAAAATTATATATACATGTAACTGTTATATACAAATATTAATATAATATATAACAACAAACCAGAGTATACTAATTTGTATCACTACAATATAATAGCATTACCAACTTGTCTCAGAAAAAAATATATATACCTTAACCTCACTTTCAGGTATAGAGATGTGATTTTTTCTGAGACAAGTGCTTGTAATCATCCACAAGAACTTGCGGTCATCCGATGTTCAGTGCTTCAGTATTTTGATTATACTTATATTCATTGTTAATATGACCAATTTGTCATGTTACAAAATGAAAAAAGGCATGCATAATCAAATATAGAAAATCAAAACCACCTAGAAAACAAAATCAAATAGGACAAACGCTATAGAGAGCAATGAAATCAATCTAATACATGAATTAGAAGTGCAGGAGTTGTCCTTGAACCTGATTAATACCTTGCCACAAGTGTATACCATCATTTAATACATGTATTAGAAGTGCAGTAGTTGTCCTTGAACCTGATTAATACCTTACCACAAGTGTATACCATCATTTAATACATGTATTAGAAGTGCAGGAGTTGTCCTTGAACCTGATTAATACCTTACCACAAGTGTATACCATCATTTAATACATGTATTAGAAGTGCAGGAGTTGTCCTTGAACCTGATTAATACCTTACCACAAGTGTATACCATCATTTATTACATGTATTAAAAGTGCAGGAGTTGTCCTTGAACCTGATTAATACCTTACCACAAGTGTATACCATCATTTAATACATGTATTAGAAGTGCAGGAGTTGTCCTTGAACCTGATTAATACCGTACCACAAATGTATACCATCATTTAATACATGTATTAGAAGTGCAGGAGTTGTCCTTGAACCTGATTAATACCTTACCACAAGTGTATACCATCATTTAATACATGTATTAGAAGTGAAGAAGTAGTCCTTGAATCTGATTAATACCTTATCACAAGCGTATACCATCATTTAAAGTCAGTGACACAAAAGACAGAAATGTTACATTAGGCATGACAGGTATAATGCATTAAGTATTAATAGTTTTGATAATTCTACGCTTTGGTCAAGAACTCTTGCCATTATCTGTTGAAAAAGTATATAATAAGTGACGTAAACGTCCACTTTTTGCCAAAGGTAAATATAGTATGTACATTATGTATCATTAGGCGATAATGAGAGCTAGGGATTCTTTAAGTACTTGTAGTATTTACTTTGAGATAGGATCTTTATATAGACATACTATGGTGTGAATTTTCACCTATCAACTTTTCTCAATGAAATAATCCTATACATGTCTCGATATTGTCTTGTAGGGAAAATTACCCAGGAATAACTTCTTAACACATTCCTTTTAATCAATTACAGAAATAAGGATGTTAAGAATTTTTGTACCCTGTACATAAAATTGAACTAATGCACGCAAAGTAATATGTTGAGCATGCTTAGTCATTTCATGGATCGATACCCCATATCCTTTGTTTTCTATTAGTATTTATAAATGTTAACTCTATGTCATTTAGTCTCTGATGCAGAGTTGTCTCAATGGCAATTATACCACACTTTCTTATTTCTTTATAGTAATATGTTTGCTTGTTAATAGAAATATTTCAATATGCAACTTTTATTAAATGATGTAAACTATGAAATATATAATAAAAAAATAAGGTTGTCAGGCATATACGAATAAACTGAAACATATTTGAATTAAAACATGAATTAAAAGTCGTCATAAAAACATTAAAAAAATGTGGAACAATAAGCTGGATGACTGATAATAACAACTCTAGCCTTAATTGAGACTGGACCATTCAGGTTAAAAATTATTGACATTTTCACTTTAACACAATTCGCCTAATTTCTTTTAAAATGAAATTTAACTATAACAAAGAAATATATTATACATTAAGGTCTTTCTCTCAACGATTTTTTTAAGAGTACCAGATTAGTAACCTTTACCAGAACATTATTCTTTGACTTTTCCTTCTTCCTTGGTTAGCGGAATTAGACGTGACGAATGTATTAGACCAATAAATGTAACTTCCACCGGAGCAAATTACGGGGATATGCAAAAAACTATAAATAATCCTAAACCAAGGACAATCTTAATGTACATATAAATACCACAAGGAATATAAAGGTAGTACCAAATGAACAAATTAATGTAGGTATGCCAAACAAAAGATAATAACATGCAGGAGGCCGGTATAACACTTTAGATGTTTCCAAATCTTGATAAATCTGATATCCCTTTTGTTCAATCAAACTTTGGTGTGAATTAACTTCACTTGATACCTTATAATACTGTTTATAATCCCGTGTTACAATTAGATATTGAAATAGAGATTAAATAATTCAGATAATATTTAAAATATTATTTATACAAAATGTAGTCTTAATTTAGTAGCAGGTAAACTTTCTAATTTATAAATGTGTTTAATTTTGTTAAAAACAATTAAGGGTTTGGAATGAAATTAAACATTCTACAAGTTTTGTGTTAAAACCAACATTCATCTAACATTGTAACGAAAAAAGGTTGAAATAGATATAACACCAGCGGCGTGCCTTCAAGTGCCTCGCTTGATTTATTTACAAAATTAAAGAGAGACATAGACCTAGAGAGATGATATGTACCTCGTGTATTACATAGTATAGGTTGAAGATGGTTCATCAACAAAATGTTACTTCCTGAGCGTAGTTTGTGCTGAATTGACAACTAATGGCTCTAAAAGCATTAGTTGATTACAACTATTGCATTTACATACCCAGACATCTTTCTAATTTCGTATTCTCCGAATTATGTCAGTTGTGTCAGTACTAAATGTTTTTCAGCTATGAGACGATTAAAACACTAGAGCAGAAAAAATAATGAATGAGGATAGGTTCACTGCCTTTCACTTGAGTTTATTAACAAATACATTGAAATTTCCGGAGGATAAACAATTGGATGGAAGATATATGGTTCTCTCTGGCTTCACTTCCTTCACCAATAAAAAATGCCCGCCACGATATAGCCAATATTGCTGAAACTGGCATTAAACACACACAATCAATCAATTAATCTAGAAATGGTGATACTAGGACTACCCATAAGAAAACCAATGACACAAAATAACTCACAAGCCATTGAAAGTTATGGTCCGTATCTCTAACTTATTCTATCACTTGATTAAATGTAAAGCGTAAAAGCAGCGTAGAAATACAGCAGTATCAACATAATTTTTGGCCAATATTTTACGTTAATCTAATACTAGTATGTTTAAGGGTAATATAGATGTATACCTCACTCGCCACAAGTGGCTTCAGGAATAACTTTTAATCATTTTTCTTGTCCATGGTCAGATTAAAAGGATAACAGTATAAAAGAGAACAGCAATTAACTCAGCATCTAGACAACAAACAAAAACCAAATAATTACGCACAAAGAAAAAAACAACTGAGTACAGCGCTCGCCATAGCATTGATGTGCGCACTTCCACGATGAAACTGATTAAAAGGGTAACACATATATCTAATGGCGTGATGTAACAGTTATATATACCTGTTTTGATACCCTTTTGGAACTTCTCCTTTTATCAAACGGAGTACTGCCGATGTTAAGACTCTAAAACAAAAGAACAGAGTGTTCCTGAAGTAAAAGATATCTTAATTCAATCCTCTGACCAACGATTGATAGAACTATTTACACATGTATGCAAATGTGTTTGCCATTATTTCAAGTGAAACAAGTTCCCGTAAAATGTTAGCACTGGGTCAATGACATGTATAATAGTATGGAGATATATGCAGAGACAGAATTTAACAACTACTTTATAAGATTTTCAAGTAGCTGGTACATCACAGTGATAAATGGCTTATTGTATACACCTTCTTTGAGTTAAGGCGGTTACGGAATGGTCTAAGTAAACACACATTCTCTTATAAAACGTCACTGTTGGATTATAGAAAGGTGTCGGAAGGAAATGACGACGAGGGTTTTAACAACCTTGACTACCCTGATGGTCTTGCACGGTAGATACTAAGGAAATGATTTTGTATTGTCTTTTATATCACTTTTAAGAACCCATTTAATCTGCAACTTTCCAAAGTTTAAATTATTTTGAAGATATATTTGTAAAGTAACCAGAACGCAATTTATCATATTTTTGTACGCTGAGCACCAGAGTTCACATCCGGTTTTGTACGCTGAGCACCAGAGTTCACATCCGGTTTTGGTGTAGTTCTTGATGCTTAATCTGTCATGCATTCTCCGTTCGCACTTTAATTTTATTTGTTATGATGTTACCAGTTTTGATAGCCCTTGAGAACTTTCCTTTTATCAAACGGAGTATTGCCGGTATTAAGACTCTCAAAATACAACCGAGTGTTTCCATAAATTAAAAACAGATCTTAATTCAATATCTTTTGACCAACAACTGGTTTGTTAACCAAAAAATCAATTAAAGCTATCCTGAATAAAAGGAAAATGATGATGATTAGGAGTATGGTGGATTTTGTTTAACGTTCATTTGCTAGGTGATAGTCGGTTATTCAGTGCGCACCACATTTTTTGTTTATTTCGTCATAGACAGAAAAATATTACAGTCATTCCGTAATCAAACACTAAATAAGTGCTTGCTTATTTAATGTATTTTTGGTATTTAGACTAATTTTTTTTTTTTAATTTTCAGATGATGTATTAAATGACAAAAGTGCTTCAGTATACTATACAGTACAGAATTATACTGAAGGAACAAATTATAGCAAACAGGAAGTTGAACAAATGATGAAAATTGACTCATACCAGAGAAAGATAGACACTTGTCATTTGTGAGTTGTTTGTTGTTAATTGATTTTATGTTTTATAGCAATTCTAATTTGTGGGTTAATAATTGAAAGCTAACATGCAAACTTTTAGAATATTATGATGTCATTGAAGTTGCCTAAATTTCGTTTACAGTATTTTTTCCTTTTTAGCATGGATTCAGAAATTTTTAAAAGCCAAGGTAGTTGCGAGGTCCATCCACTATTTTTTATTTATTGAGAAAAAAGGGTTTCAATATTGTGTGCATGTCTATGCCTTTTTCAGTTGATTCAGTATTGTATATAGTCCTACGGATAAATGACTAATTAAGATTTATGTTTTAAGATACAGTGGATTTAATATTATAATTGTAGTTTGAACTTTGAACTTCTTTATAAACGTGGTCAATAGCTATAGGAAAAATAAACAGATTACAAAATAATTTGAGAAAATGTGTTAAAGTTTGGCATTGATAAAATGTTTAACTATGACTACTGTGGATTCATTTATTTTTGTGGGAACAAATTTTCGTGGATACTTGATTTTGTGGTTTTGCCAAAGTTTTTATTCAAGCCTACAGGAAATTTCTAATTTGTTGAACATTTAAATTTGTGGTTTGCCTCTATCCTAAAAATCCATGAAAATTTATACAAAAATAGGTAATCCAGAGTATTTTGTAGATCTGACATCTGACAAAAGGTATTCTATATATAAAACAAAGATGTGGTATGAGACAACTATCCATCCAAGTCATAATGTCGAAAATTGTAAACAATTATAGGTCATTGTATGGCCTTCAACACGGAGCCTTGGCTCACACCGAACATTTATATGTCTGTGAATGTCAAACGAATGTTAGGAATTGTTATTAAATTATAACCTTTGACCTTTGTATTCTTAGATGTGGCGAGTGTTGGTATGACAGTAAATGTTCTGCAGGGTGTAGGGAATGTGAAGGATTTCCTATGACTAGACCTTGCCCTGTATGTAATGGAATTATAACCTTTGACCTTTGTATATTTAGATGTGGCGAGTGTTGGTATGACAGTAAATGTTCTCCAGGGTGTAGGGAATGTGAAGGATTTCCTATGACTAGACCTTGCCCTGTATGTAATGGTCAGTGCAATGAAACTTGGACCAGAAATGTTAAATTAGTAAGTTTTATCAATTGTCAAAATTTTATATGTGTTTGGTTCTTAGAAATTTATGGATACTGTTACCAAACACATTTCGTCATTTATATTATAAGAGTTAGAAATATTATAAAAGATTTAGCATTTTAAAGAACCTTTGCAATCATTCAAAACCATACATTTTGTCAGATCAATAAAAACCATTACCTAAACTATATTTTCATGAATAAAGGAGTATTTGAAAAAAACTGATAGAAAATTTGTAAACTTTAACCAACAGAATAGTTGTGAATCCTTGATTTAGACATATTTAAACAATTTTACATAAAGGTACATTATTTTTAAATGACATTAAACATATTAAAAAGGAAGTGTTGAATAAACATCAATATTGAGACATCAAACCAACAACACAAGTTAATCAAAATATACAGTTATCTGAATCTACAATGGACATTCATTCACACAATGGAAAAATGTGCCACACAACTACATTATAAAGATGTGTTGTTAAATGGTCGCAACTTATGCCGTAAGATTTTTTAGAAAATGTAGTTAATAGTACCATTTTTATAAATACAGAAGATCAGAAGTAGGATTTATCATTTTTTACCTATCTTTTCAGGAATTTGGGTCCTCAATGCTCTTCAACTTTGTACTTTAAATATTTGGCCTTTTAACATTTTAGATTCGAGTGTCACTGATGAGTCTTTTATGAGATGAAACACTCATCTGGCGTATAAAATTATAAACCTGGTATCTTTGATGAGTTTTTAACCTGGTTAAATTTTATATTGATACTACATAAAAAAAGATTACACAATACAACAGGGCATACCAACCGATCACCTCTGACAAAATAGATACAAACAAAGAGAAACAACACATAGTCCAAACCACCTGACTTGGTATATGTACACAATGTGGTGGAGTTTAACCTGTTTTACATGTTCACAAATCTCTTTTTTGTCTATGTAGATCATATGTCGTAAAACTTACAATAAAAAACCTGCTCAAAATAAAAATAATAATGAAGATGTGGTATGATTGCCAATGAGACAACTCTCCACCAGAGACCAAATGATGTAGATGTAAACAACTATAGGTCACTGTACGACCTTCAACAATGAGCAAAATCCATATGGCATAGAAAGCTACCAACAAAATGACCCGGCAGGGTTAGTGAAACCAACAATCGTTTTTTGCATGGCCTCACATATAAGGCCATATGTTGTAAAAATAAAGCACACCATAAAAGAACTGCTGAGTTCAGCTACCAACAAAATGACGACTAACTAATTATTTGTTTTCTTTTTTTGCAGTCTCATTCATATCACGAAGCTCACTGGGAGGGAACATGTAAACTTCCCCCTGAGATGCAGCAGGCATTTATGATACGTAAATTTATGGACTCATCAGAAGAGACTTTAACCGAAAGCATGCAAGATTTGTCTACTACATGATTATTATATCAATATTTTGTTGTCCAAGGGCTTTCTATTCATCAATCGCTGCGATAATCAGTTTATCAACCTTCATCGCCGCAGAAAACATAATGGGAATTTCATCGCTCAGAAAATCATTTACCAGCATATATTGCAGTGCTTGATTGTTTGCTTAGAAAATGGACTATTGATCGTCATAGCTGATGCAAATGTATTTAAATATAATGTTCATCGCTAACATATACCGTTTAGTTACATACATATACATTGGTGGGTATAAGTTTCTCAATCTTAAGATTTGCAGTTATCAACATTCATCATGTTCATGGCTGAGATTAACATTTTGCTTAGCATATTTATTGCAGAATAGTTGTTGCGATTATTATTTTTTGATCATACATACAATACAAATCTAAAATATTTAGGGTGAGATGGTAGATGATCATTGTTTACCATTAAAAAAATTAACTGGGGCATTTACCTCTACTAGGGGGTGTTTAACGACCTTGACTACCCATGAGGGTCTCGCACGGTCGGAATTCACTTCTGAAAACATCATTTGTTAACACCATTGTATTAGAAAATGTAAGTTTACATGCATTACTGAGGTAGTTGATCTGGATAAATCTTGTATATGCATTAATATAATGTACAACAATCCTTAAAATAGTATGCCCTCTTTAAAAAACCAAATCATGTTAGTTTTTACACATCACTGAAAAATACCATTGAGGGCTAATTTGGAACGCCAGGGTTCTTGTAAATTGCATATAACTTTTTTACAAGGTTAAAAATACCATTGACATTTCCTCATCAGATTAATGATCAACATAACGAGGTAGCCTTAACATGGTCAAATTTGACCTGTAACCTTGAGGGTTTTGGCCAATGACCTTGGGTAACATGTATATCTCTTTAATCCTTTAATCATCATTAGTTATACTGTTATAGTATCTGTTTGATATTAAGGATGTACTTAGGTCAGGTTTAGGAATTTTTTTCATATGTTCGGACTCCTTGGTTTTTTGCCTACGATAAAGGGGGAAATATTTTGCCCCATAACACCCATTTTTCTTTTCATATAAGACTTCAATAGCTCATAAAAGGTCATTTACCAAAATTGAAGCAGATTCTAGATTTCTTTTCTTTCGATTTGAGACCCAAATAATAACAATGCAAATATAAAGTAAAAGTCTGAGTCAGCCTTTTCCGCCAATTTAAAAAATTAAATATCCCCAAAAGGAGCTCCATTACCTATCAATATTTTTAGCTTATTTTGTTCCTTAACTAATGCTCTTCTGACTTATAGTATCAATTTTAAATTCTAGATTTTTTTGATTTCACCTAAGTACATCCTTAAGCATAGCCACATGAAAAACATTACTAGATAATATAACATCAAATAGTGTAGAGTTACTGAAAGCTAATTCAAAATGCTTTACCTGCAGGAATTGAAATCATACCAACTTGTATTTTCCTAGCTTTTTGCTCATTGGGGTCAGGTTTTTTTTGTATCAGTTTGTGTTCAAAAGTATTATTTTTCACAGATCTCTTGAACTGTAATATTGTATTAAATATATAAATACTGTCATGTAGATTTTATGGATGCAAAAATAGGAAAATTTAATGCTGTGACGTGTTTGAATTTATTGATAGATAGTCATGTGTAGTATTAATGTTTTCATGTTTTGTATGTGGATTCAAACATTGCATTTAAAAATACCATTGAACTGTTTAATAAATTTTCTGATGAAAGATCAACTTGAAAAGATTTTACCATTGGTCATTCATATTCATTCTCACTATGAAATAAAGTGAGTTTAAAACTGTCATAATTATATTTGACAGTTGTCCTGTCAAGTTATTTAAGGTCAAACTCAATAGAATACATCACAATAGATTTTTCAATCATAACACTTACTTGAATGGGGAATATAACCACATGCTAATTTTTAGTCAGATAATGGACATACAGTGGTATTTTTAAATGTAGGGTAAATTCACAGTTTGAAATGAATGTAAAAGTCATCATGTTTCATATTGAAGTGAAGCTCATGGTGTTAAGTTAACCATGACAAAACCAATTTATATTCTCATACATCTGAAATATTCCTGCATTATTTTTAATTTGAATATGAGATTAAATGATGAATTAATTTTTTTGTAAATTAATGCATAATAATTAAATATCTATGACATCGATATATGTTACTATTTTTTTATAAGTAAATTTATAGGTAAAAAAATCATATATGATCATGACATTTTAACTGTGCTATGATATTTTTTTTTATCCTAACTATTTATGCATATTACATGAATGATGATACTTTAATTTCTGATATTTTTGCAAGAGGTTGAATTTGCTTATTCTACATTCCTTTAAGTAAATTTTATCAGAAGACAGAAAGAGATTAGAAAAAAACGGGAAAAACTTCTTGACAAGGTTTGGCCCTTAAAATGCAAAATTTAAACTGCCGAATATAAATCACTTTAAAGTATTGGGATATTAAGAATTTCATTGTCCTTTTCTAAGACCACATGTTAGTCTACAAAGAATTGTATAAATCCGTATTATTCCATTTTAAATTTAAATTTCATACCACTTGGATATCTACAAAATCAATTTAAAATCTTTTCATCAGGCAGATGCTTATGCAGATAAAAATATATGTAATGTATATTTGACTTATTCTCAAAATTGAAGCTTAGTCTAGCATATATCGATATTCTTTTTCATATCTATTTGATCCTGTGGTTACATATGCTAGACAGAGTTGTAACGCTTGGTGTAAAAAATCCATCATGTAGTAAACATGATTTAGAAAGAAACATTGAGAAACCAATAAAAATTTTGCCAAAATTATTGATGAAAAGTTATAAACATTAGATATTTTAGACATATATACAAGGGAGATAACTGTTATAACACACTTGTAAATGAATTTATGTCTTAAACAACCACGTCAGCCTCATCTCCAATATCTGAACAAAAGAAGGAAAGTCAGGTTATCAATTAAAAGGAGGCCATTTGCTAAGATTTCAAGATTGACTTATTCCTACCAAATTTCAAATTATGATTTAATGGCCATTATCAAAATGTTCTTTCTCTAAATTCAGCTGATATAATTTTATTTTTCACTTAAATAGGTTATACTTTTGCAATAAATAGTCTGAATTTTCCCTGTTAAATTTCCTACCAATTTACTAAAATGACCATCGCAAATCAGAATGTGACTGACTTATGTTGATATTTTGTTTGTATATGAATGTATTGTGTTCTGAGTCCTAAATTTATAGTTTGGAAGTATTGTTTTGATATTTCATTGTATATACCTGTTTATCTATATAAGGTGATACTCTTTACAATATATTTTGAAATTGGTAAAGTACTGAAAGTAAGTCAATAAGGAAAATTTTAAAAGAAATCAATGCTTCAAGACAATCTTTAGAAGAGAATTTAAACAATAATCTGTCTGTCCACCAAATTTTGTAAGAAAAACTTATAAAAGGAGATTGGCCATAAAATGTTATGTCAGATTCAGATAATATTGTAATCATATTTCTTAAATGAGTCAAAATCTGGGTAAGTTAAAACAATGTTAGATCTAAATTGACTCAATCTAATTAAAACTGAATCTCTGCACTTGCTTATTTTTCATGCTTGGTCGCTGCGCAGCATAAAGAAATGAACGAGTGTGGTGATTTAGCTTTAGTTAGATTGAAATTGACTAACAGTTGGTAATAACCTTCAATGGATTATTTACTGTAAATTCAGAAATTTTAGCATGCATTTATTATTGCGATTTTACAAGAAAAGACAAAAATGAGAGTTTAATTACTGCAATTTCGAAAAAATCTGCATAGAGATCTATGTTTTAGTTATCAGAATGCGAGTTCTTATTATTGCGATACTCACCCAGTCACAATATTGGCATTGATGAAAAAACTCACAATAATTTCTGAATTTACAGTAATACATGTATTGGTTTAACATATATTTTCATGACTAGATTCAAACAACATGATTAACAATTTGATTGATATACAGATCCTTGTGTTCATGCTTCGCTTACAAGGATCTGACAACACTCTATTCTATTTTCTGAAATTTCATTGGCTGATGTAATAATAACCATAGCAGAAAATAGAACAGAGCTTTGTCTGATCCTTGTAAGAAAAGCGTGTACACGGGATCTGTAGTTCAATCATATTGCATGATTAAGAACTTAAAAACATGAACAATTATACACATGTGTGTAAGATTGAATTCATTGTTGCTATCTAGTAAAAAACCTGGAATTTTGTGTATGGAGAAGTCAAATATTCCTCAAAATAGGAAAGTTGCTACACTTGATATGGATTGAATCTTTGATACTTATGATCTCATTGTACCAGGGTCCAAAGTAAGATTTTCATGTCTCATACTATCATGACTATTGTGTGAATTTGAAATTGGAAAATGGAAAAGTTTAATAAAATGATTAAAAAATGATAAAAGGAAAAGAAACATTTACATGAAGTTGTTCAAAATTTTCTGCCATTCAAGAAATGTGAAAATTAAGTTTTCCTGTCTTAGTTTTTGGAGTTTTCTCATTTCCTCATTTTTGGAATCACACAATAGGTAGAAAGCAGTAATTTATTTATTTAACACAATCATAAAAACATAACATTTACCAGGCATTTTACACAATCATAAAAACATAACATTTACCAGGCATTTTACACAATAATAAAAACATAACATTTACCAGGCATTTTCATTTATGGTGTTTATGTTTGTTTATTACTGCTTAGTTCTAAGAGTTGACTATGTGTTGTAATTTACAATAAACTTGAAGCATGTACTGGGATTCATTTATTTTGGGTGGGTACCAATTTTTGTGGAATGAGGAAAATTCGTTATTTCATGGATATTTGATTTCTGGGTTTTGCTGAAGTCAGCATACAAGCATATTAAAAAATCTATACTTTGTTGAACATTTAAAATAGGGGCTCACGTTTATCCATGAAAATTGGTATCCCACGAATAATAATTAATCCACAGTATATTACATGTATATTACATGTTTTGTTTTAAATTCAAATGGTGAAAGTGCTTAATGATTATTCCAATTGCTAATTTTTCTAATATGTTAATATTATATACTGTATTATGGATGTCTTGTGCTGTGGTTGGAACAGATAATAACTATATAAGTTTTCCTTTAGAACAGATATAGATCTCATGAGAGATATCTACTTCTTTGCCAAGCTCTTCCTTCAGAAAATGTCTGTACGAAGTGAAGCTGGCAGTTGTTTTTACTTGTTCCGTTGATTGATATCGTTTAATTATGTCAGTTTTATGGACTTCCCCTTTTTTTGAATTTGCCTTGGAGTTCAGTTTTTGTTATACTTTTTTGAAACAATATACACCATTTGTGGTGTCTATCAACAAATTTTAATTTTTGGGGTAGAGGTTGCATGAAATTCAAATTAACCTTTATTTCACGGACTTGATAAGTATATCTCTAAACTTCATCTCAACCTTAGAGAGTTCAAACAATTTGGTGCATTTAGATGAACATTCTTCAAATCATATCAGATGAAATTATGTAAGTTGGGCAGAGTGTATACATCTTTCTGTTTTAAAAAAGTAAGTTCAACTACAATTATGGACAAAAGGAGATATCTCCACTATGAAATATTGCATAACAGTCAATGTTTAATTTTAAGTTCACATTGCAAAATTAAAGCAATCTTTACTCTCTAGTGCTCACAAGCACTTTTATTAAACTAATGTAGATTATTTTGAATCAATCTTTTGACCTATTGAGGGTGCTTGATTTTCAATTTTGGATATTTTCAGATCTGTTTAAAAGAAGTTATTAGATTTGATTATCATATTTATGATATTAGTGTACTGTAATTTAAGTATCATGATTTGTTATTGTAAAAGTCGGAATTTTCAGGCTGGTATTATGGAAAATTTTCCAATCACATAAATTACTTGAAAATATAACCTGCACTGAGAGTTCGTACAAATCATCAATATTGATGAGAAGGGGAATTTTTCTTTCGATGCACAAGTTAACCCCTGCATAAAAATGAAATGTTTAATAATTATAACACAAAAATAACAACCCATTAAAATTCACTTTATACCATGTACTCTCAAATGATATTATAGATTTTCTTACAATAACCTTTCTCTGTTGATATAATTTTGTAACATTTCTCTCAGTATGTATTATCTGTTCCTGTATTGTTCTGTTTTGTTCATTTATTATGAGAAAATCAAAGAAAAACTAAAAGAAAATTAATAAATAAATAAAAAGTTATTTTCTTTTGTTGTCATGCCTAGGCTGAATGCTGGAAATGAGACGTGTATGATGCTATTCAATTGGCTTTATAATCATCACATATGGTTTCTTGCAATAGATATTTTAGAAAAGCTTAGACTATCATTAATTTCCCATTTCCGTTCTCAATTTTATTGATATTTTGTATGTCACATTTTTTGGACATGCATTATATTTTATACCAGGATGGTTGATATTTGGACAGCAGGAGATACTAATCTTTCCTCAATGTAAAAAGAGTTGATGCTTTTCTGCGTTATTTCATTCACATGAGGGGATGATGAGTGGCCAATCCAGCCGAGTAAACTAAGTAGTTGATCCACATTGAACAGTTGTGTCTTTAGACCTTGTAAATGTCAAGCTGCAAATTCCAACTTTCAACTCATTGGAATTTCATAGCTTAACCTCACATGCTAAATTCAAACAAGTTACATTCAGACGAATGAGACAATCATGATTCAAGATGTAGCTACTGTTTCACTTGCATGAATGTTTTGCTGTGTCAAAATTACTGACGAGATATGGTGAGCTATGTCTATTGCTGAAGACTATGTTGGCATCATGATATCTTTTTGTTTATATTGTTTTCGGTTGTCTGTCTCACTTACGTTTTCTTACCATCTCCTTTTATTTAGAGTTATGTACTAAAATGTTCAATAACCGCACATTTAACTAACTATCTGTCTTTAGTCAGGACACTGCGAGTATGAAACATCGTCAGAGTTTTATGTACGTTTTTCGTCCAATTAGAAATTAAGTTGTTGGCAAATCACGACTGGTTGTTTCTCATAATTTTATTTATTCAAATTTTGTCTACAGAAGATTTACAGCTTGACTTAATATTTACTTTTTTGTTGGTTACCGCATTATACCCTCTTGATTTCTTTTTCTTGTGCTTTTGCTGCCATATTTGAGTTAAACCCAATATCTCTTAATTCAATTTATAATTATAACAATAAGGAGTAAGATTATTTTATTGTGTCTGAAGACCAACTAGGATTTTATACACTATTCTAGAAAAATCGACTGTCAAATGATGGTTATCAAGACAGTGATTATTAAAATTATAAAAAAACACGGAATAATTTAACGTCAAAACTGTTTTCACCTCACCACATTATGAAAGTCAGTCTATCTAGACCATGTGTTTTTTATGTTATATGTATGTCTGTTTTATATGAGGAGTTAGGTGTTTGTGGTTAATGTGGTCTGTTGAACTATCCAATATTTTATGTAATTACTGGAATCCTGTTCATGTTCTTTGTACTGTAATATAGGTTATTTCTAAACATAATTACATCCACTTCATTTGAACTTTGGTGGATAGTTGTCTCATCTTCTTAATTTTATATAATAACTTTTTATTAGATGTTGAACTTTAATGTAAAGAAATTTACTTAAACAATTGAGAAAAATGTCAATGAGCAAAATGTATTATTTGGTTTTGTTTAAATATTCAACCCATCATCTTAATTCTTGATCTGAGAGAGTCGCCATTATTTCGCGATCTTTCTCCATTCAACATGCTGACTATCGATGATATTGCTCCATTGAACGACAATTGCTTTCTCATACGCTTAAACGAACCATCGTTAAGTCTGTATGCAGCACGTACACTGTTGGTAGCAAACATCATACATCCTTGAATATCAGTTGTGAAAGTTTCACAAAGGTACCTCAATCCAACATCCCCATTCTCACATTTGCATGCTTCATCTTCAGCTTTTTCATTTACAAGTTCTGAAGTTCCTGGAGATAACGTTGAGGAAACTATAGCGAGGTACGAAAATAAAGCTGACAGAAAAAGCAGAGGAGTAGAATAACTCAATGAAATCATTGCAGACCTAAAACAAATAATATAAGTCATAAGAAAAGAGATATTTAAAATAATTTTCGTAAAGGAACATTATGTTAAATTGTGATATTTGTTGTTTTTATCCTTTTGGTCTTAATGAACCTACCCTTTTGAATTAATTTATAGTACATTATTTTTTTATATTAGTAACTTATTACATTTTTTAGTTGTTGTCTCATTGGTTCTCCAAACTATTTTATTTATTTTCTATCTAGTTTTTAAGAAGGGATCCCATAAGGCAGTTCTATGATATGCGTTGTATCCTGCAAACACTTCATTTTAGGTTTAGAATGGGTATTTAAACAAATATACTTTTTAGCACGTTTTTATTTGATCGATCGATCGATCCTATTGCATAAATCCCAAATGAGTTCGACGCAGCAACTTTATAAATGTTGATTTCATCTTATTAATTTTATCAAAACAGCAAATTCCATTGTTGTTACTATTTCAGAAACACGGTGCGATAAACAACTCATTCCTCACCTTAATCGTTCTTCCAGTCCGATGTAATAATTGCTTACGACAACAGCCGTCCTTTTATAAACGCTGTCAAAATTCTTCAATCGATTTACGGACTCCGTGGTCAACTTACATTAAATGTACACACTAACTGTTTATACCTTATGATGAGTCGATGTTCTTCATTCACCGGTCTTCGAAAGAATATAGTTTATCTTAACAACAAACAATATTTGGGATTAAATCAATCGTTATTTTTAGCACATTAGAGAAAAAGATAATTTCATGGATGTGATTATGAAAATAACGATTGATTTAATCCCAAATGAATTGTTTGTTGTTTTAAGCTAGACTATATTCTTTTCGAAGACCTGTGTGGAAAGAACTAACATCGACTCATCATAAAAGATTATAAAACGATTAGTAATTATTACATTTAGTGTAATTAAGTTAACTACCTCGGAGTCCGTAGAATGTCGATTGAAGAATTTTTGAAGCGTTTATAAAAGGACGGCTGTTGTCGTAAGCGATTATTACATCGGACATTTTGGAAGAACATTAAGGTAAGGAATGAGTTGTTTACTATCACAACATCGCACCATTATTTTTTCTGAAATAGTAACAAAAAAGGAATTTGCTGTTTTATGATAAAAAAAAGATGAAATCAACATTTTATAAAGTTGCTGCGTCCGAAGCTCATTTTTAGATTTACCTGCAATAGGATCGATCGATCAAATAAAAAAACGTGCTAAAAAGTATAAATAAAAACTGCAACCTAGTCTTATGGTTGCCGCCATTTTCATCAAACGATTACGTGTTATACGTATGTTCGACGTGCAAAA